>OY856411.1:122946766-123546766 GCA_963693085.1 Alisma plantago-aquatica
TCATCATCATCATCATCCTCAACATAATCATCATCATCATCATCATCATCCTAATCATTCATCATCCTAATCAATTAATTCAATTCATTCTTCCATTTTGTGTTTATTCATTCATTATTAAACCCTAATTCAATATTAATAAACTACACAATGGTGGAATTATTAATCCTAAGTTCAAATCTTGTATTGATTAAACCACTCACCATACTGGTCGAACTACAGGCTGTGGTGGTGATGCCCGGAGGTGGAGGAGGTCGGTCGGGCTGGAGGTGAAGGTGGTCGGCGCTGGAGGTGCAGGTGGTGGCCGGTGGTAGTGAGTGGAGTAGATGAAGGAAGATCCTCACTCCGCCTAGAGTAGGTGGTGGTGGAGATGGGAGCAGGTAGTGGCGTCCGGTGACTGGGTACAATAGCAACAGTAGAAGCTCCGGACAGCAGTAGTAGCTCTGACGTGAGCAGCTTCAAGCTCGTCGGGGTGGCGCGCGGAGGCGGCGAGCAGCATCAAGCTCGTCATGGCTACGCGCGGAGGTGGTGAGCAGAGAAGGGAGGCAGAAAAAAATCACCATACCTAGCTATGGGGGGAGAAGATCGGGAACTAAATAGCGAAGGGGAAGACTCTGGCTCACGCAGTACATATAAGTTAACTATCGGCATCAGCTATTCCTCCAAAACTGACGATAAATAAGGCAATGAATTTTTGCCTCACGAAGTGTATCAGGTCGTCCGTTCTTTAGTCAAAACCAATGACATATGAGAGGACAAAAAGTTTCATGGGTCTTGGCGTGGAACATGTGTCGTTGGATTTTTCACAACATACGTTGAATTTAAAAAATTTTGAGCCAAATTGTTTTTGCTGAAAAAATGTATTTCGTGGGTGAGTTTTGGATTTCGGTTTGGTTTATTAACAACGGATGTTAAAGAAAAGTGATACTCGTGTCTTTTATAAATTAGCCGGTGTTCAGATATAGGTGTCAGTTGAGTTTATACACCAATGTTGTAGACTATGGGCGTTAGTTTTTTACAACAACCGACGACATAAAATATGGCGTGATATGTCATTTCTATACTAGTGCTTATGGTTAGAAGCATATGTATATAAAACATTTTATAACTTTGTAAATGGTTAATTTTTAATGTTTAATATTTCATGTCTCATGTCATGTACCATTTGAGTGGGTACACTATTTTGTCCCACTCTTTACAAAGGATGTGGTTGTTCTAGGGTTTGTTGATCTGGAAACGAGGAATGGTGTCTGATGTGCATCCTTTTCAAGTCAAGGTGAGCCTTCCCCAGACCGGATCACGATTATCTCCATATGTTTTGTAGGACAAAAACCTTATTGAGGCCATAAGGTTGGATAAGGAGACAGTGACATCCCAATGACAACTTTGACGTGATTGCAGAAGAAGTATTCATCATTTTGATTTCAGATTTAAAAGAGTAAAGTCCCTTGGACAGCGGATGGTATCTTAATTGTTCAACCTTGAGAACCATGTTCCAATGTCTCTCCCCTCTACTTCCTCTCTACCCCAGTTTGGTTGAAGATTGAGAATCCAAGGGTTCCCTAGGATCTATATAGACTCATTCGATTTGCTAGTACCATTGGGAGACCCCTCGATTATGAGCATGCTTGCCTCACAGTGGGATGTTTGAAGGAATCCAAGATTTGTTTGGACATAAAGTCCACATAAAATTTCCTCAAGGTGATGATGGTTGAAGTGGATGGAGTTCCAAATACCTTGAAAGTTGAATTCATCGCCACACCAATAATCTATTTGAGGTGTAAGAATTTTGGTCACAGGTTTAACTCATGCATGTTAGTGATAAAGAAGGAAGCTTCCTCAAATATGATACAACGCTTCAACTGTTTGACGTATTCCTAAGAAGAATACCAACACTCTTAACATGGTGAATTCCATTCTTATACATGACGAGGTTGAAGTAGGGAGGAGTGTTGCAGCAAACTCTTAGGAAAATGACACCTCTTGTATCGATACCAGAAGAAGCGAGGCAGTTGAAGTGGAGACTAGTTGTGAGTTTTTTATTAAGGAGTATAATCTCAATTTAGTAATGAAGAAAAGTTCATGTTCATTTATTTCCTAGGCCGTACATGTTTTGTAGCTCGTAGGTGTTGGTGATGGAAGGAATAAACCATGAATGGGATTTAGCCTTTTCCATCCATAAAACTCCTAATTTTGTGAGGTAGCTATTGTAGAGTTTGGGCTTGTAGTTGGAATACCAACTAAAATCTTAGGATTATGATTATGATGAACAAGTATTGTCTTACAGTTCACATAAAATGGAGCTAGACTTGTTTAAACAATTCAAGGTAAAAGAGGGTACTAGACCTAGGGAAAACAAGAAGAAACACAGGGAGAGATGGATGAAATTTCCATATTTGAATTTGATATGTTCATAGAATCTATATGAATTTTGGGTTCTTCTTATCCCTTAGCACGATGCATGTTTCTCTATGTCAGATTACTTTTTCTAGAGATATTTTTCATCAACAGCTACTGTCAAGATTTATTAATGCCTAAAATAGAACGTAGGATTTTTTACCTTATGGGTCTGCAGTACTTTTGGTTTGGCTTATCAATAGGCCTGTCTCTTTGACAGATTCTCCATGTATGGAATTTTTCCTTTATTTCTCACTTAGGGGTGGGAGGGATAGGCATGGGGCTTTTGAACTTTTTGATTTTTTTCTTGTTGTTTGTTAAAGTCTTTGCAAGTCTTAATGTACCCAAAGTTTTGGCATAAATGAAAAAGGATTTTTAGTTGACCAAAAAAACTACTCATGGAGAGATCTATAATGCAAAAAAAATTCAAGATTTGTTTTATCAACATATTTGTCACTGGTGCATACTACTATTTTTCTTATATCTTTAAGCATTTTGAGTTGATCAAAAAAGTTGGCATACTACATAAGAAAACCCACATCAATGTCTAAATGCATTTTCTCCATATTTTTGGAATTACAAATAGGTCCATGTGTGTATAAACTATTTTTTTTCTTCAAATTTTCGAATTATATATTACTTAAGCAAACCAAAAAAAAGGAACTATATGAAACTTTTTCAATGATTTTTAGTCTATTACAAATTTATCCATGTGTGTAAAACATAAACTTGCTTTTATTTACTAGTGTTATAAATTTATCTTTTTATCTTCAAATAAAGATGCATGTGTGATTGTAATGCCATTAAGATCTTGTAGCACACGTACGTATGGAAGATCGTGTGTGTGTTTGTGTATATATATACATATGTATGTATATAAATGTATATGTATATGTATATGTATATATATGTATAAATATATCAAATTACAAAATAGTCATCATATTTGGATAAAAGAATCATGTGATGTACATGTTTTTGAAAAAGGTATGTGGGATAAATTGTGCAATATTCATCCTTTTTTCTTATTTGTCCTTCTATTTTTTAGCATGTCTATGAAAATATGTCCTTCATATCGAGTTTTTATAGACATAAGTCCATGTCTACATTCTTAAATAGAATGTGAACCTTGTTTGCACCTAGATTATATTTAAAATCTAGTCACATACCTGGCATGTGTAATAGATTTGGATTTCATGTGGGCATGATCATCCAGAATTACATACAAAAATAGAATATTTTGAAACATTTATGTAGATATGTATTTACTAATAGATTTAAAAAAGTATATTGACTGGTACATGTAACTTATATATACCATTTTTAAAACTACTAAACTTATAGCTATTACTTCATCCAACAAAAAGATATCTTCTTGAACATTATTGTTTAGAAATCATGATCATATCCTATGCTTCTAAAGCTGAAATAAAGAACCATCCAACTATTTCTAGAATTTTAACTAACTTATTATTAGTTAATTACATACATATTATATTTTATTAATGGTCTGCAATTTGATCGAGATGATTTATGAAATACACTAGATTAAGTAGTATATGTCCAACATATTTTGTTAGATTATATCATAAATTATTAAAAATATGATCAATAGAAAAGGTGGTTCATATAACATAAGTTTACTTTAGTATATTGTTCCTATAGAAATATTAACATTATTCATCAAAAATATTTTTGATATATGCAAATAAAAAACTTATGATTAATGTATCTTACTAAGATACATGTAATTTGTGTGTATTATTATTTAGACATATATATAATGTTTTTGGAAATCTGAGTTTTTGGATATGGGTTTACCTTGGAAGGCCCGTAGAAACATCTGATGGAACTTTTCTTGTGTGAGCCAGATCTAAGATGGCTATGCAACACATTGGATGAATATTGGGGTGGTTATGACCAAAGATCATCTATATATGACATGATATGAAGGGAGTTGGATGCAATTTGCAAGAATGTGGAGGGAGTTAAATGAAATATTTGTAAATATATCTTAAAATTGCTAATTGGTCATTCATAATATTTATGCATAATTGTACTGTATGTGAAAAAGAGTGGAGAAAGTTGGATACATATTTGTATTTGTTTCTCTAAAATATAAGTAATTTTTTATTTTGATAAATTGAACATTTGTACCATGCGTTTATGCCTAGTATACACTTGAAGCGAAGATACCTCCCCCTCCTTCTTCTTTATTTCATCTAGGTATATAGGGAAATTTCTTATCCAATGTCTATGATGGTGACAATATGACAATCTCCTTCATTTATTAGTCGTCTGTTATGATCGTATCCGAGCTTAATTAGTAAACTAGGATTTACCTAGATGATTATATGCTTAATTGGGTTGATCATTTATTAAATCTAATTAATGATGATAATTAAATTATGATGTTTTAAACCTAATAAGAATGTTAAGTGTTCTATTGTTTGAGAAATTAGGGTTTGAGAAATATAAACCCTAGTTGGCTGAAATTAGGGTTTTGATGGTACATGAGTATGGAATTTGATCAGGATAGCAGTGTAGTAAATGATTTTTCATATTTTATAAAAATTTTGTATTTAATTTAATTTTGGATATAATATCGATAACTCAATCATGCATATTGGAGAAAAATTTCAGAATATTTGAGTGTTCTTTGAATGTGGTTATTGGTCGAACTATACTTCGACCAAAATGCTGACGGAGTGCTTTTTAGTAGTGTAGTGTTTTATTTTTAATTATTTATTGGTAACTCCAAATGATCTGACATTTTATATGTAGAACTGAAAATCAACCATAAACAATATGTAAAATTTTCATAATTTGTGGATGCGTTTAGACCTTATCAGTAGACAAATTACAGTAACTGACATTTCTATAGGATTCTGGATGCTAGTGAACTATTCGAATTTTAATTATTCAATGGAAGCTTGGAATGATATCAAGTTTTAACTAAAGCTTAGTAACTCAATTATACACAACATGATAAATTATCATAATTTTTGGAGAATGTTTGATCTCTGAAATATACGAATTCACAGAAACCTTTTTATGACAGAAAAATCTGCTAAAATAAGAAAATGTTTAGTGAGGGTTAATGTGCAATTAACCCAAGCAGCTCAATTGCTCTATATGGTCAACACAACACACACAGAGCTCTCATAATTTGTGATTCAATCCAGAGAAACAAAATCCTAGATAAAGAGAGAGTTAGGGTTTGAGAGGAGAAATTGATAGAGATGTTGACCTAGGGTTTTGCAGTCTGAGGAATGATGAAATCATGTAAGTTTAGCTTCTTTGGATATAGTTTCATGGTGAATCTTCTCTCATATGTAAAAATTCCGTCCCTCCTCTGATTTGATCCAAAATGGTATCAAAATTTCCCCTTTTCTCACTCTTTCTTCATAATCCCTCATTTTTAGGGTTTTCGAGTTGAAAGGAAGAAGAATTGGGTGAATTACTAGGGATTTGATATGGATTCAAGATTTTCAGATATGGGATATGTTTTTAGGGTGTTTTCACACCTTTGGGTGAGTGGGAACTTCCTTCAAATAGTATATTGCACGAAAATTGGTTAAATCAACCATAATCTTTAATTGCTTAGTATGTGACTACAAACCTTGAATTGTCTATTTGTTCTAAGTTGTTGCAAAATGAGATGAAATGGATTCTTCCTTTGTTTGAATGAATTTCAGATGATAAAATCATATTAGAAATTTATACAATGCATTCTAATGAGAATTCTCTAAGTATTCACAAAGGTTATAATAGTAAACTGAAATATAGGGAATTTGTCTATGACTGAAATTTGTTGTATAAGTAAATAGAGAAAGTTGCTTATCTAGATCCCCTTGGTTTTGAATGATTGTTTATATAAATTCATATTACATATATGTCAGATACTATCTTGGATTTTGTTTAAATTGAGTAGTGTTTGTTTGGTATCTCAGTGAAGAGGGTGGAACCCTAGTTGCGAGGAAAGTTGGATATTTGTGAATAGATATCATGAAATCCATTTGAAGGGATTTTCTTGACATGATATACTTTATTTATTCAATGTTATTATTGATGCATGATATCCCAGTGAATGGCATGGAAACCCAAATTCAGGTCAGTTCCAAGGTTTCATACATATATTGATTTTATATGATTTGTTGATAGTAGTCTTTATTTAGTGAATGTTTATGTCGCATGAAATATTTATGGGAGGCATGGGAATAAGTTGTTGCCTAGTGAGAGGTGACAAGATGTGTGATGGCCTTGTGAGCCATGAGAATACTTGTACAACCAGTGAAATGAATACCTTGGTCTAAGGACCTAGAGGTAATGGTTACCTGTTACATAGGTAACAATGATATGTGATGATCTAAGGGTTTGAATACCCAGATCAAGTAATTATGATAATGATGTGAAGGGATGAGAATTCCCAATAATGTGATAAGGGATTGAGATCCCAAGTATCATGTGGTGTAAATATTTGAAAAGTACGTGATAGATGTATTACACCTTTCTTTGTAGCATTTGTTGTGATTAAATGAAACCCTAAGGGTAGGGTGTTCAATGAATCAAGTATTGTGATATCAATGTTCTCAATTATTATTAATAATTCTTGTCATGATAAGTAATTAACTCTTAATTGAGTTATGAGATACCCAACCTAGATTTGGGTTGCTATGCACGTTCTTTGAGAAATTATAGATAAGTTGCAGGTGCTATTGACGATTACTCATATGTCAAGTAATTAACTCTTATCAGTGTAATAAGATGATAAATTGCACAATTCTAGTGTGTATGTGCCAAGTGGACATGTAATCTATTTATTTAAGAATTTTAGTCTGCATGCATGTATAGTATGTTATTACTCAGTATATTATAGTGTTTTGAATATACTTCTCTGCCAAGTTTAGAATGATATACATGTTGTATTATAACTTCAAATAAGTAAATGCGACACCATAGAGATACCAGAGTCAAGTAAAAGTAAGAGAAGGGTACAATGTAGAAAGAACTTTCTAGGAATAATAAAATAATAGACTTCGGAGCCCTATGTGAGGTCTGCGCCTTAGCGGTGAAATGACCTAACCCTGGTAGCATCCAGTATATGGGGGTCAGGACGTGCTATCAGGTGGCACAGGGGACGAAGCCCTAGTGGAAGTCTCCTTAAATTATAGTTTGCAGTGTCCAACATCAACCAAAAGTCTTGGTGGCACTAGAGTACAGAAAAGCCAAGAGGTGGCTTGACTCTCTGCCTGTGTGTTTATGTTAGAGGAGGAGTCCAGTTTAGGCCAGAAAGCCATTTCCCTATTGCAAACCAGAAGAGTAGTCAGACTTAGCATTTCTCGAGTGTGTCCTCTAAGTCTTGTACAGTGTGATCGTAGTGCACTACGAGTCTTCATATGTAGAGTACATTGCATATGATCATGGCATAATAAAATGAATGAGAGGTCAAACAAGTGTGTACAGTTATTCAATTATTCTTTGTATGTTTCTGAATTATTAGTTCTCTTTATGATCAATCAAGCATTTCATATATTGATTCACTCTTATAGATATCTAGAGTATCCTACCATATTTATGATTATCAATTATTAGACTCTTTAAACCTTACTGTTGTTATAATTGATATCAGTTGCTCAAAAGTATATCTATTATTATATCAGTGCTTTAGACTGTTTCTTTGAAGTACTCATTCACTCAGCAAGTAGGCTCACCCCTCTACTCAAAATTTTTAGGGAAATCACATGGAATTGAAGAAGATATCATTGCATCAGAGTAGATCTACCACAAGAGTTAAGTCTGAGTATAGTTAAGTTCAGTCGATCCTTGTCACTCTAGGTCCTTGTAAAGAAATAAGAGAGAGTTGTAAATGATGATGTATAACATTATTCCTCTTTTAGCAATATGTCCGAATGAGCAAGTCTTATGTACTTAAAAGTATGAGGAACATAATGAATGTTTATACATGCATTTTTACTGTTGAAATCAGATTAGAGAAATCTATGTTTAGATTCCCTTGTAAAGTTAGTTTATGTGATTGAATGTGAGAAAAACAAAGAGTTTGAAAAAGAAGAAAAAGTTAAGGGTGATCTTTGTATTACGTTAAATCCTCAATTTATGCCCTAATCTCACGATTAATGGTAATTGTGAGATTGGGGTGTAACATCATCTTTTTTCTTTAAGAGCATATGTTTTAGACTTTTGGTTAGTTGTAGAAACTTGGTTATCTTTGTCTTTGTCCTTGGAATCTCCTTTCCCTTTGTTGACCATCAATATAGATTTAGGTGTTTCTTTCTACATCGAGTATCAACCATTTTAACATGCCAATCATCTCTGACAAAGATCTTACAAAGTTGTTCATGTTGTAATTCATAGAAAATTTATTAAATGATATTAGCAATGATTGTAAGATTAAATAAGTGGCCAACTCGTGGTCTACGGAAAATCTATCATTCTATACTTTCACAATATCGAACCAACTTGAGAACATGGGGCCAATTAGATCACTCTCACTTATGTTTCACATAGATGGGACCTTGGAGACAACATACATGTAAAATAATGAAATAACCCCTTTACTAAAAATTTGAAAAATCAAACCTCCATTCCCAACATACTCAAAAGGCATGTTGAAAAGGGTGTAAAATTTTCATATCTTTATTTATGTGGTATACAAAAGACCAATAGTGAAGCAGCGTAATAAAATTTCTGACTATATTCAATTTCACATAAAAGATTACAAAAATACATCATTCTCCCATTAAGGTTTACATCAAGATATAACAATTAGGATCTAGATAGATGGAAGTCTAACTACTATAATATTATCTCCAAAGAAAAACCTTCAAGATCTAGGTCCAAGTTAAAACCTAAGTTCTTCTTGTCTTATCCATCACCTTTCTTAGCACTTGGGTGGTTGGGAAGACACCCAACAAAAAGGGAAATGGAAGAAAAGTATGTCTCACAAAACTAGTATAGGATAACAAGATAAGTAAAGCAAATAAAAATAGGCTAGGGTTCATCATAAGATGAAGATAATAAGAGTATGAGGCTAAATTCAATAGAAACTTGCCATTAACATTTATATTAAAAAGGATTTACATGTAAGATAATTATGTCTACCTAACTAAGTAGGGTTGAGGCACCTACCAGAACTCTAACGTATAGGTGAGGGGAGAATAACACATTCCCAGTCACCTACACTATAATATGGGGAGAATAAAAACATTCCCCAGGGCAATTAAATATATGCCCTCTATGGGTGGTTGTACATAAGTACCACTACTTTCAATTAAATAGAACATAAATCTACATGATAGAAAAGTAGTCACAGAAAGAGTAATCAAAATAATCAACAAGCATGGCAGTGGGGCATAAGACCCAAACAAGATGAATTCATAAACTGATTTGAGGCATAAGAAAGTTAAGTTTCAAGAATGGAGGATTAGGTTCAATTAAGCCTCATTAGGGAAAGGTAGATTAAGGCATAAAATTTCCCAACTAAGGTGTTAGATGCACATACCTCTTACATAGAGTCCTAGAAACCACTTTTTAGAACCTTAAAACGAGATCAGGGTCCACTTGTCCTAATAGCATAATCATGTTCATGTATTAGCACTATATTCATTCATTAAAGACTTACAACCCCAAAGTTACCAACTTTTTCTACAAACCATCGATTTAGGTCCTGAAACCATACCATTGTCTTAATCATGTTTTTTTGATCAAAATAACATATAATTTTATGTATTTTGAAGATATGGACTTTAGAGTTATTTTTTATGATTTTTATTTAATTAAATCATTCCAAAAACACCTTTGCAAAAAAAAATCATAATCACGCATAAAAATTATTTTTAATGGATTGAGGGGATTCTTTTATTCCAAAACATGTCTTACTTTTATTTTTGGACCATGGAATTAATTACTATGAATTTTCTAGTTCTAACCAATAGGAAAATTATAAAATTGAATTTTATTCGAAAAGGTAGAGAGAGTGAGAGAGGGTGGGGTCGGGCCCTCGGCTTGGCCCAATAGCCATGGGCCAAGTCAACAGCCCATCTCACTGGCTACCGAGTTGGTGCCAGTCAAGGCTGGGTCAAAGCAAAACAAAAGGGTGCGACTACCCCTAGTGCGAAATAGAGAAGACGAGAAGGAAACAAGCGGGGGCAAAGGCAAAAAATCACAAGGGACCCTCTTCCCCACATAAGTTGTGCCATGTTTGGTGAGGTGGAGGTCTGGCTTTAGCCAAAAACACAATTCATGATGAAACTCCGTGTTCAAGGAACCAAAAGAGAGATCTTGAGAAGCCAAACTCAACGATACCTACAATTCGATTGGAGATGAAGAGAGGAGATAGAGAATGCCATCGCAATTCCAGCACCTCCGTCCACTTGTAGGGGGGTCAAACTATGAGGAAATGAGGAATTGAGGGGTGCATTGAGTTGCAAAGGCTCCCAGGAAGCCAATGGTAGGGTTATTTATAGGTGAGGGGGTGTAAACTAGGGTTTACGAGTTTGGGATGAGAGAGGAGTTTTGGGAGATTTAGGACTTTCTTGATTATTTGTTAAATTATCTAAATGTTAGGATAAAGCTATGAAAAATTGAGAGAGGAGTTCAACGAACCAAAAATTTTGAGATTTGGTTGAGATTTGAGAAAGAAAATTGAAGTTGAAAATATCGCATGGGTGGCGGCACTGTAGTCAGCTTACCCCGCGAGGAAGATGACTGGAAGCCATTGGATCCGTGCATGCGGGCCCACGGATCACCCGGAGCCATCCGATTGCACACAATAAGGAGGGGGTGTGACATTAAATTCTGATTTCGATTTTTAATTGGACTAAAGTGATGTTGCATTATTCAATGATTTTCTCTTTCTTCAATTGGGTGCCCAAACACTTTCTAAATTTTATGAAACTTGACACCCTGACTATTTTTGAGATGTAGAATCTGAATTTGGAGTTTATTTTTCATTTTGGGAAACTTTGGTTATTCAATTAATCTATTCCTTGTTTTCTCTCTCTTCCTTCAGCTAGGACTCCAAGATTATCCAAATATGATGAAATTTCATCCACGTGTCCCAATTACTATCTTAGATATGATTTTTCCATTAATTGATCATGTTGATGTTATTTATTTAATTAATTATCAAAATGAAGGTTCTTCACACTTTCTCTGTCCTACTTTTACACATTATCCAAATATCACCCAAATTAGTTGAAAACTTGCCCAAAGGCTTATTTTCATATTTAGATTACGAATTTGGAATTAGTTTTCCAATTTGAGGGCATTAAGTATTTTATTTCTCTTTCTTGGCTTGTTTCCTTTTTTCCATTAATAAAGACTTATATATATATATATATATATATATATATATATATATATATATATATATATATATATATATATATATATATATATATACTTTCCAAATTGGGTGATACTTGGCTCTTAAGTAACTTTTAGTTCAAGAAAATGAAATTGTATATCAAATTATCTTGTGGGTTTTCCTCTTTGTGATTTTTGAAACAATATATTCCATATTATCTCCATTTGTCCAATTATTACATTTATTGTCTCCTTTTTTGTATATCTGAGAGTTTCTCTTCTTTTGCCTTATTCTAAAAAAGTCTTAGAAAGTTCTAGCACGAATTTCTTTTATTATTTTTATTACTTTAGTGTACAATTGCACATCAGGCCCATTACTTATATTTCTACTGAGGTATTTGTGCATTAAACCCCTTTATTGGCATAAAAGGATAACCAATGTCCACTAAACCACCATAATATCCACAAATTAAATAGAAAGGCCAAGAAGGATAAAAAAGAAAGCAAAAGATGGGAAAGAGGGACAAAAGACAAAATGTCCAAGATTCGTTATGTTACAATACATCTTTTGACATGCTTGTACTTGGAACATGTTATTCAGATGCATAGCCATCTTTAGAACTATCATGTTCTCATATTCCTTTTGAATCTCATGATTCACGGAGCATAGCATGAGGTAGTTGATGTAAATAACACCATCTGTCTTACCATAATCTTTCCTTTTAAATCAAAGAGAAATTTCGAGTTGGTACTCCTAGTAATGGAGTATTTTGGATATGAATCTTACACGAATGAGAGAGAACAATTCTCAATTTCCTATATCATTTGAGTAACTTATTCCCATTCATTATTTATTTCTCAACGACTAATCACATTAAGAAATTATTATTTTTGTTTGACATTTGATCTAGAAGAAAATATATACATGATTTAAAATTTTGATTTGATAATATGATGATATAAATTAGGTGTTTAACTCAAATTTTTTGCACTATCTTCATTCAAACTAATAGCCTGAACTATTAGTTTGGAAATTACAATAAGAAATCTTTGTAGCTGACCAAGATCCATATTGCACTTGGTTATGAGTCAACATTTTCTAATTGCCTACAACCTAACCATTTAGTTAGATAACTTATACCAATTGCTTCTAATGCAACTCTAGGACTGATGTTTATATGAGTCATTGTCAATATTTCATCTTATGAAGTATATATCATCTTTATGTCTATAGATTATTAGCCCTATTAAATTTTCTAATGAAGTGCAACTAAAGGCCAACACAATAAGTTATTAACCACACTTTGGTAGACTCACATATTTATCATCACGTCTCTTCCAAATAGATAGAACACCATGATTTGGCATGCACACATGTTGTCGAATGAGGTCGTAATGCCTCTTGTATGATGCAAGGCATCTTAAAGTTTATATTATATTCAAGGATTTTTATAATTTTTATACGTACACAATCACTATTAAATATATATATGTATCATATATTATAAAAAATCATTGCATACAATAAAAAATGATATGGTACCAACAATGACAAATTGAGCCAACAATTGTTGTGAACAAACAACCAAATAAAATACAACCAAGCATCAACTGTGGGAGGGAACCTTAGAGGTTCAGTGTAGTGTGACCCACAAGACGTCTGCTCACTAAATCTGGAGGTGTGTCTCAAACTACTTTACATAACGCTAGAGCATAATCATGGTTGCTTCGCCTGTTAGCATCCAGGGATAAGCGTAACCAAGATGACATTGCATGCGGTGTTGGTAATGATCTTGTCCAAGCATCTTGAGGGCCGAAATGAGGTTTTTGAAGTTCTTGGGTCGGTGTACCATGTTGATATGTTAGCCGATGATGTTAGGACGTCTCTCCTGAACCACAGGTCAATGAATTTGGGGCGTTGTTCACTTTGCAATTGCTCGTGAGGAGTACGGACTTGTGACTGGGAAAACTCGAGGAGCAGTCCAAGGCTTGGTGGGGTTGCTATGGATGGGAAGGTATTCACAACAATTCTGGCACTGCTAGCATTAGCATCTCAGAAAAACCATGTATTTCCCCTCCACTATAGCTAGCACCATCACAACCACGATAAGTCTCTTAGCCTATTATGCACAGAGCATGATGACATTGTAGTCGATGCTATTGTGTCCATTCTAATTGAACCTTCTCTGGTATGTTCCCTTGCTAAGTTCCCTCTATAATACACTTATATTACAGCTAATGAATGATGCATCTTGGTGTTGAATGCACTCTATAAGTAGCAGCAAAACTAGGGGCAAATAAGGGCCTGCACTCACCTCAAACATATCAATAATCATACATATATATACATACATTTACATACTATGTTGATAATATATAGTATTTATAATGCATATTAGACACAACATTGGAATTAGTATAGTAGTTTGCGGCTATATTTTTTCTTGGATGACTGAAGTTTCATTCTCAGTTTATACTTAATATGTTTTTTTCACAATAAATGCAAAATATTGTTACTATATATATGTAATCTAACATAATAAGCACAACGTTGAAATGGATGTAATGCTTACATTTTTAAAACCATTTTTGGGCCTCTCTTTCTATTATAACAGATAGATATCTTCATACAATAGAACAAATTATATCAGTTGTACAAAAGAGAAGGGAGAAACTAAGTGTACATACTATTTACATCATGAGTATAAACATTCTATACTATAGAAGCAGTATAGGATCTATTATGAAGAATCGTCTATTCCTCTCAAGCCGAATATGATAAGCAAGCACTAGTTTTGGCCTTCTCATGAAGCTTCAACATATACGTCATATTATTGGGAAACTTTCCATGCACATCTTCAAACTTCTTCCATACTATAGAGCTAAACTCACAGCCAAACAATAGATGAATAAGATTGTCCTCATCACTCCTACAACCCAAACATATAGAGGTCATGAAAAAAGAGAACCTCTTTAGGACATCATTGTAGGTAGTCGATTCATATAAAATTTTCAAAGTAACAATAAGATCTTATTTGGAATGCTTTGGCACCAAACCCATTCTTACCAGGAAAGATTCTAACCTTTAGCTCTACATATCACCCAACCTTCTCTAAGTGAAATGTCACTTTTACCATCAATAAGCATCCTTCATCAATAACTTTGCATGGTTTAAGATGACTCTGTTGAAACAACATGACTTCTTATCTGTAAGGACCCTGACCTTCGTTTTGGGCTTACCCTGTTTGTTTTTCCTAAACCTGGTGCTTGGCTGCTTGCTAATCACCTTTAGTGGTGATTAGGGTTTGCTTGTGCTTAGTTGAGTGTTGGAGGTGCTACTTGCAAAATAACCTGAGATAGGGTTGAAGAGCAAGTGTGTCACCTTGAGAGGTGTCTTTCTCTCTCTTTGCTTCCTCTAGGGTTGAGGGGAAGGTTTGGGCTTGTACCTTGAGTTTTCTTGGGCTTGGTTGAGCTCTTTTGGGCCATTTTTTTCCCTTATTTGGGGCTTTCCTTGCTTGGTTGAGCCATGTATCGGAAAAGGGTGCCTTGTGTCGGCCATGGGGTATCGCCCATGAGGGTGTGTCGGCCATGGAGGAGTGGTGTGTCGGCCTTTGACCTTTGTTGACCATCTTGCCTTGGTTGTTTCACCATAGCTTGGGCATGTGGCTGATCCTTGGTTGAGTTGTGGCATGGCATGTGCATGTGTTTTGCAAGGTGGTCGAATGTGTGGACAATTGTCCCTTGGTAAGGTGACACCTTGCCTTGGTCTAACCTTGACCCCCCCATCTATATATGCCTTGCCTTTCTCTTCCTTAGGAACCCTTTAGCTCTTTGTTGCTCCTCTCTTCCTTGGTGCACGATACACCTACCCTTTAGATCAGGTTGGTGGCTGATCCCCTTGAAGGAGTTCTTCTTCTTCTTCCCTTAGCTTGGTGGCTGAACCCTAGGTGGGTCTTGTTCTTTGTAGTGTGCTTGGAGCTAGGATCTTGGAGCCTTGGAGCTTGAGGATTTTTCTTAAGGCGGGTTACATAACTTCTAACCCTAGCTATACTACTTTCCCTATGTTGCATGTTTCATATATGTTGACAATCGGCAATGCATGTATGTTTCTTGTTCTAGAACATGTTGTTGATCTATGAGCTTGTTGTTGTTTTTGTTGTTGTTGATGGGTTATATGCCTTTACACCTATTTGGTCGAACCATAGTTGAGGTTTTCTTTGGTAGCAACACCCCTTTCTCTCTTTGGTCTAGAGAAGTGAGTTTGAGCTCTAGTAATGTGGGCAATACCCCTCTCTCATTTAAGTTGAGAGGTGAGCTTATATTCTAGTTGCTTGGGCAATGCCCTCCTCTCAACATGGATTTGAGAGGTGAGATTTTGATGGCCTATGTTGAGGTTTGATCCTTGTGGTTGCCCAATTTGTGAAAGAGGTTGTGCAACACCCCTCTCTCTTAGTTGTTGAGAGGTGAGCCGACCTTCTTGATCAACTAGGGTTTGGTGCCCTTGTGCTTGAGGTTGAAGACGACCTTGTTGGGTTGTGTCTTGCACGATATGACTTTGGGGATAGTGTTTCCCGATAACCTTCTTGTATTGAGTTGTACCTTTGGCTGATACCCATGTGTGCTTGGGCGTTATGGGTTGTTGAGTGCCCTGCACGATACACCTTGTTGAGATAGCTTTACCTTGGTGCCTGATATCCCTTATCCACCCTATAATTAGGGTCCGGGCGACATGGTTGCTAGACCCCTGGATGGGTATCTTGGTCGATATGAAGCCTCAACCCAAGCTTGGGCGTTAGTGCTACTTTGGGCGACATGAGTTGTCTACCCTTCATGCATGATATGTCCTTGAGGTGTAATCCTTGGTAAATAAGCTTGCTTGGGTGATCCTTGTATCCCTGGCCAATATGCCTAGTTGAAGCTTAGTTGGTGCCCGTCATGGTCCCGTGGACGATACCCTTGGTGGAGTTGTTGGGTGGGCGTGATCCTTGTATCCCTGGCCGATATGCCTAGTTGAATCTTAGTTGGTGCCCATCATGGTCCCTTGGACGATACCCTTATTGGAGTTGTTGGGTGGGCGATACACCCTTGTTAAGTTGTTGCCCGATATCCTCCTTGGGGTTAAGTCTTGGACGACACACCATGTAGAGAGGGTGCTCGATGCACTCCCTTGTCTTTAGGTGGCCTTGGCCATTACCCTTGCTTAGATGAGCTTAGACGATATGGTATGGTACCAGGAAGTCTTTGGACGATACCACCATGTCCTAGTTGAGCCTTGAAGGGTTGGGCGATATGGTTCATGCCCGATATGCCAACCCTAGGATGTTGACCGTTATGCTGCTGGACATGCATGACACCTTTTCTTGGGCATCATGGTTACCCTGGGTGATAGGGTTAATCCTCGGATGATGCTTGAAGGTTGCACGATAGGGGCGCCTTGGGCGACACCCCTTTAGCCGATATGGCTCATGTGGGAGGTTAGCCGATAGTGGAACCTAACCCTAACCCTAGCTTGGTGCATGTTAGACCCTTGGCCGATAGCCATGGTAGTGTTGCACATTATGACCTTGTGGATGGCTGCCCTGCACCATGGGAGTTAGTGGAACCTTGATGCATGTTAGAGGATGTGCAGTGTTTGGTTGATATGGTGGTAAGTTTCTTTAGGGTTTGGAACCCTAGCCGGTACACCCTTTGGTGAGGGTATGGCGTTGATCACCATACCTGTAGTGAGGGTTGTAGGAGTTTTGGTGAGGGTTCTGATAACCCGGTATGTATATAGTTGATGATTCTCTTTTAATAATTGACATGATGTAATCACCTTGCATTCTACAAACATGATGATGAGATATAATGATAGATTTTTAACCAAGAAGCTTGGAAGCCTATGATGTTGGTCACAAGTATAAGGCATAATAGTTGCCCATGTTTGATAATAATACTATGAATGATAAAGCTTGTGTAATATATTCATGATAGCATGATCATTCTGTTAATCCATGATGGTTTCAGTAATCTCTGTGAATGTATATACTAACCATGTAGGTACTTCATGTGGATTCATAGCCTGGTAAGAGCTATGAGATATATGTGTCTTGACTAGCACAATGTGATGATAATCCTTGCTAATAAAGTAACAAGTTGATAGGTCTAAGGACCTGATATAAGGCTGAGTGCCTAGTTGAGGTGTTATCCTCTGATGATAAGATAAGGGATGCATTCCCAGGATGCTGATGCATGATTGTGATGCCTTAAGAGGCAATGGTTGATATCATGAGGGATTGAGGTCCCAAGACATTATGTTGATGGAAATAATGATGTAATTCTATAAGGCTATGTTTATACCTTGTTTTGCCTCAACAATTGGCTTAAAATATACTAATCAATTACAGATGAACATATCATGTAGTTTTCCCTAGCCATAGATCCATTACCGTCAGTATTTGGTTATGGTGAAATAGGTTTATCCTGCGGGATTACCTGGAGCGCATATTGTTGAATATGCGAGGTTTCCCCTAGCCTAAAATAGGAGGGTTGAGTGCAACTGTGGTTGCAGACTCAGGATATATGGAGCATGGTGAACATACCCATGGCTCAGGATATGTGATGATGAGCATGATGCGCTCATGCCTCGGATGTATATACTAGCACCTATGATGAGGTGAGCTAGAGATGGGTAGCTTGCGGAGCTAACCCAAAGGTTGAGGCCTATAAGCATAAGATTGCGGTCTTGCTTGATGATTCATGTACTGACCACGAGAAGGTGAGGTCATGGAGTCTGTATCTTCTTAGACCTTGTATGGCACCGGATTGATCTTCGCAGCCAATGGTTGGACTTGAGCAGGGAAGGCTCACTTCCTCAGGGCGTAATAAAACATAATCCAGCCGAATAAATACATCCTGCTTAGAGCAAAACACGGAACATTGATTGAGGCCTTGCTTGCATAGTTGATCTAGTTACACCTTGCAGATACGTGTGCGATCCTTATATATTGTGATAAGTTTTTATAAAGCTTATCTTGTCAATCATGTTCCATAAAGAAATACTTGGTAATATGCCTCCTGTATATCTTGGTAAGATTGATGGTAATAATAGCTTTTCTCAGTATGCTGCTCTTGTTATCCACTTATTCAGTTATTTGTTGTTATCTGCTTTAACCTTTGAGGTTTTATAGTTGCGGCGGGGAGTTATGTTTCTCGTTGGGACTGTGTGTCTCACCCCACTGGTTTACACCCTTTTTAGGTGATCGCTCTAGATGTGGTGGTGGTTGTGAGGTTGCGGCCGAGCAACAAGAAGAGCAGTAGAAGGTAAGAGTTGGACATGCTGTCGTTTTGGTGGTTTTGTAGTAGAGTCCTAGAGTCATCCATGTACTCTTGGGTCCTCAGAGGTGTTTGACGATGTTTCACGATGTTTAGCTACTATAATTTTTGTATACCCTACTGCTGGCCGTACATGGCCGTTCTGTATGTATAAACATGTGATGAACTAATATGCGTTGTTGCGACAGTGGGTGGCTTTAAGTTGTGAATATATTTGGCAGGTGATCTTGAATATATCTATATATATGACCTGATCTTCTTGCAGGGCCTGGTTGCAAATGTTCTATACGTATGTTTCCGCAATCGGTTTTAATTAACTCGTGTTTTCGGTAATATATGGTTTCGCATGTTTTTGTGTTTCATCTCATTGTCTATGTGATGGCGGGGTGTCATAGTTGGTTTGGTATCAGAGCCAGGTTCACTGAGTCTATAGGGATCTAGGACTAGGTTTGCGTCTGTTCTTGTTAGTTTTCCATATTTTCTTACAATAACCTTCTGCCCTCAGCAGAAGATAAAGCTTAAAGATGTCTGGAAACCATGAAAAACATGCTGCCGAGAGCAGTGATGCTGCATCAGTTGATGGAGCAGAAGGGCACACACATGGAGATCGGGTGCCTGAGGTCCCCCAACTTGACCCAGCCATTCTCAAAAACCCTGCCTACCAACAACTTATGGGGAAGATGATGGCTACAATGAATCACATGGTGGAAAGGTTGCCAGTGCCTCAGCCAAGAGCACAGGCTCCCCATGGTGAAGCATCAGGTATTGGGAAGACCTTTGAGCAGTTACGCCGAGTCAGAGCTTCGTATTATGCTGGGATGGTTGATCCAGCATATGTAGATCTGTGGCTGACAGGTCTTGAGAAGGCCTTTCGGATCATCGACATCCTCGAAGCAGACAAAGTCAAGCACGCTGTCTACCTTCTGAAGGGTAGTGTTGGCCACTGGTGGGCCATCGAGGAGGAGAAGCAACCTGGTGAGGAGATCGGTTCGGAGATCTTTCGACTAGAGTTCGTCAGTAGATACTTTCTGAAGACGTATCTAGACGAGAATATCAACTAGTTTGAGCATCTACGCCAAGGAATGATGAGCATCACTGAGTATGAAGACAAGTTCATGGACTTGCTGAGGTTTTTCCCTCACATGGCAGTGACAGATGATGAGCGGATCAGGCGGTTTGAGAAAGGTTTGAATGCTGAATTGTCGACACTTGCTGCTGCTTTAGAGAATCAGGAGCGGTTTGCCATGTTCGTGGAATCCATCCGCAGGACTGAACGTCCTGTTAGGGAGAAAAGGGAGTCCCTGACCAGGAAAAGGCCTGCTCAGTTTTAGGGACAGATATCTAGTGGCTTCAAGAAGTCAAGGTTTTCAACACCTTCCATGATGAGAGTTTCTAGTGCACCGTCATAATGGTCCCCGAGTAAGGGAAGAGGTCATGTTTCTTCGCCGTCGAAGGCACATAGTACAACTTCTGTGGCAGTAACAAATCCATCTAGACCGCAGATAGAAGGCAGGTCATGTTATCACTGCGGACAGGCGGGGCATTTAATGTCAAATTGCCCAAGAAGAGACGTTGAGTTAACACAACAGCTGAGACAAAATCAACAAGGACTAGACAGACAGCAGCCCAGCGCTAGCAGAGGGCGAGGACACGGTCAAGCGTCACAAGCAAGATCGTCTGCTCAAGGAAGCAGAGGACATTGACAACAAGCAACGACTCGATTCTATGCTATGAGTATGTCAGAGGCGATAGTCAACCCGCGAGTGGTGACAGGTCAGATGGAGTTATTTCATTCTGATTTGTCTTCTTCTTGCTTTATATCTGTTTTGGTTGACCCGGGTGCTACGCACTCTTTTATCCCACATAGTTTGCTTGATAGTTGTCCTTTACCTGTTAGTTGTAAGAAGGATAGCCTATTGTTAGAAACCCCTCTTAATGGTTCCTCGATGCTTCAAGAAGAGTGTCCATCTTGTGTCCTATCTTTTTTGGGACACAATATACAAGTGGATCTTATACCACTTGATATGCATGGATTCGATGTGATCCTTGGGATGGATACCTTAGAGAAGTATAAGGTCATGTTGGACTGTGATTCCAAGTAGGCAGTGTTTGATGAAGATGGAGAGAAGTGGATCTTCCAAGGAGATAGGAAGATTCTTCCGACATGTCTAGTGTCAGCGATGGTGGCATAAAAGTTTTTGGGACAAGGTTGTAAGGCTTTCTTAGCTCATGTTGTGGATACTAAGGTGAAAGGTCCTAGCCTCGAGGAGGTAATGGTTGTATGAGATTTCATGGATGTGTTTCCTGATGAGTTTCTCGGTGTTTCCCCACCTCGAGAGATTGATTTTGAGATCAATATGGTACCAGGAACACAACTAGTTGTGCAAACACCGTATAGGATGGCTCCAGCAGAGATGGTAGAGTTGAAGAAGCAGTTACAGGAGTTGTTAGAGAAAGGTTTCATCCGACCGAGCATGTCGCCTTGGGGTGCTCTAGTGTTGTTCGTTAAGAAGAAGGACGGATCAATGCGGCTATGCATAGATTACCGGCAGTTGAACAAAGTTACGATCAAGAATAAGTACCCATTGTCGAGGATAGATGATCTGTTCGATCAGTTGCGTGGTGCTACAGTGTTCTCAAAGATCGATCTATGGTCTGGATATCATCAATTGAGGATTAAGGCGGACGACATACCGAAGTCAGCGTTTAGGACGAGGTATGGTCATTATGAGTTTGTGGTTATGCCGTTTGGGCTAACCAATGCACCTGCTGCTTTCATGGACCTGATGAACTGAGTGTTCCATCCGTTCCTAGACCAGTTTGTTGTAGTCTTTATAGACGATATCTTGATCTACAGTCAGGACAGTCAAGAGCATGAACAACATCTTCGACAAGTGTTGACTCTTCTTCGCCAACATCAGTTGTATGCCAAGTTCAGCAAATGTGAGTTCTGGTTGAAGGAAGTGACATTCTTAGGTCATGTGATATCTGCAGAAGGAGTCCGGGTGGACCCTAAGAAGGTGGAGTCAGTGGAAGATTGGGAGCAACCAAACACGCCGACAGAAGTTCGTAGTTTTCTGGGTTTGGCCGGATACTACTGGAGGTTTATCAAGGACTTCAGTGCAATTGTGTTGCCAATGACAAAGCTGACCAGGAAGGATGTACCTTTTGTTTGGGATGATCGTTGTCAGCAAGCTTTCCAAAGTTTGAAGGAGAAGCTGACTAGTGCTCCAGTGCTAGTGCTGCCAGAGCCTGGGAAGGGCTATGTTGTTTTCTATGATGCTTCCAAGAAAGGCTTAGGTTGTGTGCTAATGCAGGAAGATCATGTGGTTTCTTTTGCTTCGCGACAGCTTAAGAAACATGAGGAGAACTATCTGACACATGATTTGGAGTTGGCAGCGGTGGTCCATGCGTTAAAGATTTGGAGACACTATCTTTATGGGGAAGTGTGTCAGATCTTTACAGATCATAAAAACCTGAAGTAGATCTTTTCGTAGAGTGAGCTGAATATGTGACAATGTCATTGGATGGACCTAATCAATGATTATGATTGCACCATTGAGTATCATCCTGGTAAGGCCAAAGTGGTAGCTGATGCGCTTAGCAGAAAGTCTTCTTCTCTCCCCATGAAGAAAGCACAGTTGAGTTCCTTGGTACGCCATAAGCGGGATATGTTTGTCTCCTTGCGGCAGATGAATGTATAGTTGGAAGTTTCCTTGTTGGCAGGACTGTTGGCACAGATGCAAGTCAAGCCTACGCTGAGATACCAGATCAAAGACGCACAACAGGCAGATGGTGCAATACAGTTGATCAGGTCAGAGCTTGGTAGCAAAAAGCATGATGGGTTCCATGAGTCCGAGGATGGACTAGTTTGCTATCATGGTAGGATGGTGGTTCCCGATGGTGATATGAAAAAACACTAGAGGGGGGTGAATAGAGTTTTTTTAATAATTTTAACAATTTATTGAACTCAAACAACCACAATTGAAAATTGGAAGAAGGAGACAGGTGTTTAGAGTGGTTCCAACTTTAGCAACTACTAAAGTTGTCAGTCCACTACCCGGTTGCTTACCCAACCAGGATTTTGAAAGTATTTATTTTATTACCTTCTCAAGGATTTATACAAAATACAATACTTTCCTTTACACCCTTTGAACAGCCTTCACTTGAAGTAGGTGCACCAACTTTGAGGTAGCCTTCTTGAAGTAACTCCAAGCTCCCCCTTGAAGTAGCCTTCCTCTCTAGAAGTAACCTCCTGTTGCACCAGCCTTCTGAAGTAGCTCAAAGTCACCTTCTTCACCAAGAAGATCTCCACCCTCTCCAATCAGCAGCCTCCAACCTAGGAGTAGCAAGGAGAGTACAAACGGTAATAGAGAACAAGAAAGGAAAAAGGAAATTACAACATATCCTTTGTAGCCCAAGGCTTGATTTGCCTAGATCAAGCGTATAGATCTCCTAACCAAGTGTATGGACTTGTGATTGCAGTGGGTAGGAGATACTAGCCTATAGGACACGAATTTTGAGCTAAGGAAGGAAATGGCCAATTGTCACAATGCTCAAATTGCTCACAAACAGATTGCTCAAAGTATGCTCAAGGATTTCTCAAATGTAGCAAGTATGTTTGAGTGTCCTATGGCTTGTCCTATTTATAGGAATGGCCTAAGGATGCTTAAGGACGTTCTAGACAACTTCTAGGGGTTTCTAAGTGCTTAACTAGCCGTTAGGTACAAGTTTGTTGCTTTAACAATGGCTAATTAATTAATTCTGCAGTTGTTGTCAGAGACCATCTCGGTCGAGGAATGGTCGACCGAGACACCTACTCGGTCGAACTTTTGTCGACCGACAGGCTCTCTGGAACAAGTGATTTGCAACGTCTATCTCCAACTGCCAACTACCTTGTCAGTTGTGTCTAACGGCTACTTTGGATCTTTCTCGGTCGAGAAGATTGTCGACCGAGAGTGTCTCGGTCGAGGAGTTTGTCGACCGAGATTGATCCTGTTTCAATGTTTCAATTTAGGCACTAATTATATGTATGAGTGTGCATATGTGATCTTATTTCAAGGGGATGACCTATCTAATTGTGGTGTTTAGCTAGGGAGAATCTAACGCTTGATTTACATGAAATCTAAGTACGTGTACATTATATATTTGTACAAGTTTTTACAAGGCGATTACATTTCATGAAAATACAAACATATAAGCATATGGATTTCCCTAATTGCTTTTGTCATCCACCTTGTTCCTGCACACTCAAGTAGCTCGTTAGATCAATAAGAATGAAATGTTTGTCATAATCAAAACAAAGGGATTTATAGATGTCCATTTAGCCAAAAATCTCCCCCTTTTTGAAGATGACAAACATTTCCAAAAATATAAATAAAGGAAATATAAACCATATGAGTTTCATACCTTTAGATTACCTTTTGTAGCTTTTCTTCTTGTTTTGCAAGTGAGTGCTTTGGCCTTTTTCATTATGAAACTCAGTTATTATAGTTTTGATCTTTATTTTATTTTGATATTCTTTTCTCCCCCTTTGTCATTTCAAAAAGATATCCATGTTGAATATTTGATATTACTTCTCCCCCTTAATTTTATACTATGCTCCCCTTTAGATAGATATCCCAAGGTATAAGTGCTTTGCAATAGATGTCAATTTAGCCATAACTTTAACTTTTAGGTATTTGCAAAGATTTTCATCCTTTTTGATTTATTTTTATTTATTACTCCCCTTATTTTGTATGCTCTACAATAGTCTTATAATCCAAATTCAAATGATGCCAAAAAGATATCCATTATAAAGATAACCAATTTCATTACAAGCATGAAAAGATAGCCAAAACATGTAAAGATAACCCATTTATTACAATTTTGCAAAGATTTCATTACAACTAATACAACTCCAAATCTCACTGGAAAGACTTAAGAATTACATCAACATCAGGGTCTTTCCCAAGAAAAGGCTCAGCTCCATAATATTGGACCAAAGTTTGCCACTCCAGAGCACCTGTCTTGGTTAAGGCATATGCCTCCAAGAAGGTTGGAACACGATCAAATCAGAAATGAGCAGCAATATCTTGTAGTTGCATTGATGAAAACTGAGTATGTGTGAGATCTGTAGATGGTGGAGGTGGAGGTTGATAGTAGTTGTAAGATGGGTTATATGGATTGAGCATGCCAGGATTTAAAGAATAAGGATATTCATCTGGTTGGTTTGGAGAAAGAGTTTGCATTCTTTGGTTTAGATAAGTCATGGCATGATGGTTATAATCTAGTTGTTTACTAAGATGATATTGTGACCCAGCAACATAGGTTAGAGTGTTTTGGATGGGATCATAGGGTAGGCTGGTAGGAGGAGGTGGAGGTGGTATATCTTGGGTAGATGTCTCTCCTTCTACCCTAGCCCTCTTATGACCGAAATCAATTCCCATTTTTTCTACAGTATTCTTACTTATTTTTTGTGGTCTACGCTCCCATGTATATCCCATATCCTCAATTTGGGTCTTAAGAAAATGTTGAGTAATTTGGCATACAAGATCAGCATATGGAGGATTGCCAGAAAACTCAAGCATGTTTTTAAGAATGATGCGGATAAAATTTGTGGGAATACGTTGGATAATGGCATATATTAGACACATACGAAAAATAGGAACTTCAGACTTATTTGCTCTAGGATGTATGTTTGTTGAAACAATAAGGTTTATAATCCTAGCAGCTGGTTTGAGATTGATAGCATAGTATGTGCCCCTATCTTCGTGACAGGTTGTATTGGATTGAAAAATGGTCTTTTTGATGTCACTAAGACTAACGGTATGGTTATCTTGGGAAAATTGATTAAGTGGGTTTCCAGAGGTAAGGTCAAGGGTGTCTTGATATTAATCTATGTCAATATTTAGCATGTCAAGAATATCCCCTTCAGTAAATCGAAAGCTATGCCCATTGACCATAGTATAGAAGAAGATGGTTTCATTTTCAGAGTGGGAGATGAGGTTAGCATAGAATTCATTCACTACCTTGATGGAATAGGAAGGGAAAGAAGGGTTGATGAATTCTTTTAACTTTTGCACCTCGAAAAGGTCCTCCAAGTCGACGATGTTGAGGAAGTCCATAACTTCAACTGGTCGTCGTGGGAGAGGAGCTTTGGAGGAGAGTCGTAGATAGCGATCACCAGCATCTCCGTCGACGAAGGCAATGTCGTTGATGATCGTCAATGGTGGAGTAGCCTCCCTTTGTTTCCTGCCAGCGACCTTCTTCTTTCCACGAGCAGAGGATGATGCCATTGCATTGCTTGAAGGTGGAGAAGAAGCAAGGAAGTCTTGGGGATGAGGATGCTAAAGATTTGCACAAGAATTCACTAGAGAGAGCCTATGGAAACAAGAATATGAAAGTGTGAAGAAGTGACCCATTTTTGGTCCTTTTATAGCAATCCAGTGACCGGGTCGGTCGACAATTTGTCGACCGAGCGTCCGCAACGGTTATATTCCAGACGCGCCACTTCGGCCGTCCAACGGTCGACTTGCAACGGTCGTCCGTTAACGGTAACGGTCGGATTGCAACGGTCATATCCCAACGGCTCTTTCTCGGTCGAGCAATTGTCGACCGACACTGTCTCAGTCGAACAATTGTCGACCGGAAGTGTGTCCATGTTAGGTCTGTCTAGATTCTGTCAGTCGAGAGAGGTGGGCAGACCGAGAGGTTTTCGGTCGAAGATTCGTCGACCGACAGACTTACTGGGTACGAATTTTTAAGCTGATTTTTAATGCAAATGATAGACTGATTTTGTAGAGCATATATATATTTTCTAAGGGAGTAATATTTTGTTTTATTATTGACAATATTGGGATAGTTTTGTGATCATAAATTGATTTTGCTTTTAATCACAATAAAATGATATTCAAATAGTTATTGTGTCAAACTTATTTTAGGTCGATTTTGACTACGACCATAGCGCCCCTTGGTCAAATTTCATTTTAACCAAGAGGCAGATTTGTAGATTTTTCAAATTGAACATTATGAAGTATAATATCTGCATAAGTTTTGATTAAGTATCAAGTTGAAGCATAATACTTAATATGAAAACATTTGTCCTTTTCTTAAAATATAGGCTTTGCTGTAGTAATATGAATATCAAATTTCACGTTGTTTAGTATCCTCATAAGATTCTTTACTAAAGGCACACTAAATATCTCAAGTCTTTTAAAGATACTAATTGAGAGATTTTATCTTATGTGTTGCAAGCATAACATATTACCAATAAAGCATTTGCTTGCCTATATATATATCATCACGGATCCATGAAGACAATTATCTATCCAAGCTAATCACAGTACCAAATGGTGAAAGCATATCCATGATGTAATAACAGAACAATAACAGTAAATAATCACATGATTTCTATATGGATAGACCAGAAAATAAGGAAATCATGTGAATAATGATAGAAATTTTCTTTTCATTAAACTAAGCATAATTTCAGTTTAAACTTAAATCATTTAGGGAATAAACTAATATTAATTTAAATTTGTAGGGATGATTTCCAAAATAAATATCCAATCATTAATCATGAATAGATAGCAATTTTATCAAAGAATTCAGCAATTTTGCAACAGACTGGAAATCAGTGACATGCTCGGTCGATAATTTCTCGACCGACAGTATCTCGGTCGACAGTCTCTCGACCGACAATATTCCTGAAACTGTTAATTGCTTCCACATAAAACATAACTATGCAAGTTAAATATTTAGATACTTAAATTTATTTGTTATCCCATTCTGTTGAGTTGAGATAGATGTAGAATTATGCAACTAAGGTTCTTGGTCATATCTCAACTTAATTGCATTTATTTAGTTTGGAGGTCTTGGAACCCAAACTAACTCGACATCTTTTCTCTTATAAGGACATGAAAATGAATAATGACCAAGGTGCAAACAATAATGACAGCATATCGAGTCAACCTCATATCTTTTTCTATGGTTGTGTTCAGTGTTGTTCTTGGGTGATGATGTTCCTTTAGGTACATATATAGATTGATGTGTTTGTGACTTTCTCCAACTAGTTGTTCCTTTAGGTGCATATATAGATTGATGTGTTTGTGACTTTCTCCAACTAGGTTGTTGATAGGATTTCCCTTTAGGCTTGTAACCTAGTCCTCTTCTCCCGATTTGATGATAGGGATTATCTAAGATTTTATCAAGAATGCCATTATTATTCAAATTACTAACTTTTTGTTGTAACTTGGCAATCTCTTCCATTCTCTTCTTGATATCTAGTTTTGCTTGATCTAGATTAGATGACAATGAATTTCTTTCTTTGACAATAGAATCATAATCTAGATGGTTTCATAAAATGGGTTGTTTTTGAAGATCATTCACTTGACTTTGCAAATTATTCTTCTCTAAAGAAAGTAGATTACAATTTGCCTCTATAGCTTTTATCTCAATATCATGATCTTCAATGATCTTTTTAAGATCTTCGTTTTCAGATGTAATAACAAGAAGCTTAGCAAGTAATTCATCATTTGCTTTATTATATTTCTTTAATTTCTTCTTGCATTCAACATATTTAATATGTGTTTCTTCAAGGCTAGCAACTAGTTCTTCTTTAGATAAATCAAAAAGACTTACCTCTTCTTCTTATTCCTCGCTAGTTGTAGCAATGAGACAATCTTTGTTCTCATCTTCCTTATTTGATCTCCATGGGCATATAGTTGTTGTGTGGCTTGTTCCTAAGCACCAATTGCAACATGTTGTAGTTTTGTCCAAGCAGCACCTTTTGTTGTGATTGTAATCACCATTACCCTCCATTCTTCAAGACCTGGTTAGGGTTCCTTGAAGCCTGCTCTGATACCAATTGAAAAAACACTAGAGGGGGGGTGAATAGAGTTTTTTTAATAAATTTAACAATTTATTGAACTCAAACAACCACAATTGAAAATTGGAAGAAGGAGACAGGTGTTTAGAGTGGTTCCAACTTTAGCAACTACTAAAGTTGTCAGTCCACTACCCGGTTGCTTACCCAACCGGGATTTTGAAAGTATTTATTTTATTACCTTCTCAAGGATTTATACAAAATACAATACTTTCCTTTACACCCTTTGAACAGCCTTCACTTGAAGTAGGTGCACCAACTTTGAGGTAGCCTTCTTGAAGTAACTCCAAGCTCCCCCTTGAAGTAGCCTTCCTCTCTAGAAGTAACCTCCCATTGCACCAGCCTTCTGAAGTAGCTCAAAGTCACCTTCTTCACCAAGAAGATCTCCACCCTCTCCAATCAGCAGCCTCCAACCTAGGAGTAGCAAGGATAGTACAAACGGTAATAGAGAACAAGAAAGGAAAAAGGAAATTACAACATATCCTTTGTAGCCCAAGGCTTGATTTGCCTAGATCAAGCGTATAGATCTCCTAACCAAGTGTATGGACTTGTGATTGCAGTGGGTAGGAGATACTAGCCTATAGGACACGAATTTTGAGCTAAGGAAGGAAATGGCCAATTGTCACAATGCTCAAATTGCTCACAAACAGATTGCTCAAAGTATGCTCAAGGATTTCTCAAGTGTAGCAAGTATGTTTGAGTGTCCTATGGCTTGTCCTATTTATAGGAATGGCCTAAGGATGCTTAAGGATGTTCTAGACAACTTCTAGGGGTTTCTAAGTGCTTAACTAGCCGTTAGGTACAAGTTTGTTGCTTTAACAACGGCTAATTAATTAATTCTGCAGTTGCTGTCAGAGACCATCTCGGTCGAGGAATGGTCAACCGAAACACCTACTCGGTCGAACTTTTGTCGACCGACAGGCTCTCTGGAACAAGTGATTTGCAACGTCTATCTCCAACTGCAAACTACCTTGTCAATTGTGTCTAACGGCTACTTTGGATCTTTCTCGGTCGAGAAGATTGTCGACCGAGAGTGTCTCGGTCGAGGAGTTTGTCGACCGAGATTGATCCTGTTTCAATGTTTCAATTTAGGCACTAATTATATGTATGAGTGTGCATATGTGATCCTATTTCAAGGGGATGACCTATCTAACTGTGGTGTTTAGCTAGGGAGAATCTAACGCTTGATTTACATGAAATCTAAGTACTTGTACATTATATATTTGTACAAGTTTTTACAAGGCGATTACATTTCATGAAAATACAAACATATAAGCATATGGATTTCCCTAATTGCTTTTGTCATCCACCTTGTTCCTGCACACTCAAGTAGCTCGTTAGATCAATAAGAATGAAATGTTTGTCATAATCAAAACAAAGGGATTTATAGATGTCCATTTAGCCAACATGATATTCTAAGAAAGCTAGTGCTCTAGGAAGCACACACATCAATGTATGCTATGCATCCAGGAGTCACCAAGATGTATCATAACCTGAAGGACATGTATTGGTGGTTTGGCTTGAAGAAGGATGTAGCTGAGTTTGTGGCTAAATGCACAGTATGTCAGCAAGTTAAAGCTGAGCATCAGAAGCTGGCAGGTACGTTGCAACCCATGTCGATACCACAATGGAAATGGGATCATATAACCATGGATTTTGTAGTTGGTCTACCAAAGGAAGCTAGGAAACATGATTCCATTTGGGTAATAGTGGACAGGTTGACAAAATCTGCTCATTTTATACTCATAAAAACAACGTATACATCAGAGAAGCTTGCTCGGGTATATGTAGACAAGATAGTGAATTTTCATGGTGTACCAGCAACAATAGTTTCCGACAGAGGTCCTCAGTTCACAAGTCATTTCTGGGAACAGTTGCACAAAGTGTTGGGAACGCAGTTGAGGTTCAATACAACTTTCCACCCCCAAACGAATGGACAGTCTGAAAGGACTATTCAGACTTTGGAGGATCTTCTCCGATCTTGTGTTTTGCAGTTCTTAGGCAGTTGGGACATGCATCTCAGTTTGATAGAGTTCGCTTATAACAATAGTTACCAGTGGAGCATTGACATGGCTCCTTATGAGGCTCTATATGGAAGGAAGTGCATATCCCCTTTATGCTGGTATGAGTCCGGTGAGTATCAGCTTTTGGGTCCTGAATTAGTACAACAGACAACAGAAAAGATCAGAGTGATACAGCAAAAGTTAAAAACAGCATAGGACAGACAAAAGTCTTATGCAGACAATCGCCGACGACCTCTAGAGTTCCAAGTGGGAGAAAAAGTGTATCTCAAGGTCTCACCTTGGAAAGGCGTGCTAAGGTTTGGCTGGAAGGGCAAACTGGCACCCAGGTATATGGGGCCATACCCAGTAATAGCATGTGTCAGCAAGGTAGCTTATAAGTTAGAACTACCGCCAGAGTTGCACAGGTTGCATCCAGTGTTCCATGTCAGTATGCTGATGAAAAGTCATCCAGACATAGGGACAGTTATACATCCAGTTGAGCTTGAGCTTGATGAAGACGTGACCTACGAGGAGGGTCCGGTGGTGATCCTTGACAGAAGAGTAAAGAAGCTGAAGAGGAAGGACCTGGTTCTTGTAAAGGTTCTTTGGCATCATCGTGGTGTTGAGGAAGCCATGTAGGAGCTTGAGGAAGAGATGAGGAGGAAGTATCCCTCACTTTTGTCTTCGGATTTTAGGTACGAAATCCTTTTGTAGAGGTTTATGGCTTGTAAGGACCCTGACCTTTGTTTTCGGCTTACCCTATTTGTTTTGCCTAAACCTGGTGCTTGGTTGCTTGCTAATCACCATTAGTGGTGATTAGGGTCTGCTTGTGCTTAGTTGAGTGCTGGAGGTGCTACTTGCAAAATAACCTGAGATAGGGTTGAAGAGCAAGTTTGTCACCTTGAGGGTGTCTTTCTCTCTCTCTCTTTGCTTCCTCTAGGGTTGATGTGAAGGTTTGGGCTTGTACCTTGAGTTGTCTTGGGCTTGGTTGAGCTCTTTTGGACCTTGTTTTCCCTTGTTTGGGCCTTGCCTTGCCTAGTTGAGCCCTGTATCGAGCAAGGGTGCCTTGTGTCGGCCATGGGGTATCGCCCATGAGGGTGTGTCGGCCATGGAGGAGTGGTGTGTCAGCCTTTGACCTTTGTTGACCATCTTTCCTTGGTTGTGTCACCATAGCTTGGACATGTGGTCGATCCTTGGTTGAGTTGTGGCATGGCATGGCATGTGCATGTGTTTTACAAGGTGGTGGAACGTGTGGACAAGTGTCCCTTAGTAAGGTGACACCTTGCCTTGGTCTAACCTTGACCCCCCATCTATATATGCCTTGCCTTTCTCTTCCTTAGGAACCCTTTAGCTCTTTGTTGCTCCTCTCTTCCTTGGTGCATGATACACCTACCCTTTGGAGCAGGTTGGTGGCCGATCCCCTTGAAGGAGTTCTTCTTCTTCCCTTAGCTTGGTGGTCGAACCCTAGGTGGGTCTTGTTCTTTGTAGTTGCTTGGAGCCTTGGAGCTTGAGGAGTTTTCTTAAGGAGGGTTACATAACTTCTAACCCTAGCTATACTACTTTCCCTATGTTGCATGTTTCATATATGTTGACAATCGGCCATGCATGTATGTTTCTTGTTCTAGAACATGTTGTTGATCTATGAGCTTGTTTTTGTTGTTGTTTTTGTTGTTGATGGGTTATATGCCTTTACACCTAGTTGGCTGAACCATAGTTGAGGTTTTCTTTGGTAGCAACATCCCTTTCTCTCTTTGGTCTAGAGAAGTGAGTTTGAGCTCTAGTAATGTGGGCAATACCCCTCTCTCGTTTAAGTTGAGAGGTGAGCTTATATTCTAGTTGCTTGGGCAATACCCTCCTCTCACTATGGATTTGAGAGGTGAGCTTTTGATGGCCTGTGTTGAGGTTGGATCCTTGTGGTTGCCTGATTTGTGAAAGTGGTTGTGCAACACCCCTCTCTCTTAGTTGTTGAGAGGTGAGCCGACCTTCTTGATCAACTAGGGTTTGGTGCCCTTGTGCTTGAGGTTGAATACGACCTTGTTGGGTTGTGTCTTGCACGATATGACTTTGAGGATAGTGTTTCCCCATAACCTTCTTGTCTTGAGTTGTACCTTTGGCCGATACCCATGTGTGCTTGGGCGTTATGGGTTGTTGAGTGCCCTGCATGATACACCTTGTTGAGATAGCTTTACCTTGGTGTCCGATATCCCTTATCTGCCCTAGAATTAGGGTTCGGGCGACATGGTTGCTAGACCCCTGGATGGGTATCTTAGTTGATATGAAGCCTCAACCCAAGCTTGGGCATTAGTGCTTCTTTGGGCGACATGAGTTGTCTACCCTTCATGCACGATATGTCCTTGAGGTGTAATCCTTGGTAAATAAGCTTGCTTGGGTGATCATTGTATCCCTGGCCGATATGCCTAGTTGAAGCTTAGTTGGTTCCTGTCATGGTCCCTTGGACGATACCCTTGGTGGATTTGTTGGGTGGGCGATACACCCTTGTTAAGCCGTTGTCTGATATCCTCCTTGGGGTTAAGTCTTGGACGATACACCATGTAGAGAGGGTGCTCGATGCACTCCCTTGTCTTTTGGTGGCCTTGGTCGTTACCCTTGCTTAGATGAGCTTAGACGATATGGTATGGTACCAGGAAGTCTTTGGACGATACCACCATGTCCTAGTTGAGCCTTGAAGGGTTGGGCGATATGGTTCATGCCCGACATGCCAACCCTAGGATGCTAACCATTATGCTACTGGCCATGCAAGACACCTTTTCTTGGGCGTCATGGTTACCCTAGTTGATAGGGTTAATCCTCGGATGATGATTGAAGGTTGCACGATAGGGGCATCTTGGGTGACACCCCTTTGGCCGATATGGCTCATGTGGGAGGTTAGCTGATAGTGGAACCTAACCCTAACCCTAGCTTGGTGCACGTTAGACCCTTGGCCGATAGCCATGGTAGTGCTGCACGTTATGACCTTGTGGATGGATACCCGACACCATGGGAGTTAGTGGAACCTTGATGCATGTTAGAGGATGTGCAGTGTTTGGTTGATATGGCGGTAAGTTGCTTTAGGGTTTGGAACCCGAGCCGGTATACCCTTTGGTGAGGGTATGGCGCTACTCGCTATACCTGTAGTGAGGGTTGCAGGAGTTTTTGTGAGGGTTCTGATAACCCGATATGTATATAGTTGATGGTTCTCTTTTAATGATTGACATGATGTAATCACCTTGCATTCTGCAAACATGATGATGAGATATAATGATAGATTGTGAACCAAGAAGCTTGGAATCCTATGATGTTGGTCACAAGTATAAGGCATAACAGTTGCCCATGTTTGTTAATAATACTATGAATGATAAAGCTTGTGTAATATATTCATGATAGGAAGATCATTCTATTAATCCATGATGGTTTCAGTAATCTCTGTGAATGTATATACTAACCATGCAGGTACTTCATGTGGTTTCATAGACTAGTAAGAGCTATGAGATATATGTTCTTTGACTAGCACAATGTGATGATAATCCTTGTTAATAAAGTAACAAGTTGATAGGTCTGAGGACCTGATATAAGGCTGAGTGCCTACTTGAGGTGTTATCCTCTGATGATAAGATAAGGGATGCATTCCCAGGATGTTGATGCATGATTTTGATGCCTTAAGAGGCAATGGTTGATATCATGAGGGATTGAGGTCCCAAGACAGTATGTTGATGGCAATAATGATGTAATTCTATAAGGCTATGTTTATACCTTGTTTTGCCTCAACAATTGTCTTAAAATATACTAATGAATTACATATGAACATATCATGTAGTTTGCCCTGGCCATAGATCCATTACCGTCAGTATTTGGTGATGGTGAAATAGGTTTATCCTGCGGGATTACCTGGAGCGCATATTGTTGAATATGCGAGGTTTCCCCTAGCCTAAAATAGGAGGGTTGAGTGCAATTGTGGTTGCAGACTCAAGATATATGGAGCATGGTGAACATACCCATGGCTCAAGATATGTGATGATGAGCATGATGCGTTCATGGCTCGAATGTATATACTAGCACCTATGATGAGGTGAGCTAGAGACGGGTAGCTTGCGGAGCTAACCCAGAGGCTGAGGCCTATAAGCATAAGACTACGGTCTTGCTTGATGATTTGTGTACTGACCACGAGAAGGTGAGGTCATGGATTCTAGATCTCCTTAGACCCTGTATGGCACCGGATTGGGCTTCTCATCTAATGGTTGGACTTGAGCAGGGAAGGCTCACTTCCTCAGGGCGTAACAAAACGTAATCCAGCCGAATAAATACATCCTTCTTAGAGCAAAACACAAAACATTGATTGAGGCCTTGCTTGCATAGCCGATCTAGTTACACCTTGCAAATATGTGTACGATCCTTATATCTTGTGATAAGTTCTTATAAAGCTTATCTTGTCAATCATGTTCCATAAAGAAATACTTGGTAATATGCCTCCTATATATCTTGGTAAGCTTGATGGTAATTATAGCTTTGCTCAGTATCCTGCTCTTGTTATCCACTTATTCAGTTATTTGCCGTTATCTGCTTTAACCTTTGAGGTTTTATAGTTGCGGTGGGGAGTTATGTTTCTCGTTGGGACTGTGTGTCTCACCCCGCTGGTTTACACTCTTTTTAGGTGATCGCTCTAGACGTGGTGGTGGTCGTGAGGTTGTGGCCGAGCAGCAAGAAGAGCAGTAGAAGGCAAGAGTTGGACATGTTTTTGTTTTGGTGGTTTTGTAGTAGAGTCCTAGAGTCATCCATGTACTCTCGGGTTCTCAGAGGTGTTTGACGATGTTTCACGATGTTTAGCTGCTGTAATTTTTGTATACCCTACTGTTGGTCGTACGTGGCCGTTCTGTATGTATAAACTGGTGATGAACTAATATGCGTTGTTGCGACAGTGGGTGGCTTTAAGTTGTGAACATATCTGGAAGGTGATCTTGAATATATCTATATATATATATGACATGATCTTCTTGCAGGGCCTGGTTGCAAATGTTCTGTACGTATGTTTCCGTAATCAGTTTTAATTAACCCGTGTTTTCGGTAATATATGGTTTCGCATGTTTTCGCGTGTCATCTCATTGTCTATGTGATGACAGGGTGTCACATTATCTACCACCAATATCAAGAAATAACCAGTCTCCATTAACTATACAAGTATTCACTGTACAAAATTTCACACTTAGTCTTCTTACAAGTTGTGGATTTACATTATGTAAGATTAGTACCTTCACTACACCAAGGATATCTCTAGAGAAAAAAATTCCTCTAATGGATCACTATGAACTACACATGAGGAAGAATGATCTTCCTATACATGTTTCATGAACCAAGAGTCATTTAACTTATGCTTAACAGACCAAATAGACCCATGATCAAGACATTTTCCTTGTTACCCATTTGACCCATATGGATTCCTTGTCACTAGAGACATCATGTAAATTGTTAACAAGGCATGGAACCATCTAATGATATTGAGTCCATCCTCCTTTCTTGGCTTGCAGATCTTAGACTAGGGAATCAAATATATGTGCTTTTTATTCTTTGTATCACCCCAAATGGACCTACAAAAATGCTTCCCAGTTCAACAATGATTGATTTTGGAAGATGAAAGGTTGCTAGAAGATATGGTAGGAACACAATGTTTATATCCACAATTCAACCAAACTTGCCATAGATAATAGTTTGCATTTTAGAATCAATATTTAGCTTTACTTAGTCAATGATGGGTTCACAAATAAACATAATGACCTATTTGAATGGAGGTAATACAATGTGCTTATACTAAGGTCTATTGACTAAGTGTGATACATTGTCCATATCGTGATGATGACTTAACATTCCATTCATATGTATATTTGAGATTGATTTCAGGCATTAGGTACAAGAGAAGGATTAATTCAATCAAGCCCTAGCTTGATCTAGTTTAAGTAAAAAGCAATGCAAATGCACTTTCTTTGAAAATGCCCTAAAACCCTTAGGACACTTGTAATAATATAAGAAAAAATCAGGAGCGCTTAATTCAAATGTTTAATCACTCTAATGATATTTTCCAAAATTGATTGCAGGATGTATGATTGGTCGAGTTTCCTTCCTAGAAACTTGACTAATGCCTTGGATTGAACTTGGCAAATGCCCATGTTCGGCCGAGTTTACCCCAGGTAACACTCGACCGAATCCTTGTATTGGAAAAATATATTTAAGTGATTGGTCGAGTTTCATATAGGATAAAATTGATATATAATTCAAATTTGCTTTGGTGCATAGTACAATTGGTCAACTTGACTAACTGCACTATAAGGAGTGTGTAGAAAAAGTGATTCTATCTGTAGTAGTGTTGTAAAACTCGAAATTATATCTATTGCAACATCTAAAACAACTAGAAAATGTTCCTTAGTGCTTCTAGTCTCTAGTGAACATCCCCAATTATAAACAGGACCTCTTGGAGTTCATTCCAAAGTTGCTCCTTCATGCTATTCAAGCTCCTAGCTATAGTTGAGAGAATTCATTCCACTTGAGACCCTTTCTCTCTATTGTTTGCAAATCAAAACATTCATATGAGTGAGATAGGATATGTGTGAGAGAGGTACTCCATTGTAGTCTTGTAAGGCTCTCAAAACTTCCCTTTCCCCAACCCCTTTCTTGAGATCAAGTTGGTGAAAGCTTCTCCAAGTAAAGGAGAAGGTGAAAAGTTTCTTCAAGTGGAAGGAGAAGGTGCAAAAGCTTCTCCAAGGTGAAGGAGAAGGTCAAGGCTAAAGATTTGTGGTTAGAGTGGGTGATTCCTTTAAGGAAAAAGACTCAATGCAAGAAGGGGATCTCCTTGGTGAAGGGGTCCAGCTGCTTGCAAGAGTGGGTAAAACCTTGTAGAGGTAGAAGACTCTAGATCAAAGGATAGGCAAGTCCTTGGTTGGTTTATGGGCTCCTTTTGGTCCTTAAAAAGGAGATCGGATATCCTTGGCTCAGAAAAGGAATGTAAGGCCCTTGAACTTGCTTAATGAGTTGAATAAGCTTAATTACCATAATTGAATACTTATAATCCTAATATAACCTTGTTATATTCTTTGAAATCATAATACAAGCTTAAGTTTCAAATTTAGTGCAATTTGGACACTTTTTGAGCAAGTTATGCAATTTTATGTACATTTTGGACTTTTCTGCAATTTACCCAATTGAGGGGTTTTCTTTGCAATTTATCTCATACATTATGTTCCTTATATGTTATATTATCATTATTGGGTATTTTGATCCATGGGGATCCTAGTTGAGCCATGGTTTGAATGTGTTTTCCTCAAGAGTATTTTAGGGTTTACCCCTTCATGGATGAGCTACCTTTAGTAGCTACCAACTAATGAATTATGTGATTGGCTGGGAAATTCGACAAAGGAAAACTACAAAGGTCTATATGGATGGTGGGGGAGCTTCTTGTGTGTGTTCTTATATATTCTTAATAGTTTAAGGCCATAGACACATGGGGAAGCTACTTTTACACCTCATACTTGCTTCCATCCTTATCCATGGGCTATATTTACCTCTTCCTTGCCCAAGTACGAAACTATGCTTGCTTTATCTTTCCTCCAACCTGGAGAAAATACTCCACTCTATTTTTCTATAGAACCAAGTGCTCTAAGGTAGAAGACAACCTCTTTTTAGAGAAGAAGTCCCCTAGAGTTCCATCTAGCCCTACCTAGGGTTTCCAAGGTCATCTTCTAGGGGTTTCGACCAAGGAAAGTTGTTTTCTTCATTACTTCTCCGTTTCTCTTTCTCTTCTCCTTCCTTAGACCTTCCTCCAGGTCGGAACCTTGCTTTTCCATGGTAAAAGTAGCTCTAGAACTCAAAAATCTATCCTTCTTATTTCTTTTTCTAGGGTTTTGCTTCTTTGTGGAGAGAAGTGCCTATTTGGCCAAGTTCAGATCTGAATCCAAGGTTTTCTTGCCCTATTTTCTTGAGATTCTTTCTATTTGGGATCTTACCTACTCTTGAGTTATATAACATTCTTCACTTATATTTCCTACTAAAAGCTTGTTTGTTCATGTTTATGCTTTAATGTGATGATCTAAGCATAAAGAAACCATGCTTGTTTAGAATTACACATTTTTGTGGTGTTCCCTATTTTGTTCCAGTTCTGTATGAACTTGTAAACATGTGTACGACCTTTATAAGGTGTAACATGATCTGGTACAGGTTGATAGCATCAACCTATGGTGCTAAGCACAAAATAATTGATGGTTCAAATTAGGGTCTTCAAGCTATTTCTTTTCCTATCACACAACCGATGGTCATACCATTCAATAACCAATGGTGTTTCTATCTTGGCAACTGATGTTCATGATCAAGGGTGTCAAATTTATGGTGACAACCTATGGTCACCCCCTTAGGTCAGGTTTTGGCACAATTAGATGTTTAATTATCATCTACTAAGTATTCTAATAATGTTATCAGTTGATGATGACATTAGCTTAATATTTGATGGTGTTAACTAAATGTATCACTGATCTAACAACCAATGGTGACCTAACGATCAAAATTAATGGTGGATCAGGTCATCATCATATATCATGAGTTAAGAATGTAATTTTAGATTTGACTAAACCTTAAACTAATGGTTCCTTGGTTCAATTAATCTAATGGTTAGACCTATACTTCAATTGATAACCTTGAACAATGAACCTGATCCAATGAATAATATTGGATGCTTCAACATCTAATGGATTAGAATAAATCACATGGTATTATATGTGGGTCCTAGTGATGATAATTTTATGGTCCAATACCATTAATTTCTAGTCTTACCTTTGCCATCATATAGTTATATTTGATAAATCACTATAATAAGTGGATGTGTAACTCCCATGTGATCTAGCTTGTTATACCTAACCTTAATGTAATTATATGATGTTGATTGGTTATAATCAGACCTCTTGAATGATTAAAGTGATAATTAATTACACTCTTCTTGTGTTGAAACTACAATGTAGTACTATTTGAATATCATAGTGCCTTGCCATGTTAATATCTATGGACACATATGTGCTAATGATCTTTTAAGCCTTGTTTAAGGCATGGAATGATGATGATAACCCTACTATGAATAATGTGATAGACTTAACGACCTTTGGGCATGTTTGAATCCATGATTGAGGTGAAATCCTCTTCATGTTCCAATAAGGATTAAAACCCTGGAACTTGTGATAAGATATTGGTATCTTGTAAAAGTATGATGATAAGTTTGGTCCATTAATTTGCAATGAATGATAGCATGTGGTAATGTGACTAAGATTTATATGTCAAATGTTTTATATCTTTTGAAGTTATTATACATATACTCTTGTTAGAAAAGAATTAGGGTTTGAATGTCCATTTGTATGATTTAGCCTAAATTCACCTAATTGGCATAACTAATTAAGTGAAACTCTAATCATGTAGTTCCCTATGACATAGATCTATTTGAGTGTCAGAAATTGCCAGATAGTGAAATGAGTATTCCTAAGGGATACACATAGCACATACTGATGAGTATGTTGGGTGCTTGTCATCCTAAATTCAAGTGTTAGGGAGGATGATAGTGGTCATACCTAGCCCTCGGTTTGAGAACAGCTGCGGTCGTGTCTCGGTGATTATATATATATATATATATATATATATATATATATATATATATATATATATATATATATATATATATATATATATATATATATATATATATATATATATATATGATGAGATTGGAGGACAACTATGGTTGTACCTCATATGGTAGGGTATGCGTACCCACCTCCTTTCACTAGTGTCGTGACATGTACCAAGGACGAACTAGGCTATTAGCATCTTGACCTTATGTTTCGCTATGGCGGACCCGTACTGACCGGGGGCGGAGAAGATCTTAGGAGTCTGGCTCTTCCTAGATCTTATATGGTACTGATTTTGACTTAGTAGTGGTTAGTTGGGACTTGAGTGGTATTTCTTAAATCCCTTAGGGAAATGTAATAAAAGAAGTGATATAAGCCGTGTAGTATATTGGCCATGGTTAAATACGTCTCACATTGTTTGATTAGTCTTTAACTTGTCTTTATACTACTCAATGTTTACAAGATGATATCATATGACCTTTGAGTAATTATACTTCTTGTCAAGTTAATTTGCTTAATGGCTTAGTATGCTTAACCTATTCAATCTTCTTAAATTGCTTATTGATTACTATATATGTGCAGTTCATTTATTGTCAATCAATATGTTATAATCAATATATGTTGGCGAGAGTTATATCTCTCATTGGGACTGGGTCTGACCCGTGGGTCACCACATTTTTTTTGGTGGTCACGAGAAATGAGGTCAAGGTCACACGGTGGAAGAGAACCAACCTGGTGATCAATAGATTCAGAAGGTTGGTTAGTTGTATATGTTAGTAGTATAGTCCTATTGTCGTCCTTGTACTCTTAGGTATGGGTATGGGATGTGTTTTTTTAGATGATATACTTGTATCGACACGAGATTTTGGTAGTATGCCAACGTTTGTAAATATATGGCATGTACATGTGAACTATCTTTTATATGTAGGATGTGACTGAGGTCATTGGACCCATATGTGAATATTTGTTACATTATATGAGAATGGAATGATGGACCTTTATGTAAATGTTCTAGAGTTCATTTACATTGTTAGAATTGGTTTTAATTACTTCACATTAATTTTTGACTATGTGATTAATTAGTAGTTGATTGTGTTTTGTGTTTTGAGTAATCTTGTTTAGCATGATGAGGTGTCACAAGGAAGGTCATCTTGTATGTCTTATAATGGAATATACGTATACATTGGTTGCAAAATCCTAGAGCTTAACCTCTCTAGGTAGTGGAGTGACGTTCTCCTAGTTTGGAGATTGGAACCATTCTACATAGCTTGTTGTTATGTTTTTTAATCTCTCTCACCCTTGCTATGTATGCTTCGTTGCACTACAAATTCAATGTTTGTAATTCCATATCTTGAAGTAACTTGAAGGTCTAACGAATCTTATTTAAGTGTCTTTTAGTTCTATTCATCCCCTCTAGAGCCAATTGATCCAACAAGTGGTATCAGAGTGATAGTATTCTTCAACAAATCTCCTACGAGAAGAGAAGATGGGTGACAACCTACATGGGTCTTGTTGGATCCTAGATGGGTGATTAGATGCTCTAGAGGGGGGGTGAATAGAGTTTTATACACTTAAACAAAATTCATTAAACCTTCAAGATATATCACAAGATAAGGTTGCTAAATAGGAAATTTGTGTGCAACTAAAACATACATAGCAAGGGAGAGAGAGATTGAACATGCACCAATTAGACAAGCTATTTAGAGTGGTTCCACACTTCAAACTAGAAGTGTGTCAGTCCACTTTCCTAGAGAGGTCACCCTCTAGGACTTCCAAACTATTGCACTCTTATATTCATTCATAAGACATACAATGCATGACCAAACAAAAGACTTACCTATCCAATACAAAGAGTCTTCAACCTTACCAAGGACTTACCCACTTTGCAAGAGTCTTCGGCCTTCTCCAAGGACTTACCCACTCTTGCACAAGTCTTCAGCCTTGCAGGGATCACCCACTCTTCTTGGATCTTCAGCTTTTGACTTCACCTTCATTCGGAGAAGCTTCCACCAAGGACTTACCCACTTGAACAAGGAGTCTTCTGCCTTCACCAAGGGCTTACCCACTCTAGCTCCAAGTCTTTAGCCTTGATCTTCACCAAGGGATGTCTTCCCTTGTTCTTCTTCACCTCTCTTGGACAAGAGAGAGAACCTTCATCTTCATGATTGGAATGGGAGAAAGGAGGTGGTGGAAGTGAGAGCCTCACAAGATATACATGTAGGATTAGCTCTCTTACAGATTTCCTACTCACTCTAATGGATGTAGTAAGTGATTAAGCTTAGAGAGAGAGAGGAGGTTGTAGGAAGCACTCAACTATAGAATACGAACCTCACATAGAGTTTGCAATGAATGCTCAACCTTGGAATGAAGCCCAAGGGGCCCTATTTATAGTTGGGGATGCCTCTTAGCCTTTGGGAACACTTGAGAATGAAAACTAGCCATTTTGTGGCTTGCAACAGATATATTTTCACTTGTTTCAACTCCACAACGGCTAGAAACACTTTTCTGCACTATTTTGTATAGTGCAATCGGTCGAGTTTCAATAAGGGTAACTCGATCGATCAAGTAAACGACAAGGTCGATACTCCAATGATCGATCGAGTTTATCCTGACAAAACTCGACGACCATTAGGAATCGAAATGGTCAGTTACTTGATCGATCGAGTTCCTTGTAAACAAAACTCGACTGATACAATCTCCAAAAAATTGATCAAGGATTATCGGTCGAGTTTTCAGACTGGGAAACTCGACCGGCAAAGTGCTTGTAATCAATTTTCAAAGTTGCATCTAAAGTGCTATAATATTCGATCTAAGTGCTTCTGATATTTTTCTGAGCTTAATTACAAGTCATACAATCATTACAAGTGATTTACAACATGATTCTAATGGATATACATCATATTACAAAAATGTGCACTTGTATGACTTTGACTTGTATTTTCTCCAATTTGATATGCGCAAGTTAGGGCATTTGGAGTGTGTCTATACTTGATCTGAAATCACTCAAGTAGAGGCATTAGACACTAAAATGTGGAATGGTTAGTCATCATAAAAGCACAGGTTTAGTCAATTTTGACGTGAGTCAGCATTGACATAATTAACCTTGAATCAACGATCTCCCCCTTTTTGAAGATGACAAACCATTCCATAAATGTATTGAAAGCTTTCAAGTAAAATCATACCTTCGGAGAAACCTAGGGGTTTCGATAGAATGAAGTTCACATGCTCCCTCTCAATTGATGTGCATGGAGTTTTCATACTCCCCCTCAATTGATGCTATTTCTCCTGCATGGTTAGATTTCATAACATTTATAGAATACTATGTCTTCTACTCATATATGTTCTACACATATATTTCTTCTCCCATTTACCTTCTCCCCTTTACATGGACATACTTCTCCTCTTCATGTAAGACATGCCTTCTTCCTCTTTTAAAAGAAGACATACCTTTCTCCCCCTTTGGCATTTCAAAAAGTGGGGTTATGAAGAAATAAGAAACATCACTTGTTAAAGAGAAAGGAGATAACACAAATATATATAAGGAGAGTGGAAGAGCACATATAGGGGCTTGTCTAATCATAGAAAGAAAATCAAGTTAAAGCATATACTGAACAACCCAAAATGCAAGAAAAACTGAAACTGGAGCAATATCTGCATAAAATCCAAAAATACTCCAATTTCTACATATAATGTAGATCTATGTACCTTGCATCACAATGTTATGCAAGCAACTCAAGATAGTAGATATGCAATTCAAGGAACAATCTTGAGCATGTATGAGACAAGATACAAGCATAGCATATAGATGAGCAAAGATGCCAATTATAAACAAGGTTAGAACTACATGTATATGAACTACTAGTAGATGATATCACAAGTTAGGACTACTAGTAGGATCTAAATCATACAAAGAGATACCAAAAGATACACAAGATAAAGCAAGCTATGAGAAGATGTAGAGATATATCCAAATAAAGAGATAAGCAATTTTAGAAGCATGAAAGGATATAACTCACATACAAATATGCATCCTTACCAAAAGATGATTACCACTAAGAACCTCAAGGTTGTATCAAAATAAGATATACACCTAGATAGATGTAGCAAGTTAGAGCACAATAGAAGCAATTTAAGATACAACCAAGAGATCCAAAGAGATCATCATCAAAACCTGCAAAACAACTCAAAGCAAGTAATTGCAACATATAGATATACCAATTTAGAGCAATTAGAGAGATAGAGTTGTAAGAAAGATAGGAAATTTAGAACATGGAAATATGCATATATAAAGGTACCAAATGAGAGTGCCAAAGAATAAGGCAATTGGTTGAGAAAATCTAGTTGAGAGGGAAATTATCATTCAATAAGCCAACTGTGTATTATGTGCACAGTGTTATCGGTCGAGTTATGTGCATTGACAACTCGATCGATGACAGCTGTTGGCAACACCCATTAGTGCCTATCGGTCGAGTTTCAAATAGGTCAAACTCGACCGATAGAGCAGCTATCAAAAAGCATATATATATATCATAAAAACACATTTAAAGGCATGCTATAAATACAAACCATATCCAAACATATCTAAGCAAGTTAGTAATGCACTATAGAAGAATTAGAAACAATTTTTTAGCAAGAGTGTGAAGAGAATCACAAGATACCACTTTTGACTCAAAAACCATATGTATAGTGCACACCATCTTGACAAAACAAGTTAGGATTGGTTATAAGCAAGAAAAACATTACCTTTGTGCTTACCATTACTTTTCCACTTGTTGTCACCCTCTACACATCTCACCTTTCTTCTTTCATGTGGATTGACAAGTCAATTTGCAATACAATAGCTCAAGTCAATCCATTTGCAAGTACCTACAAGAAGAAAGAAGAAATGGTCCCCAATCATGTTTTTGGGTCTGGAGGGGTTAGTTTAGCAACCCAAGTCATATTGCTCTTGGGTGCTTTCCTAAAAGGACAACAAGTAGAATAATGACCAATTTCATTGCAATAGTTGCATGTGCCCATAGTCTTGGAACTAAAGGATTCTCCATGGAAGATTGGAGGTCATTTATCTTTGTTGTTCCCTTGACTACTATCATACCCTAAACCATGTCTACCAATTTGTTTAGTAGTATGGTGTAGGATGTCATTAAGACTCTTTTTACCAACTAAGAATCTTTGCAAAGAAGATCTCAAACTATCATTATCATGCATAAGAGAAGTAATAGTAGAAGATAAATGATTGATATTATCTCTAGCATGTAAAAGATCATTTTCTAAGAATTTTAGTTAAATGAGAATCTCTATCAATATGAAGAGCAACAACATCATTCTCTCTATTAGTAGAACTAGAACAAGATTCATGCCCATTGATTTTAGCAAGAAAGGAGGCATTTTCTATTTCTAATTCTTGCAAAACAAAGTCTTTGTCCTTGTTTTCAGATTTAAGAACATCAATATCATGCATGAGAGAATCAACAATTAAAGTATGCTCTTCATTAGAACTAGGCATAAGAGGTTGAGCTTCTAGAAATCTAATCTTATCAAGCAAACTAGCATTTTCAAGTTTAAGAGAGTCTACTTGGCTAATACAATCATTTTTATCATCAAGCAAGCAAGAATTAGCATGTTCAAGATCATCTAGTTCTACATGCAAATTATCAACAATTTTAGAAAGCTTTTTTCTTTTTCCTTTTAGAAGACTTAAGAGAGGCACAAATATCATGAATAATAGCAATCAAAGATTCTTTATCTAAAGAGTTTAGATTTACCTCACTTGAGTCTTCATTTGTTGATGCTATAAGAGAAAAATGGCATTCTCCTTCATCACTAGAGCTTGAGCTTGATCCTTCACTTGAATTTGCACTTGAGCTTGAGTTGGAGGATCCACTTGAGCTTGAGTGCCATTTCTCCTTCTTGTAAAGATGGGTCTTTTTGCCTTGTGGGCAATCTTCCTTGTAGTGACCCTTCTTTCCACATGTGAAGCACCGGATGGAGGAGGACTTGCCTTTGTAGAGTCTACCCTTGGAGTACATGGCATCTTCTTTAGCTTGAGAGGATGGAGAGACTTGTTCCATGATAGCTTCAATTTGAGCCTTCATTTCAGCCTTCTACATTCTCTTTAGCTCTTTCTTCTCTTATCTTTCTACTTCCTCCCTCTTGTCAAGTGTGGCTTCATGTGCTTGTAGATTTCCAATGAGCTCTTCAATAAGAATATTCTTAAGAGACCTTGCTTCTTCAATTGAAGTCACCTTGGGTTCCCATCTCTTGGGGAGAGTTCTAAGGATCTTTGAGTTGATCTCTCCACTAGATATAGGATGTCCTAGAACAACAAGACCATTCACAATGGTGTTGAGCCTTGAGTACATGTTTTCTATGCTCTCCTCCTTTCCCATTTTGAAGTTCTCAAGCAGCCCTTTGAGCAGGTAGACTTTGCTTTCCTTCACTTGATGCGTCCCTTCATAAGTGATGCATAGCTTTCTCCATACCTCATAGGCCGTCTCACAAGAAGAAATCCGGTTGAACTCGTTGGGGGTTATGGAGGCATAGAGGATGTACATGGCTCTAGCATTCAAGGTTGCTTTCTTCAAGGTAGCTTCATCTCATTCTTCGATATTTGTCTTTGGTAGCTCGTATGGGATGTTCACCATTTGCCACATCTCAAGACTTGATCCTTGGATGTAGAATTGGAGCCTTCTTCTCCAATAGAGGAAATTGCTCCCATCAAAGATTGGAAGGCTGCTCAAGTATCTCCCTCCTTGGTAGTCACCCATCTTCTCCTACTTGTTGAAGTGTGCTTGGAGAAGACCCGCTCTGATACCAATTGTTGGATCCTAGATGGGTGATTAGATGCTCTAGAGGGGGGGTCAATAGATCTGAATATACTTAAACAAAATTCATTAAACCTTCAAGATATATCACAAGATAAGGTTACTAAATAGGAAATTTGTGTGCAACTAAAACATACATAGAAAGGGAGAGAGAGATTGAACATGCACCAATTAGACAAGCTATTTAGAGTGGTTCCACACTTCAAACTAGAAGTGTGTCAGTCCACTTGCCTAGAGAGGTCACCCTCTAGGACTTCCAAACTATTGCACTCTTATATTCATTCATAAGACATACAATGCATGACCAAACAAAAGACTTACATATCCAATACAAAGAGTCTTCAACCTTACCAAGGAATTACCCACTTTGCAAGAGTCTTCTGCCTTCTCCAAGGACTTACCCACTCTTGCACAAGTCTTCATCCTTGCAGGGATCACCCACTCTTCTTGGATCTTCAGCTTTTGACTTCACCTTCACTCGGAGAAGCTTCCACCAATGACTTACCCACTTGAGCGAGTCTTCTGCCTTCACCAAGAGCTTACCCACTCTAGCTCCAAGTCTTCAGCCTTGATCTTCACCAAGGGACACCTTCCCTTGTTCTTCTTCACCTCTCTTGGACAAGAGAGAGAACCTTCATCTTCATGATTGGAATGAGAGAAAGGAGGTGGTGGAAGTGAGAGCCTCACAAGATATACATGTAGGACTAGCTCTCTTACAGATTTCCTACTCACTCTAATGGATGTAGCAAGTGATTAAGCTGAGAGAGAGAGGAGGATGTAGAAAGCACTCAACTATAGAATAGAAACCTCACATAGAGTTTGTAATGAACGCTCAACCTTGGAATGAAGCCCAAGGGGTCCTATTTATAGATGGGGATGCCTCTTAGACTTTGGGAACACTTGAGAACGAAAACTAGCTGTTTTATGGCTTGCAACGGATATATTTTCACTTGTTTCAACTCCACAACGGTTAGAAACACTTTTCTGCACTTTTCCGTACAGTGCAATCGGTCGAGTTTCAATAAGGGTAACTCGACCGATCAAGTAAACGACAAGGTCGATACTCAAATGATCGGTCGAGTTTGTCCTGACAAAACTCGACCGACCATTAGGAATCGAAATGGTCAGTTACTTGATCGGTCGAGTTTTGTGTAAATAAAACTCGACTGATGCAATCTCTAGAAAATTGATCGAGGATGATCGGTCGAGTTTTCAGGTTGAGAAACTCGACCGACAAAGTGCATGTAATAAATTTTCAAAGTTGCATCTAAAGTGCTCTAATATTTGATCTAAGAGCTCCTGATATTTTTCTAAGCTTAATTACAAGTTATACAATCATTGCAAGTGATTTACAACATGATTCTAATGGATATACATCATATTACAAAAACGTGCACTTGTATGACTTTGACTTGTCTTTTCTCCAATTTGATATGCACAAGTTAGGGCATTTGGAGTGTGTCTATACTTAATCTGAAATCACTCAAGTAGAGACATTTGACACTAAAATGTGGAATGGTTAGTCATCATCAAAACACGAGTTTAGTCAATTTAGACGTGAGTCAACATTGACCTAATTGACCTTGAGTCAACAGGTCTCTCAACTTGGAAGGTGGTTTATCCATGAGACCCCCAATCTTTGATGGCACAAACTTCCTCTATTTGAATAGGATGATGTAGTTATACCTTCAAGGGATGAGCTATGACATGTGGAAAGTAGTCATCATTCCATACAAGGAGTTGGCAGGAGATGTAGCTACTTAGGATGAAGCTACACTCAAGAAGGCATAGTTGAATGTGAACACTATGAGCATCATCTACGCAACCCTCACCCCCTCGAAGTCCAACTGAATCTCCTCTTGGGACACAGTTCGTGAGATATGGAACAAGTTGTGCATCACCTAGGAAGGAACAAACTAAGTCAAGGAGTCTAAGATCTACAAGCTCAATGGTTGTCACGACCTCCTTTCTAATATCAATACAACCTTAGCGGAAGCATATTCATACACTGGAGATCATGAAAAAACATGAAAAGGATATCATTTAAACCAAGAAAAATCCTTAAAATAAGATAAACCACATGATACTTTATTACATGCCATAAACAAGGGACTCTAAGTCCAATATAAAAGAGTTCAACAATTGAAGCCCCAAAACAACATTGCTAAAAGGAAATGATACTATCTAGAATGGCACCCCGCCAAGTAGGATCTAGTCATTGCCCTTGAGCTCACATCTGTGTCTCTACTTATTCTCTTTCTCCTCACCTGCGGGCATCTCGTCCCCAGCCATGCATTAGAAAAAAAATGTTAATCAGTAAGTGCATGAGTATTCTAAGATATATAAAATAATTGGAATGAGAAGAGACTATATATATCACTCTTAAAAAAATATCCATGAAATTTATTATTTGAAATCTATAGAAAACTTGCACCTTAAATAACATATTTCATTAGCATAGTTATTATCTTTTTCTTTAACTTATGTTGGAGACCTATACTCTGGTACCTGGGTTTCATGACCTGCAATTTGGCCTGGTTCGTCTTATCTGAATCGACATGCACTAATATCATGGGCTTCATGACATGCACTAAGGCCTGGGTCATGTTTCTTGAGTTAACCTACACTAAGGCATGGGTCGAACTCCATAATGTGATGTCATCTTAATTCTTATCTTAACTTAAATCATAATGCATGAATCTTCTTGGGTTCTTATCTTAAAATCATAGCTTTAAGTCTTAATGAACTATTATATGATAAATCTTAGCATGAGCTCTTGAATCATAAACTTTACTTGAGAAACTTAAAAAATATATTTACATGAAACATTCAAAGCATTAGAGCATATACATCATAAAGAACGTACTTGAAATGAGGAACATGTAAAAATGCTAAAAAAAAATAAATACTAAATACTCATGGGCATGGACCACTTACCAAAATAGTCTGAAATCTCATGAAATATCATTAAAACTAGGTCTTGAAGCCATGGCCATCAACTAGATCTCGAATATATATTAATTTTCATATATAGGTCATCTCCATCTGAGCTCTGTAACAAAATCTATGAATTTGTTAATATTTCATGTAATCTGACCAATCATAGTCAAGATAAATCAGTAGCTTAAATATTAAAATATAGGCTGAACATGGGGAATTGACCTATGTCCCCCTAAATACATATACATAAAGCTTATGCATGACACGGACTGAATGGGTCAAACATAGCTTGAATCAACACGGGGTATGAATTTAAATAAAACCTTAGATTCCCAGAATACCCAACGAACTTAGTGACAGGCAGACTAAGATGTGAGGGCAGAGTGGTAAAAACACGGCCTGGCTTCTTCCTCAATAGCCATGGCGCGAGAAACCATACTGGGATCCCAATCTCCGACCAAAGTGAGAAGCCTAAAATGTTATCTCGCGAAACCAAGCAGACCAGGAGATTCCTCAGGCTGCTACGAACTCATCCCGCCGTCATGGCTGGGACAGAGCAGAAATCGTCGAAACGTGAAACCAATATGTAGAGGTGGAAGCTCGAACCAAAGACCAAATAAACTCCAAGGCATCGAGTATGATCGACTTATTAGAGGATTCTGGGGCGTGAGAAAAATAGCCATGTAGAAATCGTTATCTATGTCAGATCAACTAGAAAATTGGGGGTATGGCTGTTACCTCCCCTCGGGTTGGATCAATGGATGTATTAGCGTCGTGATTATCACATAGATTACTTCCACCTCCCGCAGTGGCACAAGAACACCTCCACCTCGCCGCCGGCAAGGCTGCTTGAGCTCCCAATAGGTGGGTTCGTAGGTAGGAAGTTCTACAGAGACGCAGTGCTTTCTGCCGCTTGGTAAAGTTCCGCAGATCCCTATAGATGGTGTCTGCCGAGTGAATTTATCTGCAACGGGCTTTGTACTCAGAACGACCCCGGCGAACCCGTGGTAGAAGGTGACTAGAGGCTTGACTACTAGGAATCTCGATGGAACAATTGGGGTGGAGCGGAGGGTCTACTGGACCTGGTTTATGGTCTAGAAGGAGTCGCTTGATTGTGAGGAGGGCTTGAATGGCGTCTGAGAAGGATGACCGGTACAGAGGCGGCCGTCATTTTGGGCGTCACCAATACCCGGAGATCTAGGGTTTCTACTGGGGTTCAAATGACTCGGAACAAGCTCTCCATTCTGTTGGTGGCGGCATATCCGGGATTCATGGAGGGGAGAGGGAGGGGGAAGCGGAGAACCAGGCTGAGTCTGTTCCTCCCTCAGTGCGAGATGTGCGCGAGGTGGGAGACAAAGTTGCGCCCCAGCGATCAAGATCTAACGGCTGTCATTAAAGCCGAGCAGTGACGCCCCGTATTTGTTGGGACATGTGTACTAATGAAATCGACATTTTTATTATAATCAATCTTGGTTAATGAGTATAATACAAGCATTCATTTCTTATTATTATTTATTGGCCTAGCTACGGTCATCTAATTCCACTGAAATTTGCAAGTTTGCTAATTCCAACATGTTGAACCCAGTTATATCCTTAATCCCATGATTTGAGCATTTGAAACCCTAATGTAAATTGAAAGGGGTTAAGACCTCCATTACATTAAAAATAGTGGAAAATTCATATTCTTTCCAAAATTGATCTTGAGGCTTATAATAATATTCACGTGAAAATGAGGTTGGCTTCACTGATCTAGTGAATACTAAAGTGCATAAAAGGTTAAATGCACATGCTGGAAAAAAATGAGGATGTGACAAGGGTCTCCTTGAAAAATTCAAGATAGGCAAGAAGGAGAGAGTGGCCAAGATGTACAAAAGGCTCAACACCATCATCAACGAACTTGCTTCCTTGGTCCACACCATGGATAGAGGGACCATCAACTCCAAGATTGTAAGGTCTCTCCCCAAGAGATGGGAATCTAAGGTGACCCCTATTGAAGAAGTTAGAAGCCTTGGACATTGCCACCAAAGAGCGCATTGGAAATATTCAAGCTCATGAGACAAGACTTGATAAGCAAGAGGAAGATGAGAAGAAAGAATAAAAGATAGTGCTTTTAAAAGCTCAAGTGGAGGCACTTGTTCTCCAACAACAACTTTCTTGCCGGTCCTCTCCTCCTTCCTCAAGTGAAGATGAAGTCCCTAGTGATCATGAAGCTAACTACTCCAAGGGGAAACACTTCAAAGGAAAGCCATCATCCTCCTCTACTCCAAGGTGGTATGAATGTGGGAAAAAGTGACACTACAAGAATGAGTGCCCCAAGTCCAAGAAGTCCTACAACAAAAGCAGCTCCAAGAAAAGGGACGTATACAAGAAGGATGACAAGTACAAGAATAAGGATAAGAAGGAAATAAGAAGCAAGGATGTAGCCCATGTCGCATGGGAGGAATCTTCTTCTAGTGATTGCAGCTCCAATGAGGGAGAATGCCATGTTTCTCTCATGGCCTCTACTAGTGAAGTTTATGAGGTAAGTGAGGTAATATAAAGAAACCCTAATAGATATACTTAATGCTTCCCGCTCTTATTATTTTGAATGCAAATCTAAGAAAAAGATGTTAGGGAAAGTCATATATGATTTCTTAGTTAAGATTGATATCCTTGATCAAAATGAGAAATTGTATTTTGAAAGTATTGATTCTTTGCAAGGCCAATTTCTTGATCTTGAGATCCAATACAACGGAGTTGAAGTAGAGAATGGTATCTACCTTAAGAACACCAATAGTCTTAAGGACAAAAATCAAACCCGCCTTGATGAGCTTGTCTTACTTAGAACTGAAGATGATGATCTTAGACATGCTTGTGATGCTATTAAAGTTGAAAACAAGATTTATCTTAATGAGCTTATCTTGCTTGGAACTGAAAATGCTAGATTGCATGCTCAAATAAATGATCTTTCTTCTAGACCTCTATTGCCTAGTAATGAGGTAGCTAGTATTACTCTTGAGAGAGATTCTTATCATAAAGCCCTTTGTTTGGAGGCCGATTTACTTCATGCACAAGATGATCTTGCTAGCTTATCTTCTATTGTCATTACTCTTGGTGATGATAATCACAAACTTAGAGCCTCCTTGTAGAAAATTCCTTAAAGGGAAAAAGTCCCTCAATGAAGCTCTAGATCACTCTACCAAACAAGTTGGTACTAGTGGTTTGGGATATGTAGGTGGGCTCGAAAGAGAAAGAGCAAGGAAAAGGGTATAAAAATAACAAGGAACCTCCTTTCTTCCATGGAGAGTCATCTGGCTCTAAGAACCCTATGGTTTGTGTGCATTGCAAGAGTGAAGACCGTTACTCTACTTACTGTCCTTATAGAGAAAAGGGGATCAACCTAAAGATGAAATGGGTCCCCAAGATAACTCCAAATCCCAAGGTTTGAATTAGGCACCGACATCTTCCTTTGTTGTAGGTAAAAGGAAAATAGATTGTTGATAGTGGTTGCTCAAAGCATATGACAGGTGAAATCAGCCACTTCAACAAGTTCACTAATAAGAAAGGAGGATCAGTGACATATGGTGACAACAACAAAGGTAAAGTGATATGTGGGGGTGATCTAGGTGATTCACTATGCATCAAGAATGTTCTTCTTGTGGATGTCCTACAACACAATTAAATTAGTGTTAATCAATTATGTGATAATGGCTGTCTTGTTCTTTTTACCTCACTAGGATGCTTGCTTCTAGATTCCCTCTCCTACAATGTTATATATAAGAGAACTAGAAATTATAATAGCTATGTTCTTATATGCCTTGTTGTTAATTAAAATGATATATCTTTGTGGCACCGTAGGCTTGGTTATGAAAATATGCATCAGTTGAAGAAGTTGAGCAAAAATGAATTGGTCAAAGGACTTCTAAAATTGGATTTTGAGAAGGATGAGGAATGACAACCTTGTACCCTAGGAAAGCAAACCAATCCTCCTTTAAATATAAAGGAGTCATTAGTACCATGAGAGCTCATGAAATTCTTCTCACTGATCTATTTGGGCCAAAGAGAACTCAATCACTTCATGGTAGCAAGTATTGCCTTGTGATTGTCGATGATTTTTCTCGCTATACTTGGACCTTCTTTCTTGTTTTAAAAAGTGATACTCTTGATATTTTCTTGACTTTTTGTTAACAAGTTGAAAACAAAGCTTATTTTTGGATCATGTCTACCTATATTGACCATGGGGGAGAATTTGAAAATGACTTATTTGAACATTTTTGTGAGGAATCTGGTATGCACATAACTTTTCTTCACCTCGAACACTCAACAAAACGGAGTTGTAGAGAGAAAGAATAGGTCACTATAGGAAATGGCTAGTATCATACTTCTAGAGTATGATACTCTAAAGAAGTTTTGGGCAGAAGATGTTAGCACCTCTTGCTTTGTGCAAAATTGGGTTTTCACTCATTTATCTTTAAAGAAAACCCCCTATGAGTTATGACGTAGTAGAAATCCTTCTATAAATTAATTTCATGTTTTCGGTTGTCCTTTTTTTTGTTTTGAACACCAAGGATGCCCTTGACACGTTTGATGTGAAATCTTACAAGGCTTTCTTTCTTGGCTATAGAACTACCACTAGAGCTTATAGAGTATTTAATATTGAATTGTCTAAAGTTGAAGAATCTATCAATGTTAAATTTGTTGAAACTAGCCCCTCTATTTCTAAGAGTTTTGTGAATGATGATGTTTTAGATGAGGTGATCCCTCACTTGAAAGAGCTCAACATCATTGACAAAGGAAAAGAGGTGATAGTTGATGAAGAAGAGAAAGAAGAAGAAAAGAAGGATCCGACTCCCCTCTTTGTAAAACATCATCCTAAAGAGCTCATCATAGGTAATCCTTTTGAAAGGGTGAAGACGTGGGCTGCATACAACAAAGAACAAGCTGAAAATGCCTTCATCTCACAACTTGAGCCCAACAATGTGCAAGAAGCTCTTAAAGATGATGAATGTATCCTAGCTATGCAAGAAGAGTTAGAGCAGTTCAACAAGAACAAAGTGTGGGCCTTAGTGTCAAAACCAAATGATAGGGAGATCATTGACACCAAGTGGGTCTACCGCAACAAGCAAAATGAAAGCGTCAAAGTGGTAAGAAACAAAGCAAGGTTAGTTGCTCAAGGATACAATCAATATGAAGGTATTGATTTTAATGAAACTTATGCTCATGTTGGTAGACTTAAATCTATTAGAATGATACATGTTATTGCTAGCTATAAGAATTTCATGCTTTATCAAATGGATGCTAAATGTGTGTTTTTGAATGGTACAATAGAGGAGGAAGTCTTTGTGGCTCAACCTCCTGACTTTGAACATGATAAGTTTCCTCATCGCGTTTATTTATTGCAAAAAGCTCTCTATGGACTCAAACAAGCCCTTAAATCTTGGTATGAGAAAATAAAGAACTTTTTTCTAAACAATAGCTATATCATGGGCAAATTCAATTCTAATATATTTCTTAAAAAAACTTCTAGCAACTTTTTGATCATTCAAAATTATGTTGATGATATTATATTTGACAAAATTTGTTATGACCCACTCCAAACTTAATCAGTAAGTATCTTCATTAGTGCTAAGTATCTTGTTAACATCATGGTTAATTAAGATAACCTAATATGTGAATCAATAGTTGAGATTGAATCATTTGAGGTAATTAATGATAATAGCAATGTTGATCGTTAGGTTAATTAAGTAGAATTAAGTACTTGCTGATGAGTTTAGTTCTTTGATCAAGTGAGACAATCCAATTAGGATGATTTCTTGCTTTGAGGGTGTAGAGAACCTTGCGTTTGAAACATTTCAAAAAGAATCAGTCAAATCAGACCCTTGAGGCAAGAGTTATGACGTTTTCAAGATCTATGGGTTAAAGATGCAATTAAACCATTTAATTGATCTTTATTTCCTTTATGTGGGTCGGCTACCCCCTCTTCTCCCTTATCTCTTCCCGATCGATACCCAGTGCTATCAAGGGGCGCCCAAGTAGCACACAGCCGTGCTAGATTGGCCACATCAGATGGGAGAGGAGCAAGGCGAGTTAGGGTGATTTCTCGACTTTCTCACCTCCAACCATCCTGGGTGCCCTGCCTCCGTTCTCCTTCCTCCACTTTTCTTCCCCTTCCTCACCCAACCTGCCACCGATCTGCTAGGGTGGCCGACCTGTTGCAGGTGCGGCGCCCAGCGGAGCTTCTTGACCAGCAAAGGAGGAAGTATGGCAATCTAGGCCTAGATAGGGAGCAGCGCTCACCCTCTACCTCGCCCACCTGCCGCCGATCAATTGAGAAGCTAGGGGCGGCGCCCCCAACCAGAGCAGTAGTAGTAGCTGCTGTTCGGAGCAGCGACAACGGCCAGGGGCCGTTTGAGCATGAGCAGCAGCATCCAGTGATAACGTTAAGCTTTATTCATGAGGTCCTAGCAGCAATCTACAGCCATTAGTCATAGTTAGCACCTACCCCAGCCACCTTAGCTACTTGGCTGACGGCCAGTAGCAGTAGTTGTTCTTACACGATGCAGCAGCTAGGCCACTCAGTGGCGCCCAGCAACAGGGGATTTCCGTTTCTGTACAGGTTGCATGGCGTGCAAATCAGTTTGCACGGCGTGCAAAGTTACAAAAAACAGGAAAGAAAGTCGGCCAGTTTGCACGGCGTGCAGATCAGTTGCACGGGGTGCAAAGTTGCAGAAAAATAGAACAGAAGTGTTTCTGCCCAGATTGCACGGGGTGCAAAGTTGTAGAAAAGTAGAATTAGGCATGTTTGTGGACGTTTTCGGTGTATACGAACACACCGAATTGGGTGAGTATTATCTCACTTAATTATCAAGGTTTAACTCATTTAATCGTAGATATTGCGTATATGAAAATGTTGTTTATGTGTATATGTGGGAAATAGAGATTACTCGGATGCCAAGCATAGTTATCATCCCTAGACTTTTAATTTGCATAGTTCAAATGAAATGAAATGATTAGTAAAATAAATGTGTATGCTTTACGAGTAATTTTAGTAAGATACGAATAAATGTGATAAAGTATTTCAGATTGAGTATTCCTTTCAATACAATATATTTGAATGTTCAGTAATATGAAATCAGTATAGAGACATGGAATAGATATGGAATCTATTTACAGTGAACGAATCTGGTTGCATGAAAGCATAGCTGAATTATGATTTATTGTGATATAAGTGAATAGTTGTTGCACTATATATAGAAATGTTATGAAAGTTGAATTTCTAGTCTCAGCTAGTGAATTGCATAATTACATTATATTCCAGTAGTCGAATATGTGAGAGAGAGACACAATGTTATAAGAGTTTTCTTGTTATAATAAAATGTGTTAGACTTAGATGCCCTGACACCGTAGAACCCCTTTGAGAGGTCTGTGCCTTAGGGGTGAAACGACCTACCTAGCGTGTGTCTAGATGGTCAGTGGCTCGTGTTCAACAATAATCCGTGCGTGTGTCACGGTGGCACGAGGACAGAGAGGCAGTGTTCAACAATAATCTGTGCGTGTGTCACGGTGGCACTTGAAGTAAATAGGGGTTATTCAACAATAATCTGTGTGTGTGTCACAGTGGTAACCCAGACTCTCCTCCTGTGTGCTCAGGTTAGAGGAGGAGTCTAGAGTACACTCTTTGAGAGTGCAGTGAGGCCGTGTGAGCCTGAGAGTCCTGACGCAGACCAGGACGACAGTCAGACTTAGCATTTCCCGGGTGTGTCGCTAAGTCTTGTACGATGGGTTCGTAGTTCACTACGAGACTTTATATGCAGAGTACACTGCATATGATCAGGGCATAAGTTAAAAGATGATCACTTAGAATTAAAGTAGATTTATATGAAACTTGTGTATGTTCAGATTTAGAATTTATGATACTTGTTCTTTAAATGTTCAGTATACCTTTTTCTGCGATAATTGCACTGTTTTAATTAGAACTGTTCAGTTTGTTATTTTATTTGCATATTCCTGTTAAATGTAAAATATGGAGTTATCCGATGATGGCTAAGTGAAATACTATTCACTGAGCGAGTAGGCTCACTCCTCTACTCAAACATTTTCAGGTCATCAACAGCAACAAGAATCTGAAGGATCTTTTCATCCTAACGCTTAGTCTGTAGAAGGTATATGTAGTTAGTTTAGTTAGAGGTCTCTTAGTCCTTTCCCCTCGGTCCTTGGGACATGGTGTGGGTGAGAGAGAGTGTGTATGTGGAATGTGTATAAAGATGTAAATTAACTGTTATGTTTACTTTCTGTTAAACAATGTTACATGTTGTAAACTCTGTTTACGTACTCTAGCCAGTTTAATTGAAATGCTTCTGCAATAGTTTATTATGTTTTAGTTACAGCAATAATCTTGATATCATTACGAGGTTTTTAAAAAAAAGAAAAAGTTCTCAGTGATTTGTTTATGTAATAATCCCTCCGTCGCGCCCTAATCTCATGATTAGTGGTTAGTGTGAGATCGGGGTGTGACAGCTTTGGTATCAGAGCATAGGTTGAGTACATGGTTATTCTAAGTCAAGGTCAGGGGATGATAAGAGACCAATAGGATTAGGACTTAAGTGTCTTCCTTCTAACTGCAATTTTCTAACAGGAAGTATTCTGTTATACTATTGCAGATGGCAGGAAGAGGATGTGGTCACGAGAACCAAGTAGAGAGCTTAGGCTGAGTTATCAGGGATCATTAGGATCAAAAGATAAAGTTATAAGTGAGGAAAATAAGAAGTGATATGTCTTTAGCTCTGGGAGGTCTGAGTGTTTAGATACCCTGGCCAGGTGTCTAAATACTTAGATTGACCAGTATCAAGCTACTCTGTCCATTCTTCTCTGGATGCCCTAGCCAGGTATGCAGAGGAAGGATGGGCTAGAGACAAACTATAGAAATCTTAGGGTTAAGAAATTGGAAATTAATACAGGAGTAAGAGATTAAACATAGGATGTGATGCAACTCTTTCTTTATATTGCTTATTTGATTGGAAATCATTAGAAATGCTCTTATATGTATGGATTTAGATTTTCAGTTTATAGAATAAATATGATTCTTTTATATTGTTGTGTGTCATGAAGTGATTTAGTTATTGTTTATATTCTTTGTATTAAGTATACCAGAAGTTATGTTTAAATGAGTTTGCCCAAAGTGGATATTCTTTCCACATGTTTGAGATTAATAGGAGTTGGTTAATCCTGAGTAGCTCTTGGCTTCAGGACTACAGGTTCGGCCTGGTCCGGCTGGCAGGATGCGTTACTGAGATCTAATGACTCCTATTAATAATATAATAAAAGTAGATTCTGGATAATTTAGACCTGAATCATGGTGAAAAATGTACATACACTTAGATGTTGAGATATAAGGGAAAGATTAGAACAACTAAGAATTAGTTGGAACTGATATCGGAGACCCAACATTGGGACCTCATATGAGCAATCCTTAATTAGAAATAAAGGAACACAATAAGGTTCAGATTAAATTTAATGACTAGGTGAGAAATACCCTTAATGGTACTAATCAATAATGCATAACAAATGCATGGATCCAATACATGATTAGTAAACCCTAGTGGAGGGTGTATCATTGTGAACCCTGGTTGAGGGTGTATCCTTGTGAAACCCTAGTTGAGGGTGTATCATTGCGATTGTTTATAGGCAACTTTATAATAAAGTTATGCCTTAAACTAAGATAAGTCCATATCATGTGAGATAGCTGGACAATTCTAATGTGTGGCCTATGCATTATATTCTAAGGGTGAGTATTCTGTGATGGAATGCATTAAGAGGGGAAATACCTTAATACAAGATAAAGTTGGTTAACTCAAGAGGGTCTGAATTAATGAGAAATGGGGAACCCTAACCCTAATTTGGGGAAAAGGGAATGATAAGCCATGTTTGATAGTGAACCCTAATTCCTGGTTAAGGAATGATGGTGTTACTATTGTATCACATGATGTGATGAATATCTTGTATGACTGTTATCATGCCTAATAACCATGCAGGTATGATGAGATGATGAATATAGCCAAGTTTGGGCTGTGACATTTATATAATAAATGTTGATTGGCTTTTTGTGTGTTGATGTTGTTGTTGCTTAATAAAAGTAATAATGTGTACGGATCTTATGAGCCATGTGAATAAGTTGTTTCCTAGTGAGAGGTGACAAGATATGAATGGCCTTGTGAGCCATGTGTGATGCTTGGGTAACAAGTATCATGTTTATTTGTAGCATTTGTGTTAATAAGTTATGTTAGAGAACTTGGCTGATGTTACATTTCTGTTATATATCTATAGTTCATTGATGATTATTCATATCTGTTGTATTCATTACAAGTAGATGGATGAACTTATGAGATCTAAAGTTTGATTTCAAACTAAGGAAGCAAAGTCACATCACAATAATGCTATGTTATTGATAAGGACCAAACCCTAGAATGTTTAGAGTTGAAGTAGTTCAAGGGATGCCGCTAGTGATTTGACTTTGAATACTAGCATCTCTATAAAACAAAATCATGAGATTTGCACTATGAAAAATAAACTAATATTGATAGTAATCCAGGGTTTAAAGGTAGTTAATCTGAAAGGTAGATAAATAATATGAAAATGATTCAGAGAAAAGAGTAAGATATAATTTTGAAATAAATTCTTACAGTAGTAATAAGAAGTTAGTGGCATAGAATGAGGAGTATTACTCATCACATGATCTGGAATTAGTTGTTGTAGTTCATGCTCATAAGACATGACGTTACTATCTTTATGGTGAGGTGTGCCAGGTGTTTATAGATCATAAGAGCTTGAAATATATCTTTACCCAGAAGGATTTGAATCTTAGACAGCGGAGATGATTAGAATTGATTAAGGATTATGATATAATGATAGATTATCATCCTGGAAAAGTGAATGTGGTAGCAGATGCCCTCAGCAGGAAGTCAAGTTCAACAACTGATGCATTCTCTATGGCATGTTTCAAGAGAGACCTGCTAGCAGAAATGCGGAAGTTGAACATAGACTTTGGGGTGACAGAACAAAGTGGTTTGATTGCACAAATGCAAGTCAAGCCTACTTTTTATGATCAAATTAAAGAACTTTAGCAGAGTGACAGTGGGTTGCAGCGGATCGTACATGACATGATAGGGGGAAAAGACCAGAGTTTAGGTTTTCAGATGATGGTGTGTTGTATTAGCATGATATGTTGTGTACCTCGAGATAGTGATTTGAAAGAAAAGATTCTTAAGAAAGAACATGCGTCGGTGTACGCTATGTATTCAGGCAACACTAAGATGTATAGGAATCTCAAGAAGTTGTACCGGTGGTCAGGTATGAAAAAGAATGTAGCTGAGTATGTGACTAGGTGCAGTGTGTGTCAGCAGGTTAAGGCTGAGCACCAGAAACCTATAGATACATTGTAATCTTTTCCTATACTAGAATGGAAATGGGAACGTATCACAATGGATTTTTTGGTAGGGCTACCCAGGACACCTAGAGGTTGTGACTCAATATGGTGATTGTGGATAGACTGACTAAGTCTGCTCACTTTCTTCATATCAAGTCAACCTCTGATGTTCCGAAGTTGGCTAAGATATTCATGGATGAGATAGTCAGGTTGTATGGTATCCCAGTTTCTATCCCAGTTTCAATTATATCTGATAGAGATCCTAAGTTCACATCCAGGTTTTGGAATCAGTTGCATCGTGCTTCGGGCACAAAGTTGAGATTCTGTACAACTTTCCATGCACAGACTAACGGTCAGTCAGAAAGGGTCATTCAGACTCTAGAGGACATGCTGAGAGCACGTGTCTTGCATTTCAGTGAAAGTTGGGAATAACACATGAGCTTTTTAGAGTTGACATACAATAATAGTCATCATTCCAGTCTTGGTATGGCTCAGCATGAAGCTCTATATGGAAGAAAGTGTAAATCACCCATATGTTGGCGTGAGGTAGGTGAAAAGCATATTCTTGGACCAGAGATAATGGATTTGACCACTGAAAAGATTACTGTGATCAGAGAGTAGTAGAAAGCTGCATAGGATAGGCAGAAGAGTTATGTTGAGATGAGACGTTGACCTCTTAGAGTTTGAGGTTGGTGATGAAGTGTATTTGAAAGTTTCACCATGAAGAAGAGTGTTGAGGTTTGGTAAGAGAGGCAAACTGACTTCTAGGTTTATAGGCTCATATCCTATCATTGAGAGGATTGGACTTGTAGCCTATAGGTTGGATTTGCCATCCGAGTTGCCCAATTTACATGACGTGTTTCATGTATCGATGTTGAAGAAGTGCTACCTTGGTACAGAGAAGATAGTGGACCTATAACCTGCTAAGCTCAGACCAGATGTATCCTATGTTGAGGGATCAGTACAGATAGTTGATTGGAGAAATCAAAGATCTCAAGAATCAAAATACTGTTAGAAAAGGTTTTGTGGAGAAACCACAACTTAGAAGAAACCGCGTGGGAGTTTGAGTCAGTAATGCATAACAAGTTTCCTTTTCTCTTTTAGGAATTTCGGGACGAAATTTTTATAAGGGAGGGAGATTGTTATGACCCACTCCGAACTTAATCAGTAAGTATCTTCATTAGTGCTAAGTATCTTGTTAACATCATGGTTAATTAAGATAAGCTAATATGTGAATCAATAGTTGAGATTGAATCATTTGAGGTAATTAATGATAATAGCAATGTTGATCGTTAGGTTAATTAAGTAGAATTAAGTACTCGCTGATGAGTTTAGTTCTTTGATCAAGTGAGACAATCCAATTAGGATGATTTCTTGCTTTGAGGGTGTAGAGAACCTTGCGTTTGAAACATTTCAAAAAGAATCAGTCAAATCGGACCCTTGAGGCAAGAGTTATGACATTTTCAAGATCTATGGGTTAAAGATGCAATTAAACCATTTAATTGATCTTTATTTCCTTTATGTGGGTCGGCTACCCCCTCTTCTCCCTTATCTCTTCCCGATCGATACCCAGCGCTATCAAGCGGCGCCCAAGTAGCACACAGCCGTGCTGGATCGGCCACATCAGATGGGAGAGGAGCAAGGCGAGTTAGGGTGATTTCTCGACTTTCTCACCTCCGACCATCCTGGGTGCCCTGCCTCCATTCTCCTTCCTCCACTTTTCTTCCCCTTCCTCACCCAACCTGCCACCGATCTGATAGGGTGGCTGACCTGTTGCAGGTGCGGCACCCAGCGGAGCTTCTTGACCAGCAAAGGAGGAAGTATGGCAATCTAGGCCTAGATAGGGAGCAGCGCTCACCCTCTACCTTGCCCACCTGCCGCCGATCAATTGAGAAGCTAGGGGCGGCGCCCCCAACCAGAGCAGTAGTAGTAGCTGCTGTTCGGAGCAGCGACAACGGCCAGGGGCCGTTTGAGCATGAGCAGCAGCATCCAGTGATAACGTTAAGCTTTATTCATGAGGTCCTAGCAGCAATCTACAGCCATTAGTCATAGTTAGCACCTACCCCAGCCACCTTAGCTACTTGGATGACGGCCAGTAGCAGTAGTTGTTCTTACACGATGCAGCAGCTAGGCCACTCAGTGGCGCCCAGCAATAGGGGATTTCCGTTTCTGCACAGGTTGCACGACGTGCAAATCAGTTCGCACGACGTGCAAATCAGTTTGCACGGCGTGTAAAGTTACAGAAAACAGGACAGAAAGTCAGCCAGTTTGCACGGCGTGCAGATCAGTTGCACGGGGTGCAAAGTTATAGAAAAACAGAATAGAAGTGTTTCTGCCCAGATTGCACGGGGTGCAAAGTTGCAGAAAAGCAGAATTAGGCGTGTTTGTGGACGTTTTCGGTGTATACGAACACACCGAATTGGGTGAGTATTATCTCACTTAATTATCAAGGTTTAACTCGTTTAATCGTAGATATTGCGTATATGAAAATGTTGTTTATGTGTATATGTGGGAAATAGAGATTACTCGGATGCCGAGCATAGTTATCATCCCTAGACTTTTAATTTGCATAGTTCAAATGAAATGAAATGATTAGTAAAATAAATGTGTATGCTTTACGAGTAATTTCAGTAAGATGCGAATAAATGTGATAAAGTATTTCAGATTGAGTATTCCTTTCAATACAATATATTTGAATGTTCAGTAATATGAAATTAGTATAGAGATGTGGAATAGATATGAAATCTATTTACAGTGAACGAATCTGTTTGCATGAAAGCATAGCTGAATTATGAGTTATTGCGATATAAGTGAATAATTGTTGCACTATATATAGAAATGTTATGAAAGTTGAATTTCTAGTCTCAGCTAGTGAATTGCAGAATTACAGTATATTCCAGTAGTCGAATATGTGAGAGAGAGACACAATGTTATAAGAGTTTTCTTGTTATAATAAAATGTGTTAGACTTAGATGCCCTGACACCGTAGAACCCCTTTGAGAGGTCTGTGCCTTAGGGGTGAAACGACCTACCTAGCGTGTGTCTAGATGGTCGGTGGCTCATGTTCAACAATAATCCGTGCGTGTGTCACGGTGGCACGAGGACAGAGAGGCAGTGTTCAACAATAATCCGTGTGTGTGTCACGGTGGCACTGGAAGTAAATAGGGGTTATTCAATAATAATCTGTGCATGTGTCACAGTGGTAACCCAGACTCTCCGCCTGTGTGCTCAGGTTAGAGGAGAATTCTAGAGTACACTCTTTGAGAGTGCAGTGAGTCCGTGTGAGCCTGAGAGTCCTGACGCAGACCAGGACGACAGTCAGACTTAGCATTTCCCGGGTGTGTCGCTAAGTCTTGTACGGTGGGTTCGTAGTTCGCTACGAGACTTTATATGCAGAGTACACTGCATATGATCAGGGCATAAGTTAAAAGATGATCACTTAGAATTAAAGTAGATTTATATGAAACTTGTGTATGTTCAGATTTAGAATTTATGATACTTGTTCTTTAAATGTTCAGTATACCTTTTTCTGCAATAATTGCACTGTTTTAATTAGAACTGTTCAGTTTGTTATTTTATTTGCATATTCCTGTTAAATGTAAAATATGGAGTTATCCGATGATGGCTAAGTGAAATACTATTCACTGAGCGAGTAGGCTCACTCCTCTACTCAAACATTTTCAGGTCATCAACAGCAACAAGAATCTAAAGGATCTTTTCATCCTAACGCTTAGTCTATAGAAGGTATATGTAGTTAGTTTAGTTAGAGGTCTCTTAGTCCTTTCCCCTCGGTCCTTGGGACATGGTGTGGGTAAGAGAGAGTGTGTATGTGGAATGTGTATAAAGATGTAAATTAACTGTTATGTTTACTTTCTGTTAAACAATGTTACATGTTGTAAACTCTGTTTACGTACTCTAGCCAGTTTAATTGAAATGCTTCCGCAATAGTTTATTATGTTTTTGTTACAGCAATAATCCGGATATCATTATGAGGTTTAAAAAAAAAGAAAAAGTTCTCAGTGATTTGTTTATGTAATAATCCCTCCGTCGCGCCCTAATCTCGTGATTAGTGGTTAGTGTGAGATCGGGGTGTGACAAAATTGATCTCGATCTCTGCAAGGAGTTTAGTACTCTTATGCTGTGTGAGTTCGAGATGATCGTGATGGGGAATCTTACTTTCTTTGTCATCTTCCAAATCAAGCAAACCAAGGAAGGTAACTTCATCAACCAAGGCAAGTACAAAAGTGAATTCTTGAAGCACTTTGGTATGGAGAACACCAAGCCAATAGATACACCCATGTCAAACATTGCCAAGCTTGACAAAGATGAAGAATGTGAGAAGGTAGATGAGAAGCTCTATAGAGGTATGATTGGAAGCTTATTATATTTAACTACCTCTAGACCCGATATAATGTTTAGTCTTTTCTTGTGTGCTATATTTCAAAAAGTCCTAAGAAATCTCATTTTATAGATGTTAAGTGGATTTTGAGGTATCTAGCAAAAACTCAAAACTTTGGTCTATGATATCCCAGTCAAGGGACTTTACTCTTACTGCTTATAGTGATGTTGAATATATAGGGTGCTTGATGGATAGAAAGTGCACAAGTAGCACTTGCTTCCTCCTATGACCATGCTTAGTTTCTTGGTTCTCTAAGAAACAAGGCATTGTAGCTCTTTCAACTATCGAAATTGAATACATTGCAACTAGGAGTTATTGTGCCCAAGACCTATGGATGAAACAAATGCTCTGAGACTTTAATATAAATTATGGTGCTTCTCCTATCTGTTGTGATAATACTAGTGCAATCAAGCTTTCTTGTAATCCTATATTGCATAGTAGAGAGAAACATATAGAAGCCCGCCATCATTTCTTTCTTGACCACATTTCCAAAAAAGGATATTTATATCGTGCATGTGGACACAGAAAATCAACTTGCAGACATTTTCACAAAACCTCTAGCTAGAGAGAAACAAAATTTCTTATTACTGCTCTTGATGATATTGATATGCCTTCTAGATAGATGTTATTGTACCTACATGTTCTTGCTCATTTCTTGATCACCTTATGCTTGCTAAGTACTAAATTTTGTCTAGTTTTTATGCCTTATTTTGCTTGTTTTTGTTGTTTTTTGCAAACACATATTTTACCGCAAAATAGTATCCAGTGATGAGTTCAATGTGCCCCAATATGTTCAAAATGCATGAAAAGCTAGACAAATAAATTTGTATAGCACTTTAGAGGCCTAGATTTAAATTTCTTATCTTTTGGACAGACTGACCAATTGGTTGAGTTTAAGTTGGTAGAAACTCGACTGATCCTAGGATGAGGACTGAACTAAACTGCAATATTGGTCAAGTTTCCAAATCTCAAAACTTGACCGACAACGTTGATGGGTGGATTTTATAAAGGGAGTCGACTGACTTTTCTCCCTCTCAGCTAGAGAAAGTCAATCGATAGTCACTCTCCAACATTTGTCCTCCAACCCTAGGGCTAATCCAACCTCTCCTACACCCTTCCTAGTCCCAGATCAGCCCTCCTTGCCTCTCCCAACCTCAACCTAGGTGATTAGGTGTCATGTTTGTTACGTTTCTTTCTTTGTAGGTGGTCTTCTCTTCTCAATTCGACCTCCATGGCTTCCAACTGAAGAAAACACATCGGACCAGCTGGAGTTCCATCCTCCACTGGTCCTAGACACATATCCTTTGATGGCACCTCTTTCATCTCCACACATGCCATGAATAGGTACAAGGAACTCCTTCCTAGGAATTCCTTTCCTTTCCATGCCTTGTTTGAACCACATTTTGCAACTAGTGAGGTGATAAAAGAGGTAGTTGAGGTGTTCAAAGAACAACATCTTAGTGCTTTGTGTCTAGAGTGTTTGTGCTTCATAACTTCCATGTCTAGCACAAAGGCAGTCCACAAATTTTATGCCAAACTCACGTGGAACTACAACACTCTGGTGCCACCACCTAACACCCAACTCATCTTGACTTCCATGATTTCCAGTACAAGTTTACTATTTCTGAGGATTCTCTTAATACCTAATTCAATGGCACCGACATCCCCAGTTCATGGATGTCTTCCTAACCTTGCTACCATGACTTTCTTATCCCTGAGGCTTTCTACAAAATCTTTGACCATGTGCTTACCCATCCCGATATCCATAAGTTTTTGAAGAAACCATGATGTCCCATATAAGAAGAAATTGCTTAGACACCTCTTCCTTAGACATCAAGACCCATCTAATTGCTTTAGTAGTCAACTGCAATATCCATCCAAAGTGAAATCAAATGGATATTATAGAGAATATTATTGTGATCATCTACTATTTGTTGACTGATGTCACAGTCAAATGGGCTCATTTTATTCTCCACCATATGATCTGCTTTGACTCAGAGAAAAACACCAGTGGTACCCATCTACCTTATCCTAACTTATATGTGGTCTATTTGCTTACCATGCTGAGAAATCTCTTTTCCATGACCTTGGAATACAAACCAAGTAAAAAAGGTGTTACTATCAGTCAGACCACTATCAAGAAGTCTTTACACCCTACTTCCTCTACCACTCTTGATGCTTCCACCTTCACACAAGCTCCTCCACCTCCTCCTAGACCTGATTGTGCCTCTTTTTCGATGTCCAATAAAGCCCTCATGGGATATATGATACACCAATAGGTGTATAACCTTCAGGTTCATGACAACATCCATCAGGACTTAGTTCAGATAATGTCACATATGAACCTATCATGCAACCATCCCTACCCCACCTACCATCCCTACCCAGGTGTTGACTATTCTTCTTATCATATAGACAGTTCTACCCGGCCCCTCCACCTACTACTTTTGTTGTACCTCCTGATTCTTATGGTGGACCTGCCCCCATTTACTCTCAACCTATAGTCCCTCAATTTCTTGATTTGCCTCCTGGCCCTGTTTCCACTCTACTTTCTAGCTTTGATGGGACTTCTATTCCCAATTTTAAGCAAGCTAAGGCTCTGAAAGAGTGCGGCATATCCTGGGTAGAACAAAACCGTTGTTGGTCTGGTCCTCATTCATTTGTTAATTTTGACAATGTGGAAATGGTTGATGATAAGGTTGAAGATGGTGATGTTGGTGACGGTGAGGATGATGGTGCTAATGGTTCTGATGATGGTTTTGAAGATGGTGATGTCGGTGTTGAAGCTACACCTGCTACTACAGATGCACCTTCAGATGGAGATGAGGACTACCAGCCAGAGGAAGAAGAAAATGGCCCTCTTGACCTAGATATCCTAGATATTTAGTTCTTAGTCTATAGAGTTCTTATCTAGATCTATTTCTGTAGACTTTTTGCGTATTGAGCATTTGGGCATTGTATCTGAGGCTTAATATTTTCATATTTAGTTGTTTTCTTTGTGGCATTGTAGTTTTCATCATGAGAGGACATATCTTTTGTTGTAATCTCATCACATGTACCTTGACTCTATGCTTGGTTATATCTCATGAGTTCTTTCTATGTGTTGCCATATTTTGATTATGACTTTAGTATGTTTGTTCTCTCTGGTTTGTTGGTCGGTGCTTGCTTTGGTGGTTACTAGTGTAGTTTGTGCCTATGGATAAGACCTATGCTTTTTATCTCTTCTACCCCCTGCCTTTTTTGGAATGAAAAATGGGGAGAGAAAATGAGAGCTCATGTACTATAGGTACCACATGGGAGATTTGGAGCTCAAGTACATATTGAATTATGATCCTTTTCTAGTTGATTATCTATTATATCATGTGACTATGTAAAAGGACTCAATATATATGTGTGTGCTATAGTTGTGCTTTTTGGAAAACTAACTACACAAGTAAAAAAAAGAGAAATTGAGGTAAACATGAATTGAGGGGGATCAATTGTAATTGTTCAATCATGTATCCCCTTACAATTCACAAGGTAAAAGTTTTATATTCTAAATCTTTTTCAATTTGTTGGGAAATGGTTAATATCTTCAAAAAGGGGGAGAATGTTGACCTAAGTGTCATGCATTGTCCATATTTTTATGATGACTTACCATTCCATTCATATGTATCTAATATGTCTACTAGATATTGATTTCAGGCATTACATACAAGAAACAAATCAATTCAATCAAGCCCTAGCTTGATCTAGTTCAAGTCAAAAGTAATGCAAATGCAGTTTCTTGGAAAACACCCTAAAACCCTTAGGACAACTTTTGTAACCATTTGTATTAATGCTATGACGTGTAAGTAAGATGAGAAAAAATTAGGATCACTTAATTTGAATGTTTAATCACTTTTAATGACATTTTCCAAAATTGATCACAAATTGTATGATCGGTCAAGTTTCCTTCCTAGAAACTCAATTGGTGCCTTGCATTTATATTGAAAAATGCCCGAGTTTCGCTAAGTTTACCTTAGGTAAAACTTAACTGAATCCTTACTGTTACGACCCCATCTGAGCTTAATTGGTAAACTAGGGTTACCAAGATGATTACATGATTAATTGGACTGATCACTCTTGAAATCTAATGAATAATGATAATCCAATGAGAATGTTTTAACTATGATAAGAAGTTTAAGAGTTCGTTTGTCTTGAGAATTAGCGTTTGAGAAGCATAGACCCTAATCGGCCCAAAATAGGGTTTTAATGATACATGAATACAAAATTTGATAAGTATAGTGTTTCAGTAAATGATTTTTAGTATTTTATGAGTAACTCTGATTTACTTCAAATTTGGATACGATTTGGATATTAAAAATTTGAACAACATTGGAAAATATCAGAATTTTTAAAGAATGTTCTGACCTGTTTATCGGTCGAGTTTCAAACTCGACCAATCATATTTCCAGATTTATATAGCAGTGTGGTAATTTAATTTTATCTTTTTATTGGTATATCCAATTGATCTCAAATTTTAACTGTTCTTTAAAAACACAGTTTTAGACACTTTGTTAAATTGGCGTAATTTTTGGATGACTTTTGATCTCTACAGTGAGGGTGTCGGTCGAGTTCTGTGCAGGACAAACTCGACCGAATATGCTGCAGACTGCAAAATAGCAGTGAACTGCTCGATTTGTAATTATTTATTGGTAACTAGAAATAATCTCAAACTTTTTATGGAGGTATGAAACTTTATTAGGTATAACATATAAAATTTCCAGAATTTTTGGAGCTTCTGTTAGCTATTCAGTAGGCAAATTACAGAAACTATTGAGAAACTGAATATTCAGCCAATATAATTAAAGTTGAGTGTTGGGTCAATATGCAATTGACCCAAGAAGCTCAAATTGACTTATATGATCGACCACACACACACACAACTCTCATTCTTCATCATCCACCCCAGAGAAACGAAAATCTAGAGAGAGAGGGAGAGTTAGGGTTTGAGTGGAGAAAGAGGAGGAATTGCTGACCTAGGGTTTTGCGGTCCAAGGAATGGTGAAATCAAGTAAGTTTGGATTCTTTGCATAGACTTTTATGGTGAATCTTCTCTCTCATGTCAAGATTCCGTCCATGCTCTGATTTGATCCAAGATGATGTCGAAATTCCCTCTTTTCTCACCCTTTCTTCATAATCCCTCATTTTCAAGGTTTCCGAGTTGAATGGAAGAAGAATTGGGAGATTTGCTAGGGATTTGATATGAGTTCAAGATCCCCTGAGTTGAGCTGCAGTTTTGAGGTGTTTTCACACCTTAGGGTGAGTGGGTTCTTCCTTCAAACAGTGTAATGCACGAAATTTGATTATAGCATCCAAATCCCTAATTGCTTAGTATGTGATTTTAAACCCTGAATGTCCATTTGTTCTGTGTAGTTGCAATTTGATATGAAATGGGCTCCTTCTCTGTTTGAACGACTCTCTGATGATAGAATCATATTAGAAATGTATACAACACCTTCTTGAAAGAATGCCTTTCGGATTCATATTGCATGATGTAATTAGGGTTTAACCTAACTGAGATCTCACTAGAGTTTTAATCCAATTGAAGAGATATCTAGACTTAAACCAAACCTAGGTCTAAATGTTCTCAATTAAGCTTAAGGCTATCATATTTCAATATCTAAAACCTTTGGGATTCGTCACTAAGTCTATGACTTTGATTTCACTAGTTTAAGCTCGAATGACCTGTGCCACGGCCGTGGGGTGATACCATGACCGTGTTGGAGCAAACCCTAATTGAACAGTTAAAGATCAAAGTTAAATAAAGAGGACTAGTAATCCTATAAGTGGTTAGGATGTACCTCATGGGTTATCTTAATTGAATTTTATTCTTGATACATGATATCTCAGTGAATGGTATGGAAAACCTAAATTTAGTTAATTTTCCATGGTTTCATATCTATATTGATTGTATATGATTTGATGAAAACAATCTTTATTTAGTGAATGCTTATATGCTATGAAATCCTTATGAGAGCCATGTGACAAGTGAATGAGGTAAATGAAAAGGTGAATGAGGCGAATGAAACCCTAAGAGTAGGGTGTTGGCATGTGATAAATGAATAAGGCAAATGAAACCCTAAGGATAGGGTGTTCAATGAATCGTGTTATGGTGATATGAAAGGTCTCGATATGAGATGTGGTGATACTTAACTGTTGAATTGAATGTTTCTAGTGCATTTAACTTTATATGCTTGTTCTCTCTAAGTTGATATCTACATACTGCATGGCTTCTTATTTTCAATACATATCTCATAAATTGCAGGTGATGAGATATGACATGCCCTAGAAAGGGATGTTACTGAGACATGATATATGTTGAATACATAAGTTATGATGTTTCTTATGATATGATATGGCAGGCCGTGTGAGCCTTGTGAGAAATGTTAAATGAGTTATGATTTCTGTTTAAAATGTACCTATAATGTTAATGTTAGACTTAGGTGCCCTGAACACCGTAGAACCCCTTTGAGAGGTCTGCATCTTAGGGGTGAAACTCGTGTCCAACATCAACCGGTTGAGTAATTCTGGTGGCACGAGGAGTAAATAGGGGTTATTCAACAATAATCCGTGCGTGTGTCATGGTGGTAACCCAGTGTTGACTCCCTACGCCTGTGTACTCAGGTTAGAGGAGGAGTCCAGAGCACTCATGGTGAGTGAAGAGAAGGCCAGAGAGCCTGTGGGCCGGAGAGCCCGTGGGTCCTGTAGAAGAACAAGACTGGCAGTCAGACTTAGCATTTCCCGGGTGTGTCGCTAAGTCTTGTACGGTGTGGCCGTAGAGCACTGCGAGTCTCTATGCACAGTACACTGCATAGATCAGGGCATAAGTTAAAATATGATCATATAGGTTCACAGAGTTCCTTATAAATGAAAGAGTTAAGGAAGACTAGAGCACAGTCTTCTAGTAGTTATTCTTTGGATGCAATATTTACATTCTTTGTTATTTCAATTATATTGTTTTAGAACTGCTCAGTGTAGTATTTATTGTTGTTAAATTTCATAACATTTATTCAAAGTTATATATGTAATCACATTAGTGCCTTACACTGTTTATTTGAAGTACTCATTCACTGAGCGAGTAGGCTCACCCCTCTACTCAAACATTTTAGGGTTAACCGCATGGACTTGAAGATGGTCAGAGCATCAACGTAGATCTTCCACAAGAGTTAAGTACAAGATTAGTTGAGTCAGTCGGTCCTTGTCACTCTAGGTCCTCAGTAAGAGATAAGAGAGAGAGTTGTAATTACGATGTGTAATATTATTCCTCTTTTGAAATCATATGCTATTAGTAGGTCTTATGTGCATAAGGTGTGAGAGACATCATGAATGTTTATACATGTATCTTTACTATTAAAGTCTGATTAGTAAAAGAAATGTTCATATTCCCTTGTTAAAATGATTTATGTGGTTCAATGCGAAGAAACAAGAGTTTTAAAGAAAGAAAAGAAAAGAAAAAAGTTAAGGGTGTTCTTTGTATTACATATAGATCCTATCTTATGCCCTAATCTCATGATTTGAGGAAATTGTGAGATCAGGGTGTAACAACTTGGTATCAGAGCTTAGGGTGAGTTGTCAAGGTCCATTAAGTTAGTAAGTTAGCGTCATAAGTGTGGCAGATAGGAGATGTTTTGATGTTAGCTTTGGGGATTTGAGTATTTGGATATCCTGGCCCGATATCTGAGTACTTAGATCAACCAGTACAAGATACTCTATCTATTCTCTCATGTATACCCTGGCCAAGTATACAGTGGAAGAATGGGCTAGAGAGGAAACCTAGAGATGTTAGGGTTAGAAAACGAGAAAGGAAAAAAGAATTTAGAGCATAAATGTAAAAGGAGATAGAACTTACATTTCATAATGTTGTTTTTGTTGGAAATGTATAGAAATGTTGTTATATGTTTGAATTGAAATATTCAATACTTTGAAATATGGGTCTTTAATATCTGTTGTACACTATGAAGTTGTAGCATTTATTGATTTCATTCTTTGTAACAAGTAGACTAGAATTGACCTTTGAATGAGCTTTTGTTAGTGGATAAGTTTTCTTCCACACTTCTGAGATGAATAGGAGTTGAGTAATCCTTTGTAGTTCTTGGCTTCAGGACTTCAGGTTTGGCTTGGTCCGGTTGGTAGGATGCGTTACTAGGATCTAATGAATCCTATCAATAGTATAATAAGAATAGAATTTGAATAATTAGACCCACATCAGAGTAAGAATGTACATACAGTAAGATGTTGAAACATATGGGCAAGATCAGAACAACTAAGAATCAGTTGAAACTGGTATCTGAGGTTCAATTTTGGGGCCTCATATGAGAAACCCTTAATTGGGAATAAAGGAACATCATATAAGGTTCATAATCAGTTTATTGATTAATATTATATGAGCTATACATATGAAATATAGAAAAGATATGTGAAATGTATGTATGGTTCTAGATAGCAAGAATCGATCATGAAGAATGGATCATATAATTGAGTTTAATGCTTTTATGAACTCTAAAGCAAAGGCTAAGTAGAAGAATAGAGTTGAGCATTCAATAGGTCCATAGAAGTGAAGATTCTTCAAAAGAGTAAAAGTGAAGAGAATCATATGATCATATAATTCAAAAGACTAGGACAACAAACTAGTTCCTAAGTGAAGAACATAGGTGTAGTTTAACGAATGAATAAGTCATACAAGGGTAGACTATATTCAGGAGGGAAAACTTGATTGAAAGAGAAACTGTGTTTGATCCATGCATGATCCCTTTGATTTAAAAATGAAGAATATTTAAGGTATTAAGGGAATGTTTGAATACAAGAATTCTAAGTCTCAAAATCATCTTCTCTCTCATATATTCCTTAACAATAGCAAGGTGGGAATGAAATGATAAGAAAATGAATCATATATGATGCATAACTACCTTGGTAGGGTCATCTAGTGAATGTAATAGTGACATACATTACGATGAAGTGCGATAAGAAATAAATTCTTGTGTGATAGCAAGAATGATGAATAATCTATTCTTACCTTGAATGTTTTAATGTTAGGGATGTTTATTGTATATGATCAAAATGAGAAGGAGAGGTAGCAAAATATAAGTAGTAAAGAATGAGGAGAGAGATAAAGGAAAACACTAGCTTTATGTAATAGGTGAACTCATTTTTAGAGGTATGCTTTGTTGAAGGCATACTAAGGTATGTAAGTTGGCTCTATGTATGATTTCAGTGTATTTGTGCAAGCTATATGTTAATTAAAGGTGTATGATAGTTGTAGTAATTCATACCAGATATGCATCCTAGTATTGTGTATTTGTAATATGGTGATACAGTTTGGATGATGACGGAAGACATGGAGGGATATCCTGAATAAGGTAGTTATACCTATTCACTCATATTAATAAGAAGGGATGATAATCAGATTGTCTGGACAAGTAACCCTAATGAGGTGTAGCTTGTTATACCTAGCTCTAATATAACTGAGTGATGGTAATTGAGTATGATTAATGCTTGAATGGCTGATACAATTGTGGATTACTTTATTACTGTGGTTGAAACCCTAAAATGATATAATATGATGGTTACACTTTGAATTGTGTGTGGGCCCATAACCCACATGTCCCAGGATCGAAACAGGATAGTATGGAATGAGGTGGTAATGCTTCACCTCATGCATCCATGACCCAATGGGGATGCCAAGAGTAGTATTGTGCAATTGATTGTTGAATCTAGCCTTTTAAATCAAGACTGTGTTGCTATTTGAATAGCACTTTATTAAAGTTTAAAACAGCATGGTGAACTCGCTTTTGTCACTTAAAGGTGATACAGAACAATAGAACTTTCTGAGCCGCATAAGTTGAGATAGTTGTATCAGAGTATCAGAGTTGCACAGCGAAAGCGTGGTGGTTTATTTTTGCATTCTATGTTTAGATGCGGCATAAAGAATTTGCTTGATATCATTGAGAACTATTTGAAATATGTTGTGATTTAGTAAAGAATTAAAAGATCTAATGTTGAAAACTACATTCAGGTATGAAATACAAGAATATAATGACATGGAAGGCTTTATAAGCTTATAATAACCTTGAATGTATCTTTCTTGTAGGTTTATGTTTTGAGGACGAAACATTCTAAGGGGGGAGAGTTGTTACGACCCCATCTGAGCTTAATTGGTAAACTAGGGTTACCAAGATGATTACATGATTAATTGGACAGATCACTCTTGAAATATAATGAATAATGATAATCCAATGAGAATGTTTTAACTATGATAAGAAGTTTAAGAGTTTGTTTGTCTTGAGAATTAGGGTTTGAGAAGCATAGACCCTAATCGGCCCAAAATAGGGTTTTAATGATACATGAATACAAAATTTGATAAGTATAGTGTTTCAGTAAATTATTTTTAGTATTTTATGTGTAACTCTGATTTACTTCAAATTTGTATATGATTTGGATATATAAAATGTGAATAACATTGGAAAATAGCAGAATTTTTGAAGAATGTTCTGACCTGTTTATCGGTCGATTTTCAAACTCGACCGATCATATTTCCAGATTTATATAGCAGTGTGGTAATTGAATTTTATCTTTTTATTGGTATATCCAATTGATCTCAAATTTTAACTGTGATTTAATAACACAGTTTTAGACACTCTGTTAAATTGGCGTAATTTTTGGATGACTTTTGATCTCTACAGTGAGGGTGTCGGTCGAGTTCTGTGCAGGACAAACTCGACCGAATATGCTGCAGACTGCAACATAACAGTGAACTGTTCGATTTTTAATTATTTATTGGTAACTAGAAATGATCTCAACTTTTTAATGGAGATCTGAAACGTCATTAGGTATAACATATAAAATTTCCAGAATTGTTGGAGCTTCTTTTAGCTATTCAGTAGCCGAATTACAGAAACTATTGAGAAACTGAATATTCAGCCAATATAATTAAAGTTGAGTGTTGGGTCAATATGCAATTGACCCAAGCAGCTCAAATTGACTTATATGATCAACCACACACACACACAGCTCTCATTCTTCGTCATCCACCCCAGAGAAATGAAAATCTAGAGAGAGAGAGGGAGAGTTAGGGTTTGAGTGGAGAAAGAGGAGGAATTGCTGACCTAGGGTTTTGCGGTCCAAGGAATGGTGAAATCAAGTAAGTTTGGATTCTTTGCATAGACTTTTATGGTGAATCTTCTCTCTCATGTCAAGATTCCATCCATGCTCTGATTTGATCCAAGATGATGTCGAAATTCCCTCTTTGCTCACCCTTTCTTCATAATCCCTCATTTTCAAGGTTTCCGAGTTGAATGGAAGAAGAATTGGGAGATTTGCTAGGGATTTGATATGAGTTCGAGATCCCCTGAGTTGAGATGCAGTTTTGAGGTGTTTTCACACCTTATGGTGAGTGGGTTCTTCCTTCAAACAGTGTAATGCACGAAATTTGATTATAGCATCCAAATCCCTAATTGCTTAGTATGTGATTTTAAACCCTAAATGTCCATTTGTTCTGTGTAGTTGCAATTTGATATGAAATGGGCTCCTTCTCTATTTGAATGACTCTCTGATGTTAGAATAATATTATAAATGTATACAACACATTCTAGAAAGAATGCCTTTCGGATTCATATTGCATGATGTAATTATGGTTTAACCTAACTGAGATCTCACTAGAGTTTTAATCCAATTGAAGAGATATCTAGACTTAAACCAAACCTAGGTCTAAATGTTCTCAATCAAGCTTAAGGCTATCATATTTCAATATCTAAAACCTTTGGGATTCGTCACTAAGTCTATGACTTTGATTTCACTAGTTTAAGCTCGAATGACATGTGCCACGGCCGTGGGGTGATACCATGACCGTGTTGGAGCAAACCCTAATTGAACACTTAAAGATCAAAGTTAAATAAAGAGGACTAGTAATCCTATAAGTGGTTAGGATGTACCTCACGGGTTATCTTAATTGAATTTTATTCTTGATACATGATATCTCAGTGAATGGTATGGAAAACCTAAATTTAGTTAAATTTCCATGGTTTCATATCTATATTGATTGTATATGATTTGATGAAAACAATCTTTATTTAGTGAATGCTTATATGCTATGAAATCCTTATGAGAGCCATGTGACAAGTGAATGAGGTAAATGAAAATGTGAATGAGGCGAATGAAACCCTAAGAGTAGGGTGTTGGCATGTGATAAATGAATAAGGCAAATGAAACCCTAAGGATATGGTGTTCAATGAATCATGTTATGGTGATATGAAAGGTCTCGATATGAGATGTGGTGATACTTAACTGTTGAATTGAATGTTTCTAGTGCATTTAACTTTATATGCTTGTTCTCTCTAAGTTGATATCTACATACTACAGGGCTTCTTATTTTCAATACATATCTCGTAAATTGCAGGTGATGAGATATGACATGCCCTAGAAAGGGATGTTACTAAGACATGATATATGTTGAATACATAAGTTATGATGTTTCTTATGATATGATATGGCAGGCCGTGTGAGCCTTGTGAGAAATGTTAAATGAGTTATGATTTCTGTTTAAAATGTACCTATAATGTTAATGTTAGACTTAGGTGCCCTGAACACCATAGAACCCCTTTGAGAGGTCTGCATCTTAGGGGTGAAACTCGTGTCCAACATCAACCGGTTGAGTAATTCTGGTGGCACGAGGAGTAAATAGGGGTTATTCAACAATAATCCGTGCATGTGTCACGGTGGTAACCCAGTGTTGACTCCCTGCGCCTGTGTACTCAAGTTAGAGGAGGAGTCCAGAGCACTCATGGTGAGTGCAGAGAAGGCCGGAGAGCCTGTGGGTCGGAGAGCCTGTGGGTCCTGTAGCAGAACAGGACTGGCAGTCAGACTTAGCATTTCCCGGGTGTGTCGCTAAGTCTTGTACGGTGTGGCCATAGTGCACTGCGAGTTTCTATGCAGAGTACACTGCATAGATCAGGGCATAAGTTAAAATATGATCATATAGGTTCACAGAGTTCCTTATAAATGAAAGAGTTAAGGAAGACTAGAGCATAGTCTTCTAGTAGTTATTCTTTGGATGCAATATTTACATTCTTTGTTATTTCAATTATATTGTTTTAGAACTGCTCAGTGTAGTATTTATTGTTGTTAAATTTCATAACGTTTATTCAAAGTTATATCTATAATCACATTAGTGCCTTAGACTGTTTCTTTGAAGTACTCATTCACTGAGCGAGTAGGCTCACCCCTCTACTCAAACATTTTAGGGTTAACCGCGTGGACTTGAAGATGGTCAGAGCATCAGCGTAGATCTTCCACAAGAGTTAAGTACAAGATTAGTTGAGTCAGTCGGTCCTTGTCACTCTAGGTCCTCAGTAAGAGATAAGAGAGAGAGTTGTAATTACGATGTGTAATATTATTCCTCTTTTGAAATTGTATGCTATTAGTAGGTCTTATGTGCATAAGGTGTGAGAGACATCATGAATGTTTATACATGTATCTTTACTATTAAAGTCTGATTAGTAAAAGAAATGTTCATATTCCCTTGTTAAAATGATTTATGTGGTTCAATGCAAAGAAACAAGAGTTTTAAAGAAAGAAAAGAAAAAAAAAGTTAAGGTGTTCTTTGTATTACATATAGATCCTATTTTATGCCCTAATCTCATGATTTGAGGAAATTGTGAGATCGGGGTGTAACACTTACACTGACAAAATAAATTTAAGCGATCCGTCAAGTTTCATACATGATAAACCCGACCGACGCTTCAAATTTACTTTGTCATATTGTGCAATCGATCGAGTTACCATTATTGAAACTCGACAGACTTCAGTGTACATAGTGTGTAGAAAAAGTAATTCTAATTATTGGAATGTTGCAGAACTCAAAATTATATCTGTTGCAACACTCTAAATGGCTAGAAAACATCCCTTAGTGCTCATAGTCTCTAGTGGACATCCCCAACTATAAATAGGACATCTTGGAGTTCATTCTAAGGTTGCCCTTTCATGCTATTCAAGATCCTAGATATAGTTGAGTGCATTCATTCTACTTGAGCCCCTTTCTCTCTCTTGTTTGCAAATCAAAATATCTGAGATGGGGTATGTGTGATAGAGATACTGGATTGTAGTTTTGTAAATCTCTCAAAGCTTCCCTTTCCCCAACCCCTTTTGATCAAGTTGGTGAAAGCTTCTCCAAGTAAAGGAGAAGGTGCAAAGCTTCTCCAAGTGGAAGGAGAAGGTGTAAAAGCATCTCCAAAGTGAAGGACAAGGTCAAGGCTGAAGATCCATGGTTAAAGTGGGTAATTCCTTCAAGGCAAAAGACTTGGTGCAAGAAGGGGATTTCCTTAATGAAGGTGTCCAACTTCTTGCAATAGTGGGTAAGACCTTGTAGAGGTAGAAGACTCTAGCTAAAAGGATAGGTAAGTCTTTTATTGGTTTATTGGCTCCTTTTGGTCCTGAAAAAGGAAGTTGGGTATCCTTGGCTCAGAAAAGGAAGGTCATCTTGTATGTCTTATAATGAAATTTAAGTATACATTGGTTGCAAAATCCTAGAGCTTGACCTCTCTAGGTAGTGGATTGAATTTATCCTAGTTTGAAGATTAGAACCACTCTACATAGCTTGTTCTCATGTTTGTTCAATCTCTCTTATCCTTACTATGTATGCTTAGTTGCACTACAAATTCAATATTTGAAATCCCATATCTTGAAGTAACTTGAAGGTCTAACGAATACTTTTAAGTGTCTTTTATCTCTATTCACCCCCCTCTAGAGCCCATTGATCCAACAAGGTCCACTACTCCAATATTTAAAATATCAAAATTCTAATTATTACTTAAAACCAATTGACTCTTACTAGCATTAAGCTTCAAATCCAAAACAGGGGCAAAAACATCAAAGATCTTCTTTATGACAGTAGCATTAGCACAATCAGCTGAAGGAAATCTAAAATGATATTTCACAAAGGTGATTTGTAAAACTCACAGATCCAAAAGTAGTAGAAACAATAACATTACACCTCACATTATAATCAACATATGTTGAAAGGTCTTGCATGGAAATAATAAAAAATAGGGGGTAATTTGTTCCCTTGTGTAACTCCATTAGTAGAAAAAGAAGGAGTAGAAGAGGAGCCATTATTCTGTATCTGAAAGGAGATTGAAGATAAACCCTCTTCAATTCCACCAGCAACACAAAAACCCAAGCATTTTCATGATAAGGACAATATAATCTCTACTCATAGAGTTATAGGCCTTGGATAAGTCAACCTTGACACACATATTTCTTAGGCCAGTCTTCCTTAGGGAAAGAACTTAGAATCCATTGGCAAACAATGTTGCATCGCATATTCTTCTACCATGATAAAAAACATATTGACTAACATCAATGAGGTCTAGTAGAATAAGATTGAGCCTATTTTCCAAGATTTTAGTAATCACCTGTAAGTAAATCTACAATGAGATACATGCCTAAAACACTTCAAGGAGCAAGAATATTTCATTCTAGGAATCAAGGTAATAAATGTCATGTTGCATTCCTTTAGCATTTCACTATTCTCAAGGAAATTCCGCAAGCCCTGATGACATCTTCCTTAATAATCTCCCAACACGGTTTAAAGAACTATGTATTAAACCCATTTAGTCTAGGGGTCTTATATTTCTTCATCTCTTTCTGATATCAAGAACCTCCTTCCTTGTCACTTGTCTCCTGATATTTTTTTACTCTTGATTTAGGGAAGGTAAACACAACTCATCTCTTCAATCAATAGAAAATATCTAGTTGAGTTATGAAGGCCATCATATAAAGAGATAATATGTTTTGAAATAGTATTAGGGTCTAAACAAAAAGAACCATCAATATTGAAAATGAATACTCTTAGTAGGTCTTCTTGTCTTAAGGGAAGTACAAAAGTTTAAATATTATTGTCTCTAGCTTTAAGCCAATATATTTTAGATTTTTTCCTATAAAATAAGTGTTCATTTGTAATAGAAAAAAAAATTTCTTCCTCAACTCACAAAGGTCCATTTGCAACTGAGAATCTTCAGGACATAGATCTGTCTTTTTTGGATTTGGTAGCTTGAGCTTCAACAAATTTAGCATTGTCAACAATATTACCAACAAATTATCTATTTCATATTATCAAGGCAGCTATGAGTTTATTCAATTTTTCATATAACATGTACATAGCAACACTTGACAAATCATTCTTACACATTTCTCTAATTAGTCCAAGAAGCCCTTCATTACTGAACTAGGAATTTATGAGTTTGAATTAGAAGCTCTTCTTTTTCCTAAAAAAATGAAGGTTAATTACTTGATGATCATTGACTATGGAAGAAAATCACTCACCCCAAGAACCCTTGAAAGTAGAGATGAAACCAATAGCATAGAGCATTGTGTCAATTCTAGAAAGTGTAATTACACTACTTTTGCTTCTACTATCCCGTATAAGGACATGTAACATCCTGGATTTTATTTCTCCTGAGATATGAACCTCTTGACTCATTATCAATAAATTTGACTCTATCATCACCCTCATCGCCAATTGAATGTTTGGAATCACATATTGCTGACTTGTTGAGTTGTGGTTGATTAATTGCAATTTCAAACTCATTTCTCTAATGTTGAGTACCTTAATTAACATTGAGTAAGTTTTATAATTTTAAGACCACCAAAAGTAATTACTTTGATCACAATATTTTTCTATTATATAAAGAGTGAAATTTTTCATCAAATGATGGAAAACTCACCCAAATCGGACAATAGAGGAGAAGGTTATAGCAATTTCAATTTTGCATCTTTTCTAGCCTTTTTCTTCTTTTTTATTATTTTCCTTCCTTCCTAGGTCACAACCCCTTTGATTTTCACTTGGGCTCATCCCATGTGCACCCCCAGTCGTCATTTTTTTGTGATACACCCTCGGTCCACTGATCCAATGACCAAGGATCGTCCTCTCCACATCAGACAACTATGGATCCTATTCTTCTTTGGAATAGGGCACCAAAGTGCCCTAGGACACGATCTCCCTAGGAGCATGGAACCACATTGCACCAAGGTCCAAAATGAGAATCATTTTTTCATCATCCTACCTCCCTAACCTTCCTCCTAGACTTTCAAAGAAGCATGGGCCATTTGGGTATGGTGTAGCACCACTCCGTCAAGGCATGGTCGGAGTGGCCATGACGTTTTCACATTGACTTGTGTTTCTACCTGCTCGACCCCTTGTAAGTATTCATTTGAAACTACATGGCTTCCGTCTAGCTTGTCCCCAACTTTTCAAGGCATTCCACTTCCTCCTACTCCATCCCCTCTGTCTCTCTTCCTCCTCGGTCTAGCAGCTCCATCACGAGCTCATCATTGGGGTTTTTTATGCGGTCGTTCTTTTGCCCAATCGGTAGTTACAATGGCTTTGTAGTGCTCTACCAAACGTGGGTGGCTTCTTCACAAGTGATGGGATGGCTTGGATCTTAGAAGACATCCCATCTGCCAACCTTTATTTGTCGCAGAGGGTGGTGTCCTATGTTGGTCATGTGTCCAAGAAGATGGGTGGTGATTGGTGGTGGTTGGAGCCCGTGTCACTCCCACCATAACTCTTGAATGGCAAAGTGTGGTTGGCAATCATGGGAAACCAGTTGCATCAGTTGTCTGACTGGATAAAGAGGACCCACACCGGCTGCTCAATCAGGGCCCGCCATGTCACCCCCCCTTAAGGTATATTAATGTATCTATCTCATGCATATATACTGAGCCTTTCAAAACTTATAGAAAATGATTTGTATGTCAAAGTAAACATATTATATATAAAAATTGGTTCACTCAATAAGATCTATCAAATGGACCTACTTCCATAAGTTAATTCCATTAGTAGATCTTGTTATGTTGAAAATGGTATCCAATTGATCTCTTTTAATGTATTTGATGATTTTTTTGTCAGACCCTAATCATATCATGACCCCTATTATTTCTATGACCATGATTAGTAACATATTATATTTTGTGCTATATGAATTGAACTTAATCTTGACTTGGGTTTTAATTGACTCTAGTTTATGAAAGGACCATGAAATATATAACATGTAAATTTTAATGCCAATCCATTAATTTGATTCTCAAGTTAGTAATATGAACTCAAACTCGTCATGGTTTCTCTAAATCAGTAATGTTTGATTAATGAATTGAGAATCTCAGTTGTCCATACTTGAAATATACATCAACTTGATGATATGAAATGTGACTATAAATGGGACATTTATGGACTTCTCATGATGATTCATTAGACATTGCACTAATTTGGATATATATGATCAAAACTATATATTGTCCATCAAATTAGACATGATGATGTCTTGTGACACGAAATATCATTTGATGCACTCTTGTTCACTATTATGACTAAGTGACCAACACAAGACATTAAATGTGACCTAAAGTGCTTGTAGCTAAAATTGAGATCTATCATTGTACAAGTCTCACTCTTATGGTCACCCATGCTATTTTCCTTCAAATCAATACATTTATGGTTTTTATTACACTAAATCAAGTTTGATCTCATATATAATATAATGTCGACTATATTGCACAAAATGGATCAAAATATGACTTAAATGGATGTTATGATGCTTAGACATTGATCTTAATCACATCTTATATTTCCTTATTAATATCATACAAACCAATGTTTGAACTCCCTAAACTTTTTAAGGATGTTTCACCCTAAGTCAAAATGAGATATTATGTAGTATGTATCTTGATGATAAATATTGTATGAATATTTTTGATGTTGTGTGTAATCATTGAGAAAAATGGTATTTAGATTAGGTGAAACATCCACCCTTGATGAATACATTTAGGATGACTACATCTTGTCGATGTTAATCACATCGCTCTTGCTTGTAATCTTAGGTACCTTTTTCAGGGATGCTTTTTGAAGATGTAAGTCATCTATATCTAATCAAGTTATGTAATCAATACTCATAATCAAGGTACACTTTATCCTCCTATTGGACAAACTAGTGGTATTGAAAATTGCATGTGTGTATGTATTACAAATGCTTGGCTTTATATACTTGTTTGAGGTACATGTTCCCTATGACTACTACGTTTTGTCTTGAATATGCTTTGTTGGACAAAATTGAAAGCATAATCATAGATGTACATTATAAAACTTTGTCCACCTCCCTATATTCTTAGGGTAAGGACACAAGGGTGGGTGTCCTACTTGAGTTGTCACAATAGGAAATACCTTGTTGATATAAGAATTAGCTCTTGGCACTAGCCTTGAGGTCCCTTATGAATAGGGTTAACTCTTGATGTGTATTCTTATATTCCCTCACATTGAAACGTGGTAGCTAATCTTGAGCGCCCTCACAGACCCCTTCCTTTGAGAATCTAGTCACATGCCTTGTGATATTATTGGTATAATGGATAGAAATTAAAACACACTTTCATGTTAAAAGAAAGACTTTAATATTCTCATTTCCTTCCTTTTTATTACATTATGCTTTTCCCAATCAATATGTGTTCTCTTAAACCTATGATTTTACATGTTTGCACAATGTACATAGCATAGTTGTGCTGACACATACCCAATTCATGATTTTAGGTAATAGCACACTATGAATCTCTAACAATGATCGATATTTCCACATTTATTGTAATTTTATCTTACTTTAATGATATATAATGATATGCAAATGGAATACACAAGGTTGATATATGGGACCTAAGATCTTTTCATACATTAGTTTAGTATTATGTTATACTTTGTTATCTCATGCCTTAGTTGTTGTTTGTGATTTTATTCATGTGTATATTATGTGATCCATTTTCCAGATAGACGAGTGGGTCCTCTCACCTTCTTTCTAGCCATTAGGAGTGAGCATTTGGGTAAGAAATGATTTCCTGACAGGACCACTCTAGATCCAATAGACAACTACACTCCAAAGTATTGTTAAAGATATGCATATTTGTACTAGAAGGAGGATGGTTATCATGTTTATCATTATTAAATCTAACTGTATGAAAGTCATCAAGTAGATAGTAGGGAAGAGAACAAGATCGAGATAGATCCTTTGGATAAGAGCTAGATAGATCCTTTAGACCATTGCATAAACTATTATATCCTTGTCATTATTGATTCTATACACAACTGAAAGATGAAAATAAACATATTTAAAATATAGAACATAGTGAATAAATTTCTTAGTCATATAAGATCTCTTCATGCTAATATTAGTGCCTTTCCAAAGAATGATGATTTTGACAAAGGAATAGAAATCTGAGTTCATGATGAAGCTGGAAGCAACCCAAGTGATATTCACGATAGAAGCTACATGAACTAGGTTCAATCTAGACTCCAAAATAAGGAAGATGCGTGCTTTGGACCTCTCCAAAACATTCTAGATATATGCAAGTTTATTCCATGCACCCCTCACATTTTTTGTTCCATGCACCCCTCGTATTCTAAGAAACAATAGAGAAGTTCATGTAAATTAGAAATAAGCAATGGGACCCTCCACCTTTGTAGGGTTGAACAACCTCTCCTTCCTTCAGAGAGTCAATATCTAGAATAGCAAATTTATTCAGGTAAATATCTATCATTCTGGTAATGGGTGCACCCTTTTAGAGAAGAATTTTGGAGGATATTTGAACCTTTTGCATTGATATTTCCAACCCTTTAGTTTAAAATATTGTTCCTGGGGGTAGGCACCATAGTAGAAGTCCTATTGACTCTCATGTGAGTGCTAACTTTAGGATGGCAATCATGTTCCTGATAAATTTGACTAATCACCTTCTACTAAGAATCTAAGATAACATGATTTTCCAATTTCAATTCCTCCAACATCATCACTAAATTCATGCATGTCATTTGATATATCCTGGGCCACCTTATTCTTCTAGACCTACTTCTTCCTTCTTCCTTTCACCTCTTCTCTAGATGAATCCATGCGCACGAACAATTTATCACCGCAATATCCACTGATAATACATCAAAGGGATCCCTCTTGTATTCAAAATGAATCAAATCTTCCAAACAATCTCACTGACAATAGAAAGAGCCTTTCTAGAAAGACAAATGAATAGGGACAAGAACCTAGATCCCAACAAACTCCAGTCTCTTAAATGCAAAGGTAAGGGTATCAAGGGCTCCAAACTTCCCAATTACATACCATATGTGGTTGAATGTTCCTTCATTACAAAAATTTATAGGCAAATCAAAGATTTTTATCCATAGTGGAATGTATGTTGATTTAAGTTCTCAATGAGTCCCTCTCCCCCATTTCTTGAGAATTAGTGGTTTCCCTACCACTAACTAGGGACCTCTCTCAAATGCAATCTTCAAATCTTCATCATTCGAGAAAGTAATCAAGAAGAATCCCTTTTGACAATATCACACTTAGTCAAACCTTAAATTTTCCAAATATGAGACAAATGAGTAACTAGGGTCAGTCAATGGGGTTTCAATCCTACCACATATCCAGTTATAGCTTTACTCCATTTGGCCAGGTTCTACTCCATGAATAGCTCTGGATACACCAACTTTCCATTCACCACATCCACCGGTATCTTATTTACTTTCTAAGCATTCTCCTTACATCTCACAAAATATATATACATCAATGCATCAACCTTCGGGTTGACAGAGATGATAGATGGCTTCGGAACCGCACCTCTATTTCTCCCTTGTCTTGATTTTCTCGACCATGAGTTTGAGGGAAGGGTGAGAGTGGTGGAGGATGCCAAACTTTTGTCTTCCCATTTGCTTCTGCCATCGCCTACCAGTCACCCCTCTTGTTCTCTCCTAGTTTGAACTGACCATCCTACATGTTTGTCATTATACATGCGGTCATGAGTACATATCTCATTTTGAACATTTGCAATTTTGTGCCTATTGATGCACTGAATAACTGTCGCTTTCCACATGTTGTTTTACTATGTAGTTCGTGCACTGATTGCTCATTTTGATATCATTTGTGAATGATTTGTCTTCATTGGTACACTCAATTACATCAAATATTTGTTGTTTTTACTATTACATATTAATTTATCATTATTTTGGAGCTTATGTTCTTGCTTGTTTAATTTTAGGTAAATTTAAAAGATTTTAATCATCTCGGTACTACCAACATGTCTTTCAATGGTACCAACATTTGACAAAAAGGAACAAGGATCAATCAAGGACACTCGATAGTACTGACACAAGAGTTGGTTCTACCAAAAATTTTATAGGAGCGATCTAGAGGAGTCTCATTACTATCGACACCCAGATCGGTGGTATCGAATTATACCGAAAATCCAACAGGGAATGCCAGGGAAATCTTATTGCTACCAACATCAACTCAGTAGCATCAACAACTTACAAGGGATCATGAATAAAAGAATGTGTCAATACTAGTGAAAACATGTCGGTAGTACTGACTTGTCGCAAACAAGCCAGATTAAAGACTGATGTTAATCCATCGGTCAAGAGTTAATGACGCCCTAAGCCAATCCAATAACTATGGGAAGTGCGGCCAGACCTATACATCATGTTCTTTTCCATTGTACGACAGTTGAGAGCCAATGGAGAACAAATAAGAGAAGAAGGACACATTCATGATTATTCGAGCACCTCCAGTGGACAGATTTGTAGCTGAAATATAGAAAATCATTCCGTTCTTTAGAGAGAATCATCTAGATCGGCTTCTTCAGGGGTTACTTTAGGTTTCTAATGTTTCATATGTTTTTACTTTCTTCTCTCATGTGTATGACAATGGAAATTATGTGGGGCTAATACACCCTTGTTCCTTAGGACCTGGAAGTAGCCATGTTTTGTACTATAATTGACATTTATGAGTTAATGTTTAAGTTTCCCTAATTTTTGGACATATTTCTACATTGATTCATGAATTATTTGTCTTGATCACCATAGGTAATTTAATAGACTGTTAATTGCTTCAAGAGAGGGATTAAGAGTTGGAAAAGTCATAGGTATACATAGTCTAGATCATGCTTTAAGAGAAGGCTTATGGCTATGGAGGGAATAGCCCAGAGGTATCATTAAAGCACTTAACTAATAATTAAATTGCTAAGGCATGGGCTTTATATTAGATTAGGCAGTGAATCTTGTTGCGAGAGTGGGTGATTCTTGCTACATGCCCCTTCGTTCAGGGTTACAAAAAATAAATGTTATTAAATAGTGTTAATTTTAGTATAAACTATGAAAAAATTATCTTCTTGAGGAATCCATTCATTCTGTAATCACAACTAGTAATTTTAGTTTTAATAGTTGTAATTTAGTTAATTAATCACCAAACACTTTTTTCCTTTGATCTAGTTGATCTGATCATTGTTAGTATTATTTTTTGGTCTCACATTTTCCCCGTGTTTGATATCTGGGCCTCTTTGGGCCTATATTACTTTGATACATGCACTTGTGTTTTAGACGTGTAGTAAACACACATTAAGTTTTTGGCGTCGTTGCCAGGGAAAATGGTATATCCAGCACTACGATTTTTGTGATCGGCCACTCTAGGACACAATTTTATTTCCATCACAATTAAAGCCACAATTTCTACTTCTTATTCAAATACTAATATCTCGTTCTCACATTGACTTTACTATTTTTTAGGTACTAGTACATGGTTCAAACAAGAGCAACCGACTACAGAGAGTTTACTCTAGAGAGTTCCATTCAGGAAGAGCTCTTGCATAGGGAAAGAGAGTATAGAGATGTTTTGGGAAGACTCATCCCAACTCCACCACCATAGGCGACTCAATCGGAATAGCCAAAAATGGGTGACGGTAATGCAATAGCTGAAGAGAAGACCATCTGGGAAAAGATAAAGGCATCTTCTGCTACAGCTCAGTTGGGACCAATAAGAAGGTAGGCCATTAACGTGGGCAGTTACAAGATAGACCCAGGTCTGGTAGTGCTAGTTAAATCACATGCATTCCGTGGCCACAGTATGGAGGACCCAATGGCGAACATCAACAACTTTGTAGAAAGTTGTCGCATGGTGAAGATTGGTAGGGTTCCAGATATAGTAATATATTTCAAGTTGTTTCCTTCTTCATTGGTTGATAATGCAAAGTTGTGACTTCTTAGCCTTCCACCAGAGTCCATAGACACTTGGAATTAGATGATAGATGTCTTCTTTGAGCGCTATTTTCCACCCCAGAAGACATATGAGCTAGTAGGAAAAATCTATAACTTCAACCAAAAGGTAGAAGAGTAATATTTAGAGGCATGGGAGCGATTCCAGAACATGCTGAGGAAGGTGCCTCTTCATGGAATTGATCTAAACGAACAAGCCAAGACCTTCTACTATGGGTTGTATAAAGGAAAAAGAATCTCATTGGATAGCACAGGGTTAGGATTTTTCCTCAACAATGAGTCGTCCAGGTGTCATGAAATTTTGAATAACATGGCTAAAAATCAATCATGGGATGAGGAAAGAGAATCCCAACATCACTTAAAAGCATCAAGGAGTTTAGAGTCATCATAGCACTGAGTAAGAAGTTATACAAGCTTGCAAGGAAGCTTAAGAAAAAATATGGCACCTCATCTAGAGGTGAAGAGGTAGATTGCATGTACCTACCTCAGTAATAAAGAAGCTAATTTAGCAAGGATTTCCTAGGAATGCAGAGACAACTCATAAACATCACCATGTAAATTTTATGTATGTTGTCAAGGAGCCATGACATGCCATTGAGGAGTCACCAAAGCAGAACATTCAAGATTCGAATTGGGTGTATATACCAAAAGTTCCATTTCCCTACAGCCTATGGAAGATCAGGAGGATGTAGAATGCCAGTGTGGTATGCTCACACATGTACCTCAGTTGATACAAGGTCAGTGAAAAGTGACAAGAAAACCACATATTCACCATCTTTGCAAGGCAAGGAAATTCAAAGTTCCACCATTGTTATGTCACCGCCTCATGTTCTAGAAAAAGTGCCAACACAACAAGAAAATTTGAAGTTTCTACTCCAAAGTAGAGTTGTCACAGTCAATAAGGAGGCACCCGTAAGTTATAAGGAGCAACCATAGGCCATTCCATCCATAGGAGATGTGCCAAATTTTGTCCTTGGAGGTGGCTTTGAAGCAAGCTTAGGGGAGGGGATCCCTAAGGTGCCCTAAATCCCACCACACAAGCGTGTAGAGAAGCCACATGTTCCATTCTTGGATATTCTAAAGATGAGAAAGGAGGAAAGGCAATTTAAGAAATTTATAGACATCTTCCGAAAACTCTACATCAACATTCCACTTGTAGAGGTGATATATAAGATTCCTACATATGGGAGGTTCTTGAAGGAATCATCAGCAAGAAAAGACAGATAAATGACATAGTTTTCTTGTGTGTTGGTGAAGCGGTTAATGTAGTAATCCAGGTGATCGGCTCCTGGTGAGGGTGGTTATCGGACTTTAAATTTATAACCCAAAACCTTCAAGGACCCCCGCAACTTTGTTACGGGGTCGAAGTAGATATATGGGGTCGAACACAGGGACATGGGAACTTTTAGAACACCTAAATTTTCCTCTTAAGTCAGATAAGTCAATCTGATAGTCGATAAAAGTATGGATCTAGAACTAGTCTAGCAGATTTTCATGAAATAAAACAAAACAAAGAAAAGAAAACAAAATAGAGTCTGTAGGATTCTACAAATTAGAGAGAAGGAGTTCCTGGCTATGTAACCACAAGTTGGGTAGTCTATGCACCCGTTCTCGGGTGTAGACAACCCTCGAACACCCGAGCAATCAACCTACATCCAAACATGGTACATACTATGGTATCTGTTCCTGTGGGGTCATCCCACTCGCTCTTGCATAGCATGACTAAAATCCATCAATGATATGAAACCTCTCTCAAGGATGACAAATCAACACCCTAGAATATTCTAGATACCCTCTTAGGTCTAAAATGTTCTAAGATGCTAGGAATAGGTGTGATCTGGGCAGAACCAGATAGTGGGACCGACTGTGTCGGGTTGGGTCCAGCTGTCCCAAGTCTACAGCTCTGCACAGTTCACCTTGAGCCATCCTCCTTTTAGATTCCGATCGAAACTACCTTATCTTATCTATTTACAACAAATCTCTTGATATAGGTAGAAATAGACGTTCAAGAAAGAAAGAGATCAACCAAATTAGCAATCATAACCAGAAAGAGAAGATAGAACAAGAAACATACTAGATCTGGAATAAAACTACTTGCTTAAGGTAAAAGTACATAAACATGCCCAAAATGGGCTACATAGCCAAGGAGGAGCTCAACTAGCCATGGACAAGCATAGTTGGCACTAAACAAAGATGAAAGAACATCATTTGTACATAATTAAAGAAGAATATTGAACATTGTCCCAGCGGGAGGCATAACTCCCCGCCAAAACTACAAAACCTCAGAGGAACATATACATTAAGCAGTTTAACTGATAAGAGATACAACAAGAACAGTCTATGAGATAAAGCTATCTAAGCTTACCAGAGGTATCCAAGTATTATATGTGAAACATAATTAACAAGACAGAATATCCAAGCTCTACAGCCATCGAAGACCATATAAATAACTGCAAGATATATAAAGAGAGTGACTATACAAACAAGGCCTCAATCAATGTTTCGTGTTTATCTTAAGCAGTAAGTACTAAACGGCTGGATTACATTTTATTATGCCCTGAGGAAATGAACCGTACCGTTCAAATCCAACCTTCGGTTGTGAAGCCCATAACCGGTGCCATACAAGGTCAATGGAAGAGCCGGAATCCACGACCTCACCCCTCATGGTCAGTACACGAGAACACAAAGCAGGACCGCAGTCTCATGCTCAAGTGGACTTTAGCCACATTGTCAGCTCCTCAGGCTACCCTCTGCCTAGCCCGCCTTGGTACAGGTCACGGCGCTAGTAAAACTGAGCCACAGGCTTGATCACCGTGCTCTGAGCCATGAACACATTCATGCTCATCATATCACATATCCGGAGCCATGGGCATGTTCACCATGATCATCACATATCCGAGTCTGCAATCGCAGCTGCACTCGTTTCACCTCTCTATTTGAGGCTAGGAGAAACCTCGCATATTCAAAAATATGCGCTCCGGGTTAACCCGCAGGAGAACCCATTTCACCATCACCAAGTCCTGACGATGATGGATCAATGGCCAGGGCAAACTACATGATAGATTTCACTTGTGATTAATTAGTATCTTTTATATGGATTGCAAGATTCAACCAAGTTGTATAACATGCAAGCTACAAAAGGAAGTAAACAACATAAACTCAATATTATGATTTCACTATATTTCTCTTCATGATGTTCCATCACAAGGATCCCACATCACATGTTATCACTTGGCCTCTTGCCAATCATCCAGATCCATCTCAAGGTTCATCACCTACCATGGGATCTCAATCCCTCATCACATAGTGCCACTGCCTCTCAGGGCTTATATCATCATCTTGGAACATTATTCATAATACACCTGTCATCTCATTATTCACATATACCATTCCTCATAGCCTTTCAATTAGCTATGCATTACCTGCATGGTTAGCATCATTCAATAATCAACATGAATAACCAGGGGACTTATATTACCAACACAAGGTAGCATTTAGGGTTAAGCATATTGTCAACACGAAATAGCATTAGTGATTGCATTCTTTCCTTAATCATGCTTCATCTTATGTTTACACATGTAAGGTACATTATCAAGAAAACCTTAGTACATGCTCGTTATTGTTCTTAGCAATAAAGAGATAATCAAGGTGGTTACACTCATATGCTTAGCCATGTTTAGATGAGCAACTATCAAGCGTGCACAAACGTCACCATCGTTATAACAATCCGCTTTTCAAGATATGGGTAGCCCTCACTAAAATACTAGAGAACCTCACAAGAAATGATCAAAACCCTCACTAAAGACCATACCGGGCAGGGCTCACTCTCACCTAAAGCCATGTTGGTGTGCAGCCCTATCGGGCGTGCAGCGTGCAACACTTAGAAGATAGCTCACCCGCTTGCTGTGTCGGGCAACACATGTCGGGCGAGCAGCACAGGCGACATGGTGGGTGATACAAGGTGTCGTGCAAGGTCTGCCGGGCGAGAACCCTACCAGGTGAGCAGGGCTGATGTCGGGCACCTAACGTCTTGCTCACGCGCCCGACACCGAACACAAAGCTAGCAACCTAAGCGTGTCATGTAGGGGAAACTAGGTCAAGAGGGCTGTCGGGCAGCACCTTCCCAAGCACATATCGACCAAGGTACTTATCCAACAAGGGTTGTCTACTACCTCTCACAAGAACACCCGAAACCCTAGTGGGTCAAGAGAAGGCTCACCTCAATCAACTAAGAAAGAGGGGTCTTGCTCTTCTTCTATCACCAAGCGGTCACAAGGATAAACCCTAGAAAAGAGTCACCACTAATCGAGCTCACCTTCTAGCCCATGGTGAGAAGAGGGTCTTGCTCGAGCCACTAGGTCACAAGCTCACCTCAATCGACTAGGAAGGAGGGGTGTTGCTCACGACACTAGGGCCCAAACTCACTCTTCAAGACCAAAGGGGAGAAATGAGTGTTGCTCACCTACAAACCCTAAATCACAAGGATCGGCCAACATGCAAGCTAAACAAGAACCAAACTACTGACGTGCATATAAGAAAGATTATGAACAAAGCAACATATATGGAAAGAGGGTAGAGTAGTTAGGGTTAGAATTTATGCAACCCGCCTTAAGCTCCAAGCTCCATGGAAGAAGAACTCCCAGCTTTAAGGGATATCGGCCACCACTGCTCCTCCAAGGGGTGTATCGGCCGATACAAGCAAGGGAGGAGGGAGTGTCGTGCACAAGATGGAGAGGAACTAAAGGGACCCTAAGCTAAGGAAGAAACCGCCTATATAGAAGGAAAGGGAGGAGAAAACAAGGTGGAGCATGTCAAGGTGTCACTCGTCTAGGGACACTTGTCCTAGAGCACAAGCCACCACTCTAGCAAGTCTCATCCACATGTCCAAGATGTGAACCAAGTGTCCACTAAACAAGGTGAAGCTAGGGCAAGCATCATGGGCGACACAACATGTTGCTCCATGGGCGACACACTCCACTGCCATGAGCGACACACTCTCAACTTGGCTGACACAAGCACTCCTAGGCGGATACAAGGCTCAACCAAGCCCAAACAAGGCACCTCAAGGCCCAAACAAGCTCAACCATGGCCCAAAGAACTCAAACAACAAGCCCACGCCTTCCTCTCAACCCTAGAGGAAGCAAAGAGAGAGAAGAACACCTCACAAGGTGGCAAACTTGCTCACAAAACCCTAAACTTGGGTTATTTGCAAGTAGCTCCTTCAACTCTCAACAAAGCACAACCAAACCCTAATCACCACTAAAGGGGATTAGCATGCATCAAAGCACCAGGGTTAAGCAAAGCAAATAGGGTAAGCCCTAAATGAAGGTCAGGGTCCTTACAAGATAACCCCCTTTAAGGGATTTTGTCCCCAAAATCCGAAGAGAAAAGTGAGGGATACTTCCTCCTCATCTCTTCCTCAAGCTCCCATGTGGCTTCCTCAACGCCACGACGCTGCCAAAGAACCTTCACAAGAACTAGGTCCTTTCTTTTCAGCTTCTTGACCCTTCGATCAAGAATCGCCATAGGACCTTCCTCATAGGTCACATCTTCATCAAGCTCAACCTCAACTGGCTGTATCACTGTGCCTGAATCCGGATGACTTTTCTTCAGCATACTGACATGAAACACTGGATGTAACCTGTGCAACTCTGGAGGCAACTCTATCTCATAAGCTACCTTGTCAACACGTGCTATGACTGATTAAGGCCCCATATACCTGGGTGCTAACTTACCCTTCTGACCAAACCTTAGCACACCTTTCCACGGCGAGACTTTAAGATACACTTGGTCTCCTACCTGGAATTCCAAAGGTCGTCGGCGATTGTCTGCATAAGACTTCTGCCTGTCCTGTGCCACTTTCAACTGTTGTTGTATCACCTTGATCTTTTCTATTGTCTGCTGTACTAACTTAGGACCCAAAAGATGATACTCACCAGACTCATACCAACACAAAGGAGATCTACACTTCCTCCCATACAAAGCCTCATAAGGAGCCATGTTGATGCTTCGTTGATAACTGTTGTTGTAGGCAAACTCTATCAAACTCATATGCACATCCCAACTTCCTAGGAACTGCAAAACACAAGCTCGAAGGAGATCCTCTAGAATCTGAATAGTCCTTTCAGATTGTCCATCTGTCTGCGGGTGGAAAGTGGTACTGAACCTCAACTACATTCCCAACGCTCTGTGCAACTGTTCCCAGAAATGACTTGTAAACTGAGGACCTCTGTCAGAAACTATCGTCGCTGGCACACCATGCAAATGAACTATCTCATCCACGTACACTCTAGCGAGCTTCTCAGCTATATGCGTCGTCTTTACAGGTAGGAAATGTGCAGACTTCGTCAATCTGTCCACTATCACCCAAATGGAATCATGATTCCTAGTTGTCTTGGGTAGACTAACTACGAAATCCATGGTTATATGATCCCATTTCCACTACGGTATCGGCAAAGGTTGCAACGTACCTGCCGGCTTCTGATGTTCAGCCTTCACTTGCTGATAGACTGCACATCTCGCCACGAACTCGGCTACATCTTTCTTCAAACTGGGCCATCAATACAAGTCCTTCAGACTATGGTACATCTTGGTGACACCTGGATGCATAGCATACATCGATGTGTGTGCTTCCTCGAGCACCAACTTCCTCATCTCATCAACATTAGGATCCACCATCCTATTACGATAGCAGACTAGTCCATCCTCGGACTCATGAAACCCATCATGCTTGTCGTTGGCGAACTCTGATCTGATCAACCATACCGCATCATCTGTCTGTTGTGCATCATTGATCTGCTGTCTCAACATAGGCTTGACTTGCATTTGTGCTAGAATACCAGACAACAAGGAAATTTCCATCTGCACATTCATCTGTCGCAGAGAAACAAACATATCTCGCCTATGGCAAACCAGGGAACTCAATTGTGCCTTCTTTGAAACAAGAGAAGAAGACTTTCTGCTAAGTGCATCAGCTACCACATTCGCCTTACCAGGATGATACTCGATAGTGCATTCGTAATTATTGATCAACTCCATCCATCGTCATTGTCGCATGTTCAACTCTTGTTGCGTAAAGATGTACTTTAGATTCTTATGTTCCGTAAAGATCTGACACACTTCCCCATAAAGATAGTGTCTCCAAATCTTTAATGCATGAACCACAGCCGCCAACTCCAAGTCATGATTCGAATAGTTCTCCTCGTGTTTCTTGAGTTGTCGCGAAGCAAAAGAAACCACATGATCCTCCTGCATCAGCACACAACCTAAGCCTTTCTTGGAAGCATCACAAAAAACTACATAGTCCTTTCCAGGCTCTGGCAAGATCAACACTGGAGCACTGGTCAGCTTCTCCTTCAAACTCTAGAAAGCTTGCTGACATCGATCATCCCAAACAAAAGGCACATCCTTTCTCGTCAACATTGTCATTGGTAAAGCAATTGAACTGAAGTCCTTGATAAACCTCCGGTAGTATCCTGCTAAACCCCGGAAACTACGAACTTCTATTGGCGTCTTCGGTTGTTCCCATTCTGCAATGGATTCCACCTTCTTCGGATCTACCCTGACTCCTTCAGCAGATATCACGTGACCCAAGAAAGTCACTTCTTCCAACCAGAAATCACACTTACTGAACTTGGCATACAGCTGATGTTGGCGAAGAAGAGTCAACGCTCGATGAAGATGTCGCTCATGCTCTAGCATGTCCCGACTATAGATCAAGATGTCATCTATAAAGACTACAACAAATTGATCTAAGAACGGACGGAACACTCTGTTCATCAGGTCCATGAAAGCAGCAAGTGCATTGGTTAACCCAAATGACCATACCTCGTCCTGAAAGCTGACTTTGGTATGTCATCCGCCTTAATCCTCAACTGATGATATCCAGACCGTAGATCGATCTTCAAAAACACTATAGCACCACACAACTGATCAAACAGATCATCAATCCTCGGCAACGGGTACTTATTCTTGATCGTGACTTTGTTCAATTGTCGGTAGTCTATACACAACCGCATCGAACCATCCTTCTTTTTAACGAACAACACGGGAGCACCCCAAGGCGACATACTTGGTCGAATAAAACCTTTCTCCAACAACTCTTGCAACTGCTTCTTAAACTCTATCATCTCTAACGGAGCCATCCTATACGGTGTCTGTGCAACTGGCTGCATTCCTAGTACTAGATTGATCTCGAAATCAATCTCTCGGGGTGGAGGAACACCAGGAAACTCTTCAGGAAACACGTCTGCAAACTCTCGGACAACTGGAACCCCTTCAAGGCTAAGACTTTTCGCCTTGGTAGCTACAACGGTATCTACCACGTGAGCTAAGAACGCCTCACATCCTTGTCGTAGCAACCTGTATGCCACCATAGCTGATACCAGACACGTCGGAAGAATCTTCTTATCTCCTTGGAAGATCCACTTCTCTCCATCATCATCAAACACTACCTGCTTGGAACCACAGTCCAAAACAACCTTATACTTCTCTAAGGTATCCATCCCAAGGATAACATCAAACCCATGCATATCAAGTGGTATAAGATCCACTCGAATGCAGTGTCCCGAGAAAGACAAGACACAAGACGGACACTCTTCTCGAAGCAATGAGGAACCATCAAGAGGGGTTTCTAACAACAAACTATCCTTCTTATAGCTAATAGGTAAACGACAGTTTTCAAGCATACTATAGGCGATAAAAGAGTGTGTAGCACCTGGGTCAACCAGAATAGATATATGGAAAGAAGAAGACATATCAGAATGAAATAACTCCATCTGATGTGTCACTACTCACGGGTTGACTATCGCCTCCGGCTGACTCATAGCATAGAATCGAGTCGTCGCTTGTTGTCCACGACCTCTGCTTCCTTGAGCAGACGATCCAGCTTGAGACGCTTGACAGCGTCCTCGTCCTCTGCTACCACTGGGCTGTGGTCTCTCTGACTCCTGAAGGTTCTGCCTCGGCTGTTGCGTCACCTCGTCATCTCTGAAGGGACAACTTGACTTGACATGCCCTACCTGACCGCAGGCATAGCAGGTTCTAACATCAACTTGTGGCCTGGATGGCCCTGTCACTGCCACCGAAGCTGAACTTTGTGCCTTAGATGGTGAAGAAACATAACCTCTTCCTCTACTTAGAGACCACTGAGACGGTCTAACAGAACCTCTCATTGCTGCCGGTGCTGAAAACCTGGGCTTCTTGAAGCCACCAAACCTCTGACCCTGGAACTGAGCAGGTCTCTTCTTAGCCATAGACTCTCTCTTCTCCCTTACAGATCGTTTGATCCTCCGAACAGATTCCACAAACATCGCAAACCGCTCCCGGTTCTCCAACGCAGAAACCGGTGTCGTCAGCTCAGCACTCAGACCCTTCTCGAAACATCGGATCTGCTCTTCATCTGTTGCTGCCATGTGAGGACAAAATCTCAACAGATCCATAAACTTGGCCTCGTACTCAGTGATGTTCATCGTTCCTTGTCGCAACCTCTCAAACTGACTGATCTTCTCATCCAGATATGTCTTTGGAAAGTATCTGGTGAAGAACTCGCATCGAAACACTTCCCAATAGATCACCTCACCGGGCCGCTTCTCTTCTTCAATGGTCCACCAGTGACCAGCACTACCTTTTAAAAGGTAAACAGCGTGCTTTACTTTGTCTGCTTCGGGGATGTCGAGGATCTAGAAAGCCTTCTCAAGACTTGTCAGCCACAGATCCGCATCTGCTAGATCATCCGTTCCAGCATAATCTGAAGCTCCGACTCGGTGAAGCCGCTCGAAGGTCTTCCCAATACCCAATGTTTCTCCATGGGGAACCTATGCTCGCGGAGGAGGCACTGGTAATCGCTCAACCATGAGATTCATCGTAGCCATCATCTGCCCCATAAGTTGTTGGTAAGCAGGATGTTCAAGAATGGCTGGGTTAGGTTGGGGGACCTCAGGTACCCGATCTTCATGTGCATGTCTAGCTGCTCCATCAACCGATGCAGCATCACTGTACTCCGCAGAGTGTTCTTCATGGTTTCCAGACATCTTGACTTTTCTTCTGCTGAGGGCAGAAGACATTGTAAGAAAACCTGGAAAACTCACAAGAATAGCCTCAACCTAGTCCTAAATCCCGGTAGACTCAGCGAACCTAGAGCTATGATACCAAAACTTGTGGCAACACATCCCACTATCACACAGATAGCGAGGTGTTATGCAAAAACGTGCGGAAATCACCATAACCACATATTACCAAAAACACGGGTTAATTAAAACCGTTTGCGGAAAACTGATAAACTGAGAAACTATTACATTCCAGTCCTCGTCCTGCAAGGAAACATGTCATATATACATATACAAGAGCTGATACGTGTCCACAGCTCAAAGGAACAACTGTCTATCCATCACATGAGTTCACCACCTGTTCATATACATAAAGGCCTACATCCGGCCAACAGTAGGATATACAAAACATCATCGATCGCACATCGTGAAACAACGTCAAAACACTGCCACTGACCTAAGAGTACAGGGATGACTCTAGACTCTACTACAAAACATCCAAAACAGTAGCATATCCATCGCTTGCCTTCTACTGCTCTTCTAGCTGCTCGGCCGCAACACCATGACCATCACTGTGTCTAGCTCGGCCACCTGAAAACTAGCGGAGTGAGACAATTGAACATTGTCCCAGCGAGAGGCATAACTCCCCGCCAAAACTACAAAACCTCAGAGGAACATATACATTAAGCAGTTTAACTGATAAGAGATATAACAAGAACAGTCTATGAGATAAAGCTATCTAAGCTTACCAGAGGTATCCAAGTATTATATGTGAAACATAATTAACAAGACAGAATATCCAAGCTCTACAGCCATCGAAGAACATATAAATAACTGCAAGATATATAAAGAGAGTGACTATACAAACAAGGCCTCAATCAATGTTTCGTGTTTATCTTAAGCAGTAAGTACTAAACGGATGCATTACATTTTATTATGCCCTGAGGAAATGAACTGTACCGTTCAAATCCAACCTTCGGCTGCGAAGCTCATAACCGGTGCCATACAAGGTCAATGGAAGAGCCGGAATCCACGACCTCACCCCTCGTGGTCAGTACACGAGAACACAAAGCAGGACCGCAGTCTCATGCTCAAGTGGCATTTAGCCACAGGGTCACCTCCTCAGGCTACCCTCTGCCTAGCCCACCTTGGTACAGGTCAAGGCGCTAGTAAAGCTGAGCCACGGGCCTGATCACCGTGCTCTGAGCCATGAACGCATTCATGCTCATCATATCACATATCCGGAGCCATGGGCCTGTTCACCATGCTCATCACATATCCGAGTCTACAATCGCAGCTGCACTCATTTCACGTCTCTATTTGAGGCTAGGAGAAACCTCGCATATTCAAAAATATGCGCTCCGGGTTAACCCGCAGGAGAACCCATTTCACCATCACCAAGTCTTGACGATGATGGATCTATGGCCAGGGCAAACTACATGATAGATTTCACTTGTGATTAATTATTATCGTTTAGATGGATTGCAAGATTCAACCAAGTTGTATAACATGCAAGCTACAAAAGGAAGTAAACAACATAAACTCAATATTATGCTTTCACTATATTTCTCATCATGTTGATCCATCACAAGGATCCCACATCACATGTTATCTTTTGGCCTCTTGCCAATCATCTAGATCCATCTCAAGGATCATCACCTACCATGGGATTTCAATCCCTCATCACATAGTGCCACTACCTCTCAGGGCTTATATCATCATCTTGGAACATTATTCATAATACACCTATCATCTCATTATTCACATATAACCATTCCTCATAGCCTTTCAATTGGCTATGCATTACCTGTTGGTATGTATGCCCATAGAGCAAGTCATATGATGATTGTAATGGGATACTTTGTAAGTGATTTGAATAATAATAAAGGCAATTTCCAATCTATATGTTTAAATTGTTTCTGAGATGATGGTGTAACATGATAGATGTCTAAAGATTATTTTACTCAATGATGTATGCTTTTAGGTTAAGGACCTAAACGATGAGATCATACGGATGTTAAGAGTATACATTCTTGTATAGTCCCTAGTCGGTTGTTATTGTGGAAATAACCGTAGACATCAATAACACTAAAGCCTAGATTGTGTGTTGGTTGATGACAGAATCTCATTAGTCATGATATGGTGATATCAAACCAAGCACATAGGTACTTGTTAGAGAACAAGGTACCGGATAGACCCACCGTGAGAGTGACACATGGAACCATGACATGGTAGTCACAGTCAGCTCTCACAGTGATGGTGGTGAGTGTGATTCGTAGACCTGAAATCACTGCACTCAACACATGTCGTTGGTTACACTTTGACATCATCAAACGCAGTCCTGAAACATGGGTTGTTATAAAGGTGATGATTGGGTGGCTTTGACACATGGGGCTTTTGAGGGGTGAGTGATAGATATGGGATTTGTCCCTCCTAAGGGAGTTTGATATCCTTGGCCACTTGATGAGTAGGATTGAGAAAGGCATGCACATGCACGTGTGAATCAATATGTGATATTGATGTCATACACATCTCACTCGGTCTACTCTGAGATCAAGGAAATGAATGAACATTGACAGGATGACTGTTCCATGCCTCGAGTTCATTCTGGATATCAGTGACAAAGGAATTATACATTCACTGTAACACCATTCATGGATTGTAGGATGAAAGTTGTTCTCCAACTTTCTACTTTCGCTTGGGTAGCAATGATGTGTGACTAGGCACCGCTCTTTGCTTGTGAAGTCATAAGTGTTATGGACTTTCACTGCCAACGTGAAATGGACCTACAGGGTCACACACATAGGATTTAACCTGGAAGAGGAGTTTTGTCCACAAGCAATGTTTAGATTGATTACTAAAGGAGTTTAGTAGTTCAATTAAACACTCAATTAATCGATAGCTCAATATCATAATGTTCAAGATGTTGGACGCATTGATTGGAGTATCGGATTGATTGAAATCGCATTTGACTGATTCTGCACAATCTGCATTCCCAACTGATCAGTTCATGTGATGAACCGGTCGGCTGAGGTTGCTGAACCGATCGGCTCAATTGTTGAACCGATCGGCTCATGCACAGAGTGAAATGACCGGTTCAAGTGTTGAACTGATCGGTTCAACTGGTGCAATCGAGCAACATGGGAAAGTAGGATTGGTGAGAATTTTCCTTTCGTTTCAAATTGCCCAATTCGATTGGGAATAATATTGGTATTCGATACCAATTGGGAAAGAAACAAGGAAAGTCAATCGGGAACCAACCTGGAACCCCAACCGACCAGTTCATGAGTGAACCGGTCGGTTCAAGGGTCCCAAACGATCGGTTCAGTGGTGAACCGATCGGTTCAGGTCCCCAACCGACCGGTTCACTTGTGAACCGATCGGTTCAGGTTGCGAGATGGTTGCTTTTTGTGGAAACTCCCGAACCCTTCTACTCCTGCTTTTGTCCTGTATTGTCGGGCACAGAGAACCCTGTCCCATGACCCGCCTATATATATAGGGGTATTGGGGGCTTCTCAGAATACAACTCAGTGCAAGTTGATTTCTCTGTAAAGTTTTCGTTCTCTCTAGTTTTGGTAACCGAGAGAGAGCCCGAGCAAGTGCTTCCCGCAAAGGGAGGTGCAGCAAGGGAAGGACAACTGTAGTTGCGATTGACAGCAGGAGAGTGTGTTGGCGACTAGTACGTCAACAGGAGGGTGTGACTCCTTCCACTTCCTTGTGGGACAAGGAGAGTGGAGTTCCGGGTGGTCCGTGTGGACTACTTCAGAGGCGGGAGGTCACTGCCGCTCAAGAGGACAACTGTCATCCGACAGTCCGGTAGGAGGAGGAGTCTTCAGTCCTGGTGCAACCAGGAGCTGCACAGACATCGTCCATGATCGGAGGTGAAGACCATGCAAGGCGCGTGGTACTGTCGCCGAGCAAGCTTCGGGACAAGGTATGATTCACAAACCATCTTTCCTATTATATAGATGTTGACGCGATTCCTTTTGTTCTGGGTTTGGGGAGAAAAAATTTTGTTTCCACTGCTTCTCTGCCTCCTCCAAAACCTAACAGTGGTATCAGAGCCACGTCAACCTCTCTATATTTTAGGATTATCGATATGATCGATTTTGGTTTGTCGCCTTTATTTATTGCATGCGATGCGAATAATATCGACTTTATACATGTCCAATCCACAAATCCCTAATATACATATATGATATGTAATATTAATGCACTCGATACGCGTCGCCCTTAAACGAGTTTTGTGGTGGATGTGTAGCATGATTATGGCCTATAAACCCATATATATGTGTGTGGTTGTTTGTGTGGTTGCTTGCATCTCGGTCTGCGCACCGATTCCCTTTCTCATATTCCTAATGTAACTCGAAATAATTCGAGAATTCTTTTCCTACCTTTGCTCCCCCCGAATGTAACTCGGGGTTTCACAATTCAATTGTAAATAGGATAGATTTTATTTCCTGTTATGTCAAAGAACGGCAGACAACCTGAAGACGATCGGTTCAAGGAGTGAACCGATCGGTTGGTGATCCAGAAGGCCGGTTCGAGGAACGAGATGAGCGGGTGGCGACCTGAGGAGATGCACGATGACCAGTGTACCGATCGGCTGGAGGCGCCAGTCGATCGGCTGGTGGCACCCGAACAACCTACCTGATGGCGAGCTGATCAGTCATGGAGATGAGCTGATCAAACCCAGAAAGGAAGGCACAGATTTCATCTTATACAGGTTGCATGTGATGTAGACCTAGATGAGCGTGATTCCTCTTGGCTCGAGGAATCACAAATAGGATGGCCATAATCATTGCTTTTTATCGTTTATGCATGTTTTCTGTGGGATATAGCATGTATATGATACGTACTATATATTGTGGTGATTGGATATGTATATGTATATAAAAACCAAATCCCTCATTAAATATTAAGTTTTAGATGCCTTCCAAATGCGACACACGTGAAAATCTTGATCGACCAAGTGTGGGCACGCCCTAGCGTGGTGCACCGTCTATCTCGTGGAAGCGTGAAGGATGAATGTGTGGGTCTGCCCTAGCAGGGTGCACATTCATCGTGTTGGCTTTGGGTCGGACTTAACAAGGTGATCTAGATGGGATCTAGTACCTTGAGGCATGGAGATGATCATGGCAAGGAGTTGCATATGACATCTTTCAAGAGTTGCATATGATGCAATTGGCAAAAGTTGCCTACCTCAGAGATCTGAGTTGTGGGTGACAGCCCTAGCTGGTCCATGACTCAGAGGATTTCAGGATCTTGACCCACTAGAAGATTGTACGCTGCAATCTTTCGAATTGATGGTGAGGGCTATCAATTTGAGTCAAAATAGTGGGAGCGGTAATTAATTAAAGGCCTAATTAACTATCGTCAAATTTTATTCAAATCAAATCAAAAAGGTTTTGACAAATGCAAATTTTTCTCTTGTAGAATGGAAAAAGAATCATCTTTTAAAATGGGCAAATTAATTGAGAATAAATTCCATAACTGGTTGAGGACTGTGAGAAGTGTTCTGCACAATCCAGATATACCAGGAGCCTTAGAATCCACTATATGTACGCTTAATGCGTTGGTGAAGAGGAAAGTAGGTAAGGGAGAGAAGTGTTCTCTTGCCAAACCAATTTCTTCTACATGGAGAGGATGGAAGGAACAATGGAAGAAGAAGTCGGAGATAGAGATCTCTACTTCTGGTGTATACGTGATAGAGATTAACTTTACTACTTCTTCGTCATGGGTACTTGATACCGGATGTGGATCTCACATTTGTTCAAATGTGAAGGATCTTAAGAGAAGTAGGCCTTTGGGGAAAGGTGAGGTTGAACTACGTGTTGCTAATGGGGCAAGAGTTGCCGCCAGTGCCGTAGGAACCTATGAGTTAACTCTACCTAGTGGGCTAATAATAGAGTTGAAGAACTGCTATTATGTACCTGCCATAAATAGGAATATCATTTCCGTCTCTTGTTTGGACAAAGATGTATTTGAATTTCTTATTAATAATGGAAAGTGTTCCATTTCTAAAGATGGGATCTTTTAGGGCAGTACCCCTATGTCTTATGGTCTATACTTGATAGACTTGGAGACAAGTGTATACAACGTAAACACAAAAAAGCAAAAACTCAATGACTCAAACAAAACATATCTCTGGCATTGTCGTCTAGGGCACATAAATGAGAAGCGCATTTCTAGACTCCATAAAGATGGTTATCTAGACTCTTTTGATTATGAATCAATAGAGACATGTGAATCTTGTTTGTTGGGCAAGATGACCAAGACTCCCTGTTCAGGTAAAGGTGAGAGAGCTAGTGATCTATTAGGACTCATACATACTGATGTATGTGGGCCTTTTAGAACTAATGCCAGAAATGGGTATCAGTACTTCATTACCTTCACTGATGATTTCAGTAGGTATGGCTATGTGTACCTGATGAAGCATAAGTCAGAAACCCTTGAAAGGTTCAAGGATTTCATGAATGAAGTACAGAACCAGCTTGGTAAAAGTATTAAGGCACTTCGTTCCGATCGAGGTGGAGAATACTTGAGCCAGGAGTTTGAGGACCTTCTGCGAGCCCGTGGAATTGTATCACAATGGACTCCGCCTGGAACACCACAGCATAATGGTGTGTCTGAAAGAAGGAATCCCACATTGTTAGATATGGTGCGATCAATGATGAGGTTTGCTGATCTTCCAATTTCTTTCTGGGGTCATGCTCTTGAAACCGCCACGTTTACACTTAACCGTGTGCCATCTAAATCGGTTCAAAAGACACCATATGAGATATGGTATGGGAAGCGTCCCGTTTTTTCTTTTATGAAGATTTGGGGCTGTGAGGCTTACATTAGGAAAATGTTTTCTGATAAGCTTGGACCCAAATCCGATAAATGTTTTTTTGTTGGATACCCCAAGGAAACGAGGGGATATTACTTATACCACCCTACTGACAACAAAGTGTTTGTTGCCAGGGATGTTGTATTCCGAGAGAGGGAATTTATTTCCAAAGGAAACAGTGGGAGGAAAGTAGAGCTTGAAGAGGTTCAAGCCCAACAAGAAAACATTGAACCGGTAGATGTACCAGAGGAAAATGTAGATTCACAAGGTGTTGTGGAATCTCAGTCTCCTCAGGTAACACAAGGACCTCGTAGATCTAGTAGGACTCGCCTTGAACCTGAGAGGTTTGGATACCTTGTAACTCAGGAAGGTGGAGAGTTGATCATAGATGATGATCCAACTACCTACGTAGAGGCTATGGAGGGACCAGATTCTAAGAAATGGCTAGAAGCCATGAGATCCGAGATGGAATCCATGTACTCCAACAAAGTATGGACTTTGGTGGAACCACCCGAAGGGGTAAAACCCATAGGGTGCAAGTGGGTCTTCAAGAAAAAGACCGACATAGATGGCAATGTGCAAACTTATAAAGGCAGATTGGTTGCAAAGGGATTTAGACAAATTCAAGGTGTTGACTATGACGAAACCTTTTCTCCAGTTGCCATGATTAAGTCCATCAGGATCATGCTTTCTATTGCAGCTTACTATGACTAAGAGATTTGGCAGATGGATGTTAAAACCGCATTCCTTAACGGGAATATTCATGAGGATGTGTATATGACACAGCCTGAAGGTTTTGTAGATCCAAAGAATGCCAATAAAGTCTGTAAACTACAAAGGTCAATCTATGGATTGAAGCAAGCATCTCGGAGTTGGAATCTTCGATTTGATGAAGAAGTCAAAGTGTTTGGCTTTATTCAAAATGAAGATGAACCTTGTGTGTACAAGAAGGTTAGTGGGAGCTCGACCACATTCCTCATATTGTATGTGGATGACATACTTTTGATGGGGAATGATGTCTTAGCCTTAGAGAAGGTAAAGACTTGGCTTGGGAAAACTTTCTCAATGAAGGACTTAGGAGAGGCATCCTATATTCTAGGAATTAAGATCTATAGAGATAGATCTAGAAGGCTTCTCGGACTAAGTCAGAGCACGTACATTGACAAGGTGCTGAAGCGGTTCAGCATGGAGAACTCAAAGAGAGGCAACGTCCCTATGCTACATGGAGTTACCGTCTCTAGAGCTCAATGTCCCCAATCTAGTGAAGAGAGGGAGTGTATGAATGGGATCCCATATGCATCAGCCATTGGATCCATCATGTACGCTATGTTGTGCACACGCCCAGATGTCTCGTATGCTCTAAGCATGATGAGCAGGTACCAGTCAGATCCCGGGGATGCTCACTGGACAGCCGTGAAGAACATCCTCAAGTACTTGCGAAGGACTAAGGATCAGTTTCTTGTGTACGGCGGCGAGGAAGAGCTGGTTGTAAAGGGTTACACCGATGCAAGCTTCCAAACCGATAAACATGATTACAGATCACAGTCAGGATTTGTGTTTTGCCTTAATAATGGAGTTGTGAGCTGGAAGAGTTCCAAGCAAGAAATAGTTGTCGATTCTACTACAGAGGCCGAGTATATTGCTGCTTCGCATGCAGCAAAGGAGGCTGTGTGGATCAGGAAGTTCATTTCTGAACTTGGTGTAGTTCCCAGTAGTTGTGATGCAATTGAGCTTTATTGTGACAATAATGGAGCTATTGTACAAGCTAAGGAGCCCAGATCACATCAGCGGTCCAAGCACATACTGCAGCGCTTCCATCTCATACGAGAGATCGTACAGTGAGGAGATGTGAAGATTTGCAAAGTACTAACTGAAGACAACATAGTTGATCCACTGACTAAGGCCCTTTCTCAGCAGAAGCATGATGGTCATGCTAGGTCACAAGGACTGCATTTCCTTGGTGACTGGCTCTAAGTGCAAGTGGGAGTCTGTTGGTATGTATGCCCATAGAGCAAGTCATATGATTATTGTAATGGGATACTTTGTAAATGATTTGAATAATCATAAAGGCAATTTCCAATCTATATGTTTAAACTATTTCTGAGATGATGGTGTAACATGATAGATGTCTAAAGATTGTTTTACTCAATGACGTATGCTTTTAGGTTAAGGACCTAAACGATGAGATCGTACGGATGTTAAGAGTATACATTCTTGTATAGTCCCTAGTCGGTTGTTATTGTGGAAATAACCATAGACATCAATAACACTAAAGACTAGATTGTGTGTTGGTTGATGACAGAATCTCATTAGTCATGATATGGTGATATCAAACCAAGCACATAGGTACTTGTTAGAGAACAAGGTACCGGACAGACCCACCATGAGAGTGACACATGGAACCATGACATGGTAGTCACAGTCAGCTCTCACAGTCATGGTGGTGAGTGTGATTCTTAGACCTGAAATCACTGCACTCAACACATGTCGTTGGGTACACTTTGACATCATCAAACGCAGTCCTGAAACATGGGTTGTTATAAAGGTGATGATTGGGTGGCTTTGACACATGGGGCTTTTGAGGGGTGAGTGATAGATATGGGATTTGTCCCTCCTAAGGGAGTTTGATATCCTTAGCCACTTGATGAGTAGCATTGAGAAAGGCATGCACATGCACGTGTGAATCAATATGTGATATTGATGTCATACACATCTCACTCGGTCTACTCTGAGATCAAGGAAAGGAATGAACATTGACAGGATGACTGTTCCATGCCTCGAGTTCATTATGGATATCAGTGACAAAGGAATTATACATTCACTGTAACACCATTCACGGATTGTAGGATGAAAGTTGTTCTCCAACTTTCTACTTTCGTTTGGGTAGCAATGATGTGTGACTAGGCACCGCTCTTTGCTTGTGAAGTCATAAGTGTTATGGACTTACACTGCCAACGTGAAATGGACCTGCAGGGTCACACACATAGGATTTAACCTGGAAGAGGAGTTTTGTCCACAAGAAATGTTTAGATTGATTACTAAAGGAGTTTAGTAGTTCAATTAATCACTCAATTAATCGATAGCTCAATATCATAATGTTCAAGGTGTTGGACGCATTGATTGGAGTATCGGATTGATTGAAATCGCATTTGACTGATTCTGCACAATCTGCATTCCCAATCGATCAGTTCATGTGATGAACCGGTCGGCTGAGGTTGCTGAACCGATCGGCTCAATTGTTGAACCGATCGGCTCATGCATAGAGTGAAACGACCGGTTCAAGTGTTGAACCGATCGGTTCAACTGGTGCAATCGAGCAACATGGGAAAGTAGGATTGGTGAGAATTTTCCTTTCGTTTCAAATTGCCCAATTCGATTGGGAATAATATTGGTATTCGATACCAATTGGGAAAGAAACAAGGAAAGTCAATCGGGAACCAACCTGGAACCCCAACCGACCGGTTCATGAGTGAACCGATCGGTTCAAGGGTCCCAAATGATCGGTTCAGTGGTGAACCGATCGGTTCAGGTCCCCAACCGACCGGTTCACTTGTGAACCGATCGGTTCAGCTTGCGAGATGGTTGCTTTTTGTGGAAAATCCCGAACCCTTCTACTCCTGCTTTTGTCCCGTATTGCCGGGCACAGAGAACCCTGTCCCATGACCCGCCTATATATATAGGGGTATTGGGGGCTTCTCAGAATACAACTCAGTGCAAGTTGATTGCTCTGCAAAGTTGTCGTTCTCTCTGGTTTTGGTAACCGAGAGAGAGCCTGAGCAAGTGCTTCCCTCAAAGGGAGGTGCAGCAAGGGAAGGACAACTGCAGTTGTGATTGACAGCAGGAGAGTGTGTTGGCGACTAGTACGTCAATAGGAGGGTGCAACTCCTTCCACTTCCTTGTGGGACAAGGAGAGTGGAGTTCCGGGTGGTCCTTGTGGACTACTTCAGAGGAGGGAGGTCACTGCCGCTCAGGAGGACAACTGTCATCCGACAGTCCGGTAGGAGGAGGAGTCTTCAGTCCCAGTGCGACCAGGAGCTGCACAGACACCATCCAAGACCGGAGGTGAAGACCGCGCAAGGCGCGTGGTACTGTCGCCGAGCAAGCCTCGGGACAAGGTATGATTCACAAACCATCTTTCCTATTATATAGATGTTGACGCGATTCCTTTTGTTCTGGGTTTGGGGAGAAAAATTTTTGTTTCCGCTGCTTCTCTGCCTCCTCCAAAACCTAACATTACCTGCATGGTTAGCATCATTCAATAATCAACATGAATAATCAGGGGACATATATTATCAACACAAGGTAGCATTTAGGGTTAAGCATATTGTCAACACGAAATAGCATTAGTGATTGCATTCTTTCCTTAATCTTGCTTCATCTTATGTTTACACATGTAAGGTACATTATCAAGAAAACCTTAGTACATGCTCGTTATTGTTCTTAGCATTAAAGAGATAATCAAGGTGGTTACACTCATATGCTTAGCCATGTTTAGATGAGAAACTATCAAGCGTGCACAAACGTCACCATAGTTATAACAATCCACTTTTCAAGATATGGGTAGCCCTCACTAAAATACTAGAGACCCTCACAAGAAATGCTCAAAACCCTCACTAAAGACCATACTGGGCAGGGTTCACTCTCACCTAAAGACATTCTGATGTGCAGCCCTATCGGGCGTGCAGCCTGACGGGCGTGCAGCGTGCAACACTTAGAAGATAGCTCACCCGCTCGCTATGTCGGGCAACGCATGTCGGGCGAGCAGCACAGGCGACACGATGGGCAATACAAGGTGTCGTGTAAGGTATTCCGGGCGAGCACCCTACCAGGCGAGCAGGGCTGATGTCGGGCACCTAAAGTCTTGCTCGTGCACCCGACACAGAACATAAAGCTAGCAACCTAAGCGTGTCGTGTAGGGGAAACTAGGTCAAGAGGGTTGTCAGGCAGCACCTTCCCAAGCACATATCGACCAAGGTACTTATCCAACAAGGGTTGTCTACTACCTCTCACAAGAACACCCGAAACCCTAGTGGGTCAAGAGAAGGCTCACCTCAATCAAATAAGAAAGATGGGTCTTGCTCTTCTTCTATCACCAAGCAGTCACAAGGATAAACCCTAGAAAAGAGTCACCACTAACCGAGCTCACCTTCTAGCCCATGGTGAGAAGAGGGTCTTGCTCGAGCCACTAGGTCACAAGCTCACCTCAATCAACTAGGAAGGAGGGGTGTTGCTCACGGCACTAGGGCCCAAACTCACTCTTCAAGACCAAAGGGGAGAAAGGAGTGTTGCTCACCTACAAACCCTAAATCACAAGGATCGGACAACATGCAAGCTAAACAAGAACCAAACTACTGACGTGCATATAAGCAAGATTATGAACAAAGCAACATATATGGAAAGAGGGTAGATTAGTTAGGGTTAGAAGTTATGCAACCCGCCTTAAGCTACAAGATCCAAGGAAGAAGAAGAACTCCCAACTTTAAGGGATATCGGCCACCACTACTCCTCCAAGGGGTGTATCGGCCGACACAAGCAAGGGAGGAGGGAGTGTCGTGTACAAGATGGAGAGGAACTAAAGGGACCCTAAGCTAAGGAAGAAATTGCCTATATAGAAGGAAAGGGAGGACAAAACAAGGTGGATCATGGCAAGGTGTCACTCGTCTAGGGACACTTGTCCTAGAGTACAAGCCACCACTCTAGCAAGTCTCATCCACATGTCCAAGATGTGCACCAAGTGTCCACTAAACAAGGTCAAGCTAGGGAAAGCATTATGGGCAACACAACATGTTGCTCCATGGGCGACACACTCCACTTCCATGAGCGACACACTCTCAACTTGGCTGACACAAGCACTCCTAGGCCGATACAAGGCTCAACCCAGCCCAAACAAGGCACCTCAAGGCCCAAACAAGCTCAACCATGGCCCAAAGAACTCAAACAACAAGCCCAAGCCTTCCTCTCAACCCTAGAGGAAGCAAAGAGAGAGAGAGGAACACCTTACAAGGTGGCAAACTTGCTCACAAAACCCTAAACTTGGGTTATTTGCAAGTAGCTCCTTCAACTCTCAACAAAGCACAACCAAACCCTAATCACCACTAAAGGTGATTAGCAGGCATCAAAGCACCAGGGTTAAGCAAAGCAAATAGGGTAAGCCCTAAACGAAGGTCAGGGTCCTTACAGTTCCATATGTTCCATGCTAGAGGTCCTTCTTTGTAAAGAGATTGAGACCAATGTTGGTCCCAAACCATGTATTATGTATCATACTCAACATAGACAAGACTAGACACAAGAAAGCATATCAACCTACTAGCTATGTTTAGCACATAAACCAAGTCATATGTTCTATACATGGTTCTAGTTTTAGCTAGGGTTTCATGGCCAAACTCATCTCATGTCATCAACCATACTTGAATTCTCCAACATCAACATGAATCATCTTGAACAACTTATAACATCAGCATTGACATCAACCATTGACATCATCATCATCATCATCATCATCATTGTCATCATCATCGTCGTCATCATCATCATCATCATCATCATAATCATCATCATAATCATCATCATCATCATAATCATCATCATCATCATCATCATTATTGTCGTCATCATTTTCGTCGTCGTCATCATCATCATCATCATGATCATCATCTCCTCATCATCATCATTGCCATCATCGTCGTCATCATCATCATCATCACCACCACCAATAAAAACAACAACTTAGGTCATCTAGGCTACTTACTAGACTAACCTATATCATGGCTCTAAACAAATCTAGAGACTACAACTAGCATTCAAACATTGTCATGTAGACTAATGTTACATCTCTTTGTCTTAGGTCACATGGATACTCACTGCATTTCTACATGTGGTAACATTGTTCATATGTACATAAACTAATACTTGAAATAGGTTTTCTCCATCATTGAATCATGCGATGAAAACCACCGTACTCCATTTGAATAAAACCAAAACTAAAACAAGTTACCACACTCATTGGGCAGTCTAGTACCATGACACCAAGAGAACTAGTGAGAACATGGTGCAAACCTATGTAGCTATCCTAAGCACATGGTGTGAACATATGTCTACAGTCATAGTAAGAACTCCCTTTTCTCACCCTCCTAAACCTACATCCCATACTATAGGATAGAAGGAAGAGAAAATAAAAGGTTTTGGGGATTACACAAGTCCACACCTATTTCTAGAACACCTAGGCTCTAACCTAGAGGCTAAGTCAACTTCGTTTGCAAAGGATAGATTATTAAGTTTCTAATTGAGATGTAAGGTTATATTAATTTGTGTTTCATGTGAATAAAGTTTGGTGTAGTTATTGTTCATGCTCTGATACCATCTATGATAGAATCATTTATTACTCAAATTCTAACTCCAAATGACTACAAAGTCAATGGTGAAAGGACCTAGGCGTCCGGCCCTAGAATAGTATTAACCAAGCATGAATGCGGAAGCGTAAAGGTTATCTTACATGAAAAAATAACAGGATAACAACACCATTAATGAAAATAAAATGTCACAATAATTACATAGATGTAGTTGGTAGAGAAACCCTAGAAAAAGTTGTGGTACAATTCTCAACCCTAGTTTAGGCTATGAAGTGGTGACTTGGAATATATGGCATGATATAAAGGTTTAGTTGACCTTCTCTTTTGTACCCAATTACTTTTTGGTTTCCCTTGAGAACCTTACGGCTGTTAGGTTAGCAACACAAGGACCTGAAATTTAACCCCAGGAGGTTTTGACTCGTTCGTTGGATGCATGACCTATGAACAACATAGATACCTAAAATATTCACAAAGAAATGATCCATAAGTGACACTAATACCTTGATACTATTTAGTTTGGCTTATTAGGTTAAACCTTTTAAGGGTTGCAAAATATTGGTGGATAAGATATGGATGTTGTGATTTTGAGTACAAAATCTTTTAAGGGGAGGAGTGTTGTAATGTACCCAAATTTTGAATCATATCTTATTCCCTGACTAAGAGGTTAGTAAGCTTGGTTCTTTAGATTTGACAAAACAAGGATAAATTTATGCCTTAAGGTACATTTTTAGTGCATATAACAAGAATAACTCAATGGTAACCCATAATACATAGGCTTAAAATTAAATATAACATATGAAGAGCCATATTAACATTGTAACATGTATATGTGCTAACATATAAGCAAATTCATTAAATATGTCACATATATTTCCCATGCTAACTAATAAGCAAATAATAGATAAAATATGTTTAATAAGTGGCACAATGTGCTCAACACATGTATATGTGAATTTCCATGTCCATAAATATGAACAATATTTCATTAATTAAATAAATATTGAATTAATGGACTAAATAAGTTAAATGAGTAAAACATAGAATTTCATGCATAATAATATAATATAATTCGTTTGGTAACAATATGAGGATAATAGGACTCTAAATAATAAATAATTATGATAATGATGTAATTACAACAATGTAATGGTAATGACCTAGAAATACTAATTTTATTAGAATTCCCAAAGGTAAACATTGAAAGTGAAATATAATGAAAAAAGTTTGTTCCTTGGATCCCAGTTAGCTTGGGTGCCAAATTTCAGATTATTTGAACAATAACAACTATCCTAATTTCATTTAGAAAAGAAAATATAAGTCTTACTCTGAAATAGTAAATAATATGGTTAATGGATTTAAAAGAGGAAAAAGATTCCAAATTTGGATTATACATGTCTTATTTTGTCTAGATGTAGATTTCATCTTGTTTGAGCATTAATTGCACCCCTAAATAAATTTAGAAAGAACTATGCATTTAAAGGACTAATTTTGTAAATGTCAAATTAATACTTTTGATTTCCTAATTTTTCTTAATGTTTAATGTCGGGCGTATTTGAATCCCAAACTTACTATGTTCCCCTTCACTTGGATTTGAATCTCGAACTTACTATGTTCCCTATCATGCTCTTTTTTGCATATTTACTACTTACAAATTTATTTCTCACCATTGATCTTTGATCTGAAGATTTGTCTATCATCTTCTTCCTTTCCCCCTTTCTCCTTTCTCATTTACACATAGTGGTCCCAAAATTCACTCCTTTCTATCTCTCTCCCCTATGTGTTAATTGCCAAGATTCTTTCTCCATTTCTTTTGGGAGGTCACAAGAACCCTTTCAAGCTGTACTCATATTCTAGGGTTTCTATTTAAAAAGCCCCAAATCCACCATCAATCATGACCTACCCTCTGAGTTGTAGGTTTTTGTTCATCGCTTCTTACCTATACTCGAGCACCCAAAAACCTTTTCCGCCTCTGAGAAACCCTCCTCTTCCCTCAATTGGACTGGTGCTCACACGTATTGTTGTCACAATCTCAATCTTCTTTCCTAGACCTCCTGAGTTAGTGACAGCGCTCGTGTTAACCTAGGTCCAACTACTTTTCCCTAGTCAATCCCTAGAGGTTCTTGAAGATGTTTGAAGAGTTGAAGCTCCTTGCTATGACACCCAACATCCTGACAGTCTCAACTTGGGACGTCCTCACTAGATTGCAATCGAAAACTATCTCTAGGAGATACTAGGGAGCAAGAAATACTTGTTTGAGTTTGGTTTTGGTCCATCAATCTCACCACCTTCCATAGTTCCCCATCTATAGGTATTTTCTAAAGCTTTAACTTGGTTTTTATGGTGCTAGTTTTTTAACATCAGTCTCTCGCTATGGGAAATTTTCTCAGCTTGATTCTCCTTTTGTTAATCCTTGGTTCTTCTAGAAGGTGTGACCAGTCGTAGTTTCCTGTGTTGTCTTGGTTAAAGGGAGGATACCTCTTTGCTTCGTCTATTGGTTTATGGAAGAGGTCTCCTTGTAGAAATCCTAGTTGTTATGGGTCCAAGTTTTAACTCTTTGTTTCCGTACTTCTATGATTTCTTTGGGTTTGTTTCCCAGTTGTGTAAAGGGAAAGGGTCATTGTTATGAACCATATTCTCATGTCCCTAAAACTCTGGACATTGGACTATCACATGGTGCATGCACGGGTTGAGCAAGGAAGATGATAGAATTTGATTTATCTATAACATCCTTGTTCTGACTTTTATTTGGTCACACCATCAAGGGAAAAATTGACTTTTGAGTTCTTCTCTCAATCCTACCATGTTGAGCTATATGTCTACCTTGTTGTGTGTTCAGTTAGATGGAACATATTCCACCTAATACTTTTAGGCTGAGATCCTATGTTGTCCCAAGCGTGCTTGAAATTACCTTAGTCTATATTGTTTACATGCACAGATTATATTTGTGATATTTTTTCTGTGACATTGTTTTAAGGAAAGAAATCTCTCATTATGATTATGATTTTATTTGAAATTTTTATTCTTTTGATACCAATGAGGTGATACTTTCCTCTTCTATGGGAAGCCTTGTTATATTTGATATCCATTTTCCCTTATATTTCTCAATCCCCGATTAATATGCTCAAAGCAGCTTGTCAGCTTATAATTTCCACTTTTGTCTTCTCTTCTCCTGGGGTATTCTTCCAACCCTAGGTGTAGTACATGAAGGACATGACATGAAGACTTGAGGTAGCTTGTTGAGATGATTCTTAATGAGAGATGGACTTGAGATAGTTTGATATCACTCTACTTTGATCCTGAGTAGTTGTTTTCATGTAAGTCCCTTTGTGAGAGAATATTATGTAACATTGATAAATTGGATGTAGTCATGATATATTAATCCACTACTATACTTTGGTCTTTTTGTATAATATCATTTGAGAATTGAAAATTTTACACCTATTCCTGTATACACTTTTATATGTTTGGAATAGATGGATTCATTCCTCAAATTACAGTAGGGAGTGGATCCCCTATAGAGTCTCACTCCTTGCACACCCCCTCTATGCCAAAACTCCCAACCTATTCCTAGAAGTTCCATCGGCCTGACACCAAGAAGTTCTTTCTATGGTCACCATAGTTTAACCTCATTTGGAGGATGATATCCACAAAAGATCATGAGTCCCTCTATCAACTGCCTTAATGGAAAATGCTCACATGACGTCCATTTTTGTGATAATGGAGATATCCATTAGGATGAATTTCCACCTCTTCACATAGAACATATAGCATTGCATTCTCCGGCCAGACCCATGGAGTTTCAATCTTACCAGTGACTCCTAATCACAAAAAATCAAAGTGAAAAATCTAACATGTAAATCTATTGAGCCTCATGTAATTGCTGAACCTTGAGAAATGAAATAAAAGATCTACATATAATAAATTATTTTGTAAACATGTAGGATACATGTAAACTAGGTCCTTTCATCTGGTTCTATCCACATGCATGTTAATGTATAAATACATATATGTATATATCCATATTACTAATCATTAGTCACCCAAATAATACAAAATTATATAGAGACCGACTAACACTGATTTAACTATTTGGATTATTAGAGAATATGATGGGGTTGAAGCTAAGATATCACTAACACTTGTGATTAGTTGGGATTTTGATAATCTAACTCGTGGTTTAAACATATATACATACACATGTATAAGGGCACGTACACTACTAAGATAGAAGGAATGTAGTTTATCTAGGTATACACTATGTATTCTAATATATTAACAACAGGTTAAGTGATAATTGGAGTATGGCAGTATACATTTAATGTGGTATGAATGACAACCCTGAATTAGATGATATATCATTTTAGTAGTTGACATATTATTACTAACAACTATATATATATATATATATATATATATATATATATATATATATATATATATATATATATATATATATATATATGTGTGTGTGTGTGTGTGTGTGTGTGTGTGTTTGTGTTTGTAAAGTCATGGTTAATAGTAATTCAATAAATTTGATAATTATTAGTACGAAAATTATTACATAAATATCATTTCTATATATATATACATATATATGGGTATATATTCACTATCTGTGCGGGTAACTAACTCTTGTTACCCGTGGATGTGTTTTGTAATAGGAAGGTACCTAATTGTAATGAGACAACCAAAATTGTAATACAAAGAATCATTTTGTAAATACAGCAAGAAATTTTTATTCTCCCTCTGAATATAGTAAAAATAATATTTATGATAGTAATTTATGTAGTATTACAAAACGAGTCTTTGTATTACAATTTGGTCATGTCATTACAACATTTTATGTCTCATTACAAATATGTGCCTTCTTATTAAAAAGCAGATGCACGGGTAACTAACCTTAGTTACCCGCATAGGTAGTGAATGAATGGTCATATTATATATATATATATATATATATATATATATATATATACACATATATAAATACATATATATACACACTAAACCTTAGGTTCTTATTACCAACATAGGTGACATGTTGAAGCCTGTGACATTACAATATCAATGATTGTAATTTTGTTCATCTCCTTAAGTATCCAACAAAATAAAACTAGTGAGTTAACCATTAGTTAGTAGTCAGAATTAGGATAAAAATAATACAAAAATTTGTAATGGTACTATATATACATGATGTTTCAATATGACTAACATACACAATATTTTCCTAGGTTGAATAATCAACTTTTAGGACCATTTATAACAAAGGAGACCATTAGTCATGAATATCAGGTATGTGTTCTTCCCTATTTAATTTTGGGAATTAACCTAAATAAAATATTCTTATAATGAGGCATTTCTTTGTAATTGGGTTTTTATTTGTTCTATGATGAAATTCCTTCTTCCCACAAATACAATTTGATAAGTCTACTACAATTGATAAATATTTTGTTGCCTTGGGTTTACGACCCCTCCTTCCTTTTATTTGACCTAGAAATGTGAATGATGACTTATACATTATCTTCCCATCCTATTTGTGCATGATTATTTATTTATCTAGATATCTATCATATGATGTTTATGCATGACCATTAAGGCATGCTATTCTGCATGGGTGTGCTTTCCCACCACTTTATATACAAGGATGTGCTACTCCACACAGGGTGTGCTATTCAACCCATTTTTTAGGCCAATGATATAGTGGTGTCTTGGACATACTATAGAAATCTTTATTCTAAATATTTCTGGATGCAAATATATCTAATTGATATGATATTGTGAATAATGACAATAATTTTTATCTCAAAGATAGTACTCTGAAATTGAAATGCCTCATTCTCTTGAAATGAATCCTCTTGAACTTACCTAATTTTAAATGCCCCCCTCTTCATGGGAATATGTGTTTTACACTTGTAACCCACTAAAATGCCCAAAATGTTATTATACGTACATACTCGGTATCTTTTTGACCCATACGTTTGTTTCTTATCTTTTGTGTGGTGTTCCCTTCCACCTAGGTGTAGGTACCTTGGAGGACCTAGACTGAGGAAGATCATTTGCATGTTGGTGATCTTGAGGATGGCTTGATTTAGCCATGATGTCCTCTACAACTAGGCTCTTGTATAGATTAAATGTAATATTTCCATCCTTGTGTAACACCCTTCACTAGTACAGATAATACCTTTAGTGTCAGTTAAGTAAGACTTTTGTTGTCAGTTTTGAAGTGACACCCAAGTGGGTGACACTAAAAGTAGACTCCTACAGTGTCAGTTACATGACTGACGACAGAAAGCCATTCTCGATTACAATTTAACCCAAAAGCGCCAGCAGTTGGACCATAGGCGTCGGTTAATAGCAAACAATTGACACAATTAAGCATTCATTGTTGGTTTTTGATATTTAACCGACACGATGTTTTTTTTCTTATCAGTTCTAGGCTTACTTCATGGCTAGTCAGTAGGATGCAGAACCTGCAGTTCAGTTCTGAACTATAGGTTTACAACATCCCTTTGATTTCAGCCAACAACAAGCCACAAACCTACAAATATTGACAAGATACAAATTATATATTTTATATGGATCATGTGATTCACACATATATGTATAATAAGCACATTTAATTTTCAAATATGATTCATCACACACATGCATGTAGAAACCTATAGTTCCATTTCATTCCTCAATTTCATATTCACACACATTTAGCAACCACATGCAGTTTGATCCATTCATTTTTCTTTTGACATTCACACACATAGAAACATTCATTCATTCCATCTTCACAAACACATGTATATAGATAAGATAAGATAATTCAAAAAAAATCATTCATACATCGTCTTTCAAAGTTGAACATGTTGTCGAAATACTAATTGTGACAACAAAGTTTAGAAAATAACATGACACATTAGCTAATTAAACAAGGGGGGCTTGATGTACCCCTAAACATGTGCATATACAGGAAAGTAAATTTGTTGCTAGCTTGGACTTACTTTGTTGATGTTGCTGTGTCGCAGAGCTTGTCCTTGTTAGACAAATCTGGACTGATGGTGATAGGGAAATGGACGGTACCAACAGTAGGAATAGAAGGGAAATCGGGTGTGCTTTCTTCATCTAATGAGTCCAAATATGTTCTATCCCCTATCGAGTACTCAAATCGAACCAGATGATCGGGTGTCTCATTGTTGATGTTGGTTATCCAAACCTTGATGGTATTCTGGCCAATCGGTCCAAGAAAAAGCTTGCCACTATGGCCCAAAAGCATCTTCCCAACCCACTCGCACCAACTGGGTGTGGATACAAGATTTCCATCAACATCATACTTAACATCGATAATAGATGTTGAAGTTCCAAAATTTAGGGTCACTTCACCCACCGTGTTGCTTCTTCCATTTAGATAATGCCAATGTTTAGGTATAGTGAGTTGTGCTAATGAATGATCGTCTAGAATGATGTCTAACTATTCTTCAACAGGGAATAATAACATTGGGGTAGAGGCCCAAGCCATTATGCCTACAACAATGTAAAATGTTGAGAAAAAGTAATATAAATGTAAGTACTAACAACACACAACCACATTGGTTATTTTATATTAATGACACAGAAATAATTGATGATGATGATGATTGATGATGATGATGATGATGATGATGATGATGATGATGATGATGATGATGATGATGATGATGATGATGATGATGATGATGATGATGATGATGATGATGATGATGATGATGATGATGATGATGATGATGATGATGATGATGATGATGATGATGATGATGATGATGATGATGATGATGATGATGATGATGATGATGATGATGATGATGATGATGATGATGATGATGATGATGATGATGATGATGATGATGATGATGATGATGATGATGATGATGATGATGATGATGATGATGATGATGATGATGATGATGATGATGATGATGATGATGATGATGATGATGATGATGATGATGATGTGATGATGAGAATGAGGATGATTATAATGATTGATGATGAGGATCATCATCGTCGTCATCATCATCCCCTCAACATCATGGTCATCATCATCATCATCATCATCATTATGATGATGATGATGATGTGGCATGATGACGATGAGGATGATTATGATGAGGAGGATGATGAGGATGATGATGATGATGACGATTATCATGATCCTCATCATCATTATCATCGTCATCATTAATATCATCGTCATCCCCATCATCATTGTCATTATCATCATCATCCTCATTATCATCATCCCACATCATCATCATCACATGATGATGATGATAATGACGATGATGATGAGGATGATGATGATAATGATGTGAGGATGACGATGACACTGATGATGATCCTCATCATGGTGATCATCATCATCATCATCATCATCATCCTCAACATCATCAACATCATTATCATTGTCATCATCATCATCATCATTATCATGATGATGATGATGATGATGATGATGATGATGATGATGATGATGATGATGATGATGATGATGATGATGATGATGATGATGATGATGATGATGATGATGATGATGATGATGATGATGATGATGATGATGATGATGATGATGATGATGATGATGATGATGATGATGATGATGATGATGATGATGATGATGATGATGATGATGATGACGATGACGATGACGATGATGATGATGATGATGATGATGATGATGATGATGATGATGATGATGATGATGATGATGATGATGATGATGATGATGATGATGATGATGATGATGATGATGATGATGATGATGATGATGATGATGATGATGATGATGATGATGATGATGATGATGATGATGACGATGATGATGATGATGATGATGATGATGATGATGATGGTGATGATGCAGATGACGATGCTGATGATGATGATGATGATGATGATGATGATGATGATGATGATGATGATGATGATGATGATGATGATGATGATGATGATGATGATGATGATGATGATGATGATGATGATGATGATGATGATGATGATGATGATGATGATGATGATGATGATGATGATGATGATGATGATGATGATGATGATGATGATGATGATGATGATGATGATGATGATGATGATGATGATGATGATGATGATGATGATGATGATGATGATGACGACGATGAGGATGATGGTGAGGATGATGATGATAATGATGATGATCATCCCCATCATCATCATCATCATCATCCTCAACATAATCATCATCATCATCATCATCATCCTAATCATTCATCATCCTAATCAATTAATTCAATTCATTCTTCCATTTTGTGTTTATTCATTCATTATTAAACCCTAATTCAATATTAATAAACTACACAATGGTGGAATTATTAATCCTAAGTTCAAATCTTGTATTGATTAAACCACTCACCATACTGGTCGAACTACAGGCTGTGGTGGTGATGCCCGGAGGTGGAGGAGGTCGGTCGGGCTGGAGGTGAAGGTGGTCGGCGCTGGAGGTGCAGGTGGTGGCCGGTGGTAGTGAGTGGAGTAGATGATGGAAGATCCTCACTCCGCCTAGAGTAGGTGGTGGTGGAGATGGGAGCAGGTAGTGGCGTCCGGTGACTGGGTACAATAGCAACAGTAGAAGCTCCGGACAGCAGTAGTAGCTCTGACGTGAGCAGCTTCAAGCTCATCGGGGTGGCGCGCGGAGGCGGCGAGCAGCATCAAGCTCGTCATGGCTATGCGCGGAGGTGGTGAGCAGAGAAGGGAGGCAGAAAAAAAATCACCATACCTAGCTATGGGGGGAGAAGATCGGGAACTAAATAGCGAAGGGGAAGACTCTGGCTCACGCAGTACATATAAGTTAACTATCGGCATCAGCTATTCCTCCAAAACTGATGATAAATAAGGCAATGAATTTTTGCCTCACGAAGTGTATCAGGTCGTCCGTTCTTTAGTCAAAACCAATGACATATGAGAGGACAAAAAGTTTCATGGGTCTTGGCGTGGAACATGTGTCGTTGGATTTTTCACAACATACGTTGAATTTAAAAAATTTTGAGCCAAATTGTTTTTGCTGAAAAAATGTATTTCGTGGGTGAGTTTTGGATTTCGGTTTGGTTTATTAACAACGGATGTTAAAGAAAAGTGATACTCGTGTCTTTTATAAATTAGCCGGTGTTCAGATATAGGTGTCAGTTGAGTTTATACACCAATGTTGTAGACTATGGGCGTTAGTTTTTTACAACAACCGACGACATAAAATATGGCGTGATATGTCATTTCTATACTAGTGCTTATGGTTAGAAGCATATGTATATAAAACATTTTATAACTTTGTAAATGGTTAATTTTTAATGTTTAATATTTCATGTCTCATGTCATGTACCATTTGAGTGGGTACACTATTTTGTCCCACTCTTTACAAAGGATGTGGTTGTTCTAGGGTTTGTTGATCTGGAAACGAGGAATGGTGTCTGATGTGCATCCTTTTCAAGTCAAGGTGAGCCTTCCCCAGACCGGATCACGATTATCTCCATATGTTTTGTAGGACAAAAACCTTATTGAGGCCATAAGGTTGGATAAGGAGACAGTGACATCCCAATGACAACTTTGACGTGATTGCAGAAGAAGTATTCATCATTTTGATTTCAGATTTAAAAGAGTAAAGTCCCTTGGACAGCGGATGGTATCTTAATTGTTCAACCTTGAGAACCATGTTCCAATGTCTCTCCCCTCTACTTCCTCTCTACCCCAGTTTGGTTGAAGATTGAGAATCCAAGGGTTCCCTAGGATCTATATAGACTCATTCGATTTGCTAGTACCATTAGGAGACCCCTCGATTATGAGCATGCTTGCCTCACAGTGGGATGTTTGAAGGAATCCAAGATTTGTTTGGACATAAAGTCCACATAAAATTTCCTCAAGGTGATGATGGTTGAAGTGGATGGAGTTCCAAATACCTTGAAAGTTGAATTCATCGCCACACCAATAATCTATTTGAGGTGTAAGAATTTTGGTCACAGGTTTAACTCATGCATGTTAGTGATAAAGAAGGAAGCTTCCTCAAATATGATACAACGCTTCAACTGTTTGACGTATTCCTAAGAAGAATACCAACACTCTTAACATGGTGAATTCCATTCTTATACATGACGAGGTTGAAGTAGGGAGGAGTGTTGCAGCAAACTCTTAGGAAAATGACACCTCTTGTATCGATACCAGAAGAAGCGAGGCAGTTGAAGTGGAGACTAGTTGTGAGTTTTTTATTAAGGAGTATAATCTCAATTTAGTAATGAAGAAAAGTTCATGTTCATTTATTTCCTAGGACGTACATGTTTTGTAGCTCGTAGGTGTTGGTGATGGAAGGAATAAACCATGAATGGGATTTAGCCTTTTCCATCCATAAAACTCCTAATTTTGCGAGGTAGCTATTGTAGAGTTTGGGCTTGTAGTTGGAATACCAACTAAAATCTTAGGATTATGATTATGATGAACAAGTATTGTCTTACAGTTCACATAAAATGGAGCTAGACTTGTTCAAACAATTCAAGGTAAAAGAGGGTACTAGACCTAGGGAAAACAAGAAGAAACACAGGGAGAGATGGATGAAATTTCCATATTTGAATTTGATATGTTCATAGAATCTATATGAATTTTGGGTTCTTCTTATCCCTTAGCACGATGCATGTTTCTCTATGTCAGATTACTTTTTCTAGAGATATTTTTCATCAACAGCTACTGTCAAGATTTATTAATGCCTAAAATAGAACGTAGGATTTTTTACCTTATGGGTCTGCAGTACTTTTGGTTTGGCTTATCAATAGGCCTGTCTCTTTGACAGATTCTCCATGTATGGAATTTTTCCTTTATTTCTCACTTAGGGGTGGGAGGGATAGGCATGAGGCTTTTGAACTTTTTGATTTTTTTCTTGTTGTTTGTTAAAGTCTTTGCAAGTCTTAATGTACCCAAAGTTTTGGCATAAATGAAAAAGGATTTTTAGTTGACCAAAAAAACTACTCATGGAGAGATCTATAATGCAAAAAAAATTCAAGATTTGTTTTATCAACATATTTGTCACTGGTGCATACTACTATTTTTCTTATATCTTTAAGCATTTTGAGTTGATCAAAAAAGTTGGCATACTACATAAGAAAACCCACATCAATGTCTAAATGCATTTTCTCCATATTTTTGGAATTACAAATAGGTCCATGTGTGTATAAACTATTTTTTTTCTTCAAATTTTCGAATTATATATTACTTAAGCAAACCAAAAAAAAGGAACTATATGAAACTTTTTCAATGATTTTTAGTCTATTACAAATTTATCCATGTGTGTAAAACATAAACTTGCTTTTATTTACTAGTGTTATAAATTTATCTTTTTATCTTCAAATAAAGATGCATGTGTGATTGTAATGCCATTAAGATCTTGTAGCACACGTACGTATGGAAGATCGTGTGTGTGTTTGTGTATATATATACATATGTATGTATATAAATGTATATGTATATGTATATGTATATATATGTATAAATATATCAAATTACAAAATAGTCATCATATTTGGATAAAAGAATCATGTGATGTACATGTTTTTGAAAAAGGTATGTGGGATAAATTGTGCAATATTCATCCTTTTTTCTTATTTGTCCTTCTATTTTTTAGCATGTCTATGAAAATATGTCCTTCATATCGAGTTTTTATAGACATAAGTCCATGTCTACATTCTTAAATAGAATGTGAACCTTGTTTGCACCTAGATTATATTTAAAATCTAGTCACATACCTGGCATGTGTAATAGATTTGGATTTCATGTGGGCATGATCATCCAGAATTACATACAAAAATAGAATATTTTGAAACATTTATGTAGATATGTATTTACTAATAGATTTAAAAAAGTATATTGACTGGTACATGTAACTTATATATACCATTTTTAAAACTACTAAACTTATAGCTATTACTTCATCCAACAAAAAGATATCTTCTTGAACATTATTGTTTAGAAATCATGATCATATCCTATGCTTCTAAAGCTGAAATAAAGAACCATCCAACTATTTCTAGAATTTTAACTAACTTATTATTAGTTAATTACATACATATTATATTTTATTAATGGTCTGCAATTTGATCGAGATGATTTATGAAATACACTAGATTAAGTAGTATATGTCCAACATATTTTGTTAGATTATATCATAAATTATTAAAAATATGATCAATAGAAAAGGTGGTTCATATAACATAAGTTTACTTTAGTATATTGTTCCTATAGAAATATTAACATTATTCATCAAAAATATTTTTGATATATGCAAATAAAAAACTTATGATTAATGTATCTTACTAAGATACATGTAATTTGTGTGTATTATTATTTAGACATATATATAATGTTTTTGGAAATCTGAGTTTTTGGATATGGGTTTACCTTGGAAGGCCCGTAGAAACATCTGATGGAACTTTTCTTGTGTGAGCCAGATCTAAGATGGCTATGCAACACATTGGATGAATATTGGGGTGGTTATGACCAAAGATCATCTATATATGACATGATATGAAGGGAGTTGGATGCAATTTGCAAGAATGTGGAGGGAGTTAAATGAAATATTTGTAAATATATCTTAAAATTGCTAATTGGTCATTCATAATATTTATGCATAATTGTACTGTATGTGAAAAAGAGTGGAGAAAGTTGGATACATATTTGTATTTGTTTCTCTAAAATATAAGTAATTTTTTATTTTGATAAATTGAACATTTGTACCATGCGTTTATGCCTAGTATACACTTGAAGCGAAAATACCTCCCCCTCCTTCTTCTTTATTTCATCTAGGTATATAGGGAAATTTCTTATCCAATGTCTATGATGGTGACAATATGACAATCTCCTTCATTTATTAGTCGTCTGTTATGATCGTATCCGAGCTTAATTAGTAAACTAGGATTTACCTAGATGATTATATGCTTAATTGGGTTGATCATTTATTAAATCTAATTAATGATGATAATTAAATTATGATGTTTTAAACCTAATAAGAATGTTAAGTGTTCTATTGTTTGAGAAATTAGGGTTTGAGAAATATAAACCCTAGTTGGCTGAAATTAGGGTTTTGATGGTACATGAGTATGGAATTTGATCAGGATAGCAGTGTAGTAAATGATTTTTCATATTTTATAAAAATTTTGTATTTAATTTAATTTTGGATATAATATCGATAACTCAATCATGCATATTGGAGAAAAATTTCAGAATATTTGAGTGTTCTTTGAATGTGGTTATTGGTCGAACTATACTTCGACCAAAATGCTGACAGAGTGCTTTTTAGTAGTGTAGTGTTTTATTTTTAATTATTTATTGGTAACTCCAAATGATCTGACATTTTATATGTAGAACTAAAAATCAACCATAAACAATATGTAAAATTTTCATAATTTGTGGATGCGTTTAGACCTTATCAGTAGACAAATTACAGTAACTGACATTTCTATAGGATTCTGGATGCTAGTGAACTATTCGAATTTTAATTATTCAATGGAAGCTTGGAATGATATCAAGTTTTAACTAAAGCTTAGTAACTCAATTATACACAACATGATAAATTATCATAATTTTTGGAGAATGTTTGATCTCTGAAATATACGAATTCACAGAAACCTTTTTATGACAGAAAAATCTGCTAAAATAAGAAAATGTTTAGTGAGGGTTAATGTGCAATTAACCCAAGCAGCTCAATTGCTCTATATGGTCAACACAACACACACAGAGCTCTCATAATTTGTGATTCAATCCAGAGAAACAAAATCCTAGATAAAGAGAGAGTTAGGGTTTGAGAGGAGAAATTGATGGAGATGTTGACCTAGGGTTTTGCAGTCTGAGGAATGATGAAATCATGTAAGTTTAGCTTCTTTGGATATAGTTTCATGGTGAATCTTCTCTCATATGTAAAAATTCCGTCCCTCCTCTGATTTGATCCAAAATGGTATCAAAATTTCCCCTTTTCTCACTCTTTCTTCATAATCCCTCATTTTTAGGGTTTTCGAGTTGAAAGGAAGAAGAATTGGGTGAATTACTAGGGATTTGATATGGATTCAAGATTTTCAGATATGGGATATGTTTTTAGGGTGTTTTCACACCTTTGGGTGAGTGGGAACTTCCTTCAAATAGTATATTGCACGAAAATTGGTTAAATCAACCATAATCTTTAATTGCTTAGTATGTGACTACAAACCTTGAATTGTCTGTTTGTTCTAAGTTGTTGCAAAATGAGATGAAATGGATTCTTCCTTTGTTTGAATGAATTTCAGATGATAAAATCATATTAGAAATTTATACAATGCATTCTAATGAGAATTCTCTAAGTATTCACAAAGGTTATAATAGTAAACTGAAATATAGGGAATTTGTCTATGACTGAAATTTGTTGTATAAGTAAATAGAGAAAGTTGCTTATCTAGATCCCCTTGGTTTTGAATGATTGTTTATATAAATTCATATTACATATATGTCAGATACTATCTTGGATTTTGTTTAAATTGAGTAGTGTTTGTTTGGTATCTCAGTGAAGAGGGTGGAACCCTAGTTGCGAGGAAAGTTGGATATTTGTGAATAGATATCATGAAATCCATTTGAAGGGATTTTCTTGACATGATATACTTTATTTATTCAATGTTATTATTGATGCATGATATCCCAGTGAATGGCATGGAAACCCAAATTCAGGTCAGTTCCAAGGTTTCATACATATATTGATTTTATATGATTTGTTGATAGTAGTCTTTATTTAGTGAATGTTTATGTCGCATGAAATATTTATGGGAGGCATGGGAATAAGTTGTTGCCTAGTGAGAGGTGACAAGATGTGTGATGGCCTTGTGAGCCATGAGAATACTTGTACAACCAGTGAAATGAATACCTTGGTCTAAGGACCTAGAGGTAATGGTTACCTGTTACATAGGTAACAATGATATGTGATGATCTAAGGGTTTGAATACCCAGATCAAGTAATTATGATAATGATGTGAAGGGATGAGAATTCCCAATAATGTGATAAGGGATTGAGATCCCAAGTATCATGTGGTGTAAATATTTGAAAAGTACGTGATAGATGTATTACACCTTTCTTTGTAGCATTTGTTGTGATTAAATGAAACCCTAAGGGTAGGGTGTTCAATGAATCAAGTATTGTGATATCAATGTTCTCAATTATTATTAATAATTCTTGTCATGATAAGTAATTAACTCTTAATTGAGTTATGAGATACCCAACCTAGATTTGGGTTGCTATGCACGTTCTTTGAGAAATTATAGATAAGTTGCAGGTGCTATTGACGATTACTCATATGTCAAGTAATTAACTCTTATCAGTGTAATAAGATGATAAATTGCACAATTCTAGTGTGTATGTGCCAAGTGGACATGTAATCTATTTATTTAAGAATTTTAGTCTGCATGCATGTATAGTATGTTATTACTCAGTATATTATAGTGTTTTGAATATACTTCTCTGCCAAGTTTAGAATGATATACATGTTGTATTATAACTTCAAATAAGTAAATGCGACACCATAGAGATACCAGAGTCAAGTAAAAGTAAGAGAAGGGTACAATGTAGAAAGAACTTTCTAGGAATAATAAAATAATAGACTTCGGAGCCCTATGTGAGGTCTGCGCCTTAGCGGTGAAATGACCTAACCCTGGTAGCATCCAGTATATGGGGGTCAGGACGTGCTATCAGGTGGCACAGGGGACGAAGCCCTAGTGGAAGTCTCCTTAAATTATAGTTTGCAGTGTCCAACATCAACCAAAAGTCTTGGTGGAACTAGAGTACAGAAAAGCCAAGAGGTGGCTTGACTCTCTGCCTGTGTGTTTATGTTAGAGGAGGAGTCCAGTTTAGGCCAGAAAGCCATTTCCCTATTGCAAACCAGAAGAGTAGTCAGACTTAGCATTTCTCGAGTGTGTCCTCTAAGTCTTGTACAGTGTGATCGTAGTGCACTACGAGTCTTCATATGTAGAGTACATTGCATATGATCAGGGCATAATAAAATGAATGAGAGGTCAAACAAGTGTGTACAGTTATTCAATTATTCTTTGTATGTTTCTGAATTATTGGTTCTCTTTATGATCAATCAAGCATTTCATATATTGATTCACTCTTATAGATATCTAGAGTATCCTACCATATTTATGATTATCAATTATTAGACTCTTTAAACCTTACTGTTGTTATAATTGATATCAGTTGCTCAAAAGTATATCTATTATTATATCAGTGCTTTAGACTGTTTCTTTGAAGTACTCATTCACTCAGCAAGTAGGCTCACCCCTCTACTCAAAATTTTTAGGGAAATCACATGGAATTGAAGAAGATATCATTGCATCAGAGTAGATCTACCACAAGAGTTAAGTCTGAGTATAGTTAAGTTCAGTCGATCCTTGTCACTCTAGGTCCTTGTAAAGAAATAAGAGAGAGTTGTAAATGATGATGTATAACATTATTCCTCTTTTAGCAATATGTCCGAATGAGCAAGTCTTATGTACTTAAAAGTATGAGGAACATAATGAATGTTTATACATGCATTTTTACTGTTGAAATCAGATTAGAGAAATCTATGTTTAGATTCCCTTGTAAAGTTAGTTTATGTGATTGAATGTGAGAAAAACAAAGAGTTTGAAAAAGAAGAAAAAGTTAAGGGTGATCTTTGTATTACGTTAAATCCTCAATTTATGCCCTAATCTCACGATTAATGGTAATTGTGAGATCGGGGTGTAACATCGTCTTTTTTCTTTAAGAGCATATGTTTTAGACTTTTGGTTAGTTGTAGAAACTTGGTTATCTTTGTCTTTGTCCTTGGAATCTCCTTTCCCTTTGTTGACCATCAATATAGATTTAGGTGTTTCTTTCTACATCGAGTATCAACCATTTTAACATGCCAATCATCTCTGACAAAGATCTTACAAAGTTGTTCATGTTGTAATTCATAGAAAATTTATTAAATGATATTAGCAATGATTGTAAGATTAAATAAGTGGCCAACTCGTGGTCTACGGAAAATCTATCATTCTATACTTTCACAATATCGAACCAACTTGAGAACATGGGGCCAATTAGATCACTCTCACTTATGTTTCACATAGATGGGACCTTGGAGACAACATACATGTAAAATAATGAAATAACCCCTTTACTAAAAATTTGAAAAATCAAACCTCCATTCCCAACATACTCAAAAGGCATGTTGAAAAGGGTGTAAAATTTTCATATCTTTATTTATGTGGTATACAAAAGACCAATAGTGAAGCAGCGTAATAAAATTTCTGACTATATTCAATTTCACATAAAAGATTACAAAAATACATCATTCTCCCATTAAGGTTTACATCAAGATATAACAATTAGGATCTAGATAGATGGAAGTCTAACTACTATAATATTATCTCCAAAGAAAAACCTTCAAGATCTAGGTCCAAGTTAAAACCTAAGTTCTTCTTGTCTTATCCATCACCTTTCTTAGCACTTGGGTGGTTGGGAAGACACCCAACAAAAAGGGAAATGGAAGAAAAGTATGTCTCACAAAACTAGTATAGGATAACAAGATAAGTAAAGCAAATAAAAATAGGCTAGGGTTCATCATAAGATGAAGATAATAAGAGTATGAGGCTAAATTCAATAGAAACTTGCCATTAACATTTATATTAAAAAGGATTTACATGTAAGATAATTATGTCTACCTAACTAAGTAGGGTTGAGGCACCTACCAGAACTCTAACGTATAGGTGAGGGGAGAATAACACATTCCCAGTCACCTACACTATAATATGGGGAGAATAAAAACATTCCCCAGGGCAATTAAATATATGCCCTCTATGGGTGGTTGTACATAAGTACCACTACTTTCAATTAAATAGAACATAAATCTACATGATAGAAAAGTAGTCACAGAAAGAGTAATCAAAATAATCAACAAGCATGGCAGTGGGGCATAAGACCCAAACAAGATGAATTCATAAACTGATTTGAGGCATAAGAAAGTTAAGTTTCAAGAATGGAGGATTAGGTTCAATTAAGCCTCATTAGGGAAAGGTAGATTAAGGCATAAAATTTCCCAACTAAGGTGTTAGATGCACATACCTCTTACATAGAGTCCTAGAAACCACTTTTTAGAACCTTAAAACGAGATCAGGGTCCACTTGTCCTAATAGCATAATCATGTTCATGTATTAGCACTATATTCATTCATTAAAGACTTACAACCCCAAAGTTACCAACTTTTTCTACAAACCATCGATTTAGGTCCTGAAACCATACCATTGTCTTAATCATGTTTTTTTGATCAAAATAACATATAATTTTATGTATTTTGAAGATATGGACTTTAGAGTTATTTTTTATGATTTTTATTTAATTAAATCATTCCAAAAACACCTTTGCAAAAAAAATCATAATCACGCATAAAAATTATTTTTAATGGATTGAGGGGATTCTTTTATTCCAAAACATGTCTTACTTTTATTTTTGGACCATGGAATTAATTACTATGAATTTTCTAGTTCTAACCAATAGGAAAATTATAAAATTGAATTTTATTCGAAAAGGTAGAGAGAGTGAGAGAGGGTGGGGTCGGGCCCTCGGCTTGGCCCAATAGCCATGGGCCAAGTCAACAGCCCATCTCACTGGCTACCGAGTTGGTGCCAGTCAAGGCTGGGTCAAAGCAAAACAAAAGGGTGCGACTACCCCTAGTGCGAAATAGAGAAGACGAGAAGGAAACAAGCGGGGGCAAAGGCAAAAAATCACAAGGGACCCTCTTCCCCACATAAGTTGTGCCATGTTTGGTGAGGTGGAGGTCTGGCTTTGGCCAAAAACACAATTCATGATGAAACTTCGTGTTCAAGGAACCAAAAGAGAGATCTTGAGAAGCCAAACTCAACGATACCTACAATTCGATTGGAGATGAAGAGAGGAGATAGAGAATGCCATCGCAATTCCAGCACCTCCGTCCACTTGTAGGGGGGTCAAACTATGAGGAAATGAGGAATTGAGGGGTGCATTGAGTTGCAAAGGCTCCCAGGAAGCCAATGGTAGGGTTATTTATAGGTGAGGGGGTGTAAACTAGGGTTTACGAGTTTGGGATGAGAGAGGAGTTTTGGGAGATTTAGGACTTTCTTGATTATTTGTTAAATTATCTAAATGTTAGGATAAAGCTATGAAAAATTGAGAGAGGAGTTCAACGAACCAAAAATTTCGAGATTTGGTTGAGATTTGAGAAAGAAAATTGAAGTTGAAAATATCGCATGGGTGGCGGCACTGTAGTCAGCTTACCCCGCGAGGAAGATGACTGGAAGCCATTGGATCCGTGCATGCGGGCCCACGGATCACCCGGAGCCATCCGATTGCACACAATAAGGAGGGGGTGTGACATTAAATTCTGATTTCGATTTTTAATTGGACTAAAGTGATGTTGCATTATTCAATGATTTTCTCTTTCTTCAATTGGGTGCCCAAACACTTTCTAAATTTTATGAAACTTGACACCCTGACTATTTTTGAGATGTAGAATCTGAATTTGGAGTTTATTTTTCATTTTGGGAAACTTTGGTTATTCAATTAATCTATTCCTTGTTTTCTCTCTCTTCCTTCAGCTAGGACTCCAAGATTATCCAAATATGATGAAATTTCATCCACGTGTCCCAATTACTGTCTTAGATATGATTTTTCCATTAATTGATCATGTTGATGTTATTTATTTAATTAATTATCAAAATGAAGGTTCTTCACACTTTCTCTGTCCTACTTTTACACATTATCCAAATATCACCCAAATTAGTTGAAAACTTGCCCAAAGGCTTATTTTCATATTTAGATTACGAATTTGGAATTAGTTTTCCAATTTGAGGGCATTAAGTATTTTATTTCTCTTTCTTGGCTTATTTCCTTTTTTCCATTAATAAAGACTTATATATATATATATATATATATATATATATATATATATATATACTTTCCAAATTGGGTGATACTTGGCTCTTAAGTAACTTTTAGTTCAAGAAAATGAAATTGTATATCAAATTATCTTGTGGGTTTTCCTCTTTGTGATTTTTGAAACAATATATTCCATATTATCTCCATTTGTCCAATTATTACATTTATTGTCTCCTTTTTTGTATATCTAAGAGTTTCTCTTCTTTTGCCTTATTCTAAAAAAGTCTTAGAAAGTTCTAGCACGAATTTCTTTTATTATTTTTATTACTTTAGTGTACAATTGCACATCAGGCCCATTACTTATATTTCTACTGAGGTATTTGTGCATTAAACCCCTTTATTGGCATAAAAGGATAACCAATGTCCACTAAACCACCATAATATCCACAAATTAAATAGAAAGGCCAAGAAGGATAAAAAAGAAAGCAAAAGATGGGAAAGAGGGACAAAAGACAAAATGTCCAAGATTCGTTATGTTACAATACATCTTTTGACATGCTTGTACTTGGAACATGTTATTCAGATGCATAGCCATCTTTAGAACTATCATGTTCTCATATTCCTTTTGAATCTCATGATTCACGGAGCATAGCATGAGGTAGTTGATGTAAATAACACCATCTGTCTTACCATAATCTTTTCTTTTAAATCAAAGAGAAATTTCGAGTTGGTACTCCTAGTAATGGAGTATTTTGGATATGAATCTTACACGAATGAGAGAGAACAATTCTCAATTTCCTATATCATTTGAGTAACTTATTCCCATTCATTATTTATTTCTCAACGACTAATCACATTAAGAAATTATTATTTTTGTTTGACATTTGATCTAGAAGAAAATATATACATGATTTAAAATTTTGATTTGATAATATGATGATATAAATTAGGTGTTTAACTCGAATTTTTTGCACTATCTTCATTCAAACTAATAGCCTGAACTATTAGTTTGGAAATTACAATAAGAAATCTTTGTAGCTGACCAAGATCCATATTGCACTTGGTTATGAGTCAACATTTTCTAATTGCCTACAACCTAACCATTTAGTTAGATAACTTATACCAATTGCTTCTAATGCAACTCTAGGACTGATGTTTATATGAGTCATTGTCAATATTTCATCTTATGAAGTATATATCATCTTTATGTCTATAGATTATTAGCCCTATTAAATTTTCTAATGAAGTGCAACTAAAGGCCAACACAATAAGTTATTAACCACACTTTGGTAGACTCACATATTTATCATCACGTCTCTTCCAAATAGATAGAACACCATGATTTGGCATGCACACATGTTGTCGACTGAGGTCGTAATGCCTCTTGTATGATGCAAGGCATCTTAAAGTTTATATTATATTCAAGGATTTTTATAATTTTTATACGTACACAATCACTATTAAATATATATATGTATCATATATTATAAAAAATCATTGCATACAATAAAAAATGATATGGTACCAACAATGACAAATTGAGCCAACAATTGTTGTGAACAAACAACCAAATAAAATACAACCAAGCATCAACTGTGGGAGGGAACCTTAGAGGTTCAGTGTAGTGTGACCCACAAGACGTCTGCTCACTAAATCTGGAGGTGTGTCTCAAACTACTTTACATAACGCTAGAGCATAATCATGGTTGCTTCGCCTGTTAGCATCCAGGGATAAGCGTAACCAAGATGACATTGCATGCGGTGTTGGTAATGATCTTGTCCAAGCATCTTGAGGGCCGTAATGAGGTTTTTGAAGTTCTTGGGTCGGTGTACCATGTTGATATGTTAGCCGATGATGTTAGGACGTCTCTCCTGAACCACAGGTCAATGAATTTGGGGCGTTGTTCACTTTGCAATTGCTCGTGAGGAGTACGGACTTGTGACTGGGAAAACTCGAGGAGCAGTCCAAGGCTTGGTGGGGTTGCTATGGATGGGAAGGTATTCACAACAATTCTGGCACTGCTAGCATTAGCATCTCAGAAAAACCATGTATTTCCCCTCCACTATAGCTAGCACCATCACAACCACGATAAGTCTCTTAGCCTATTATGCACAGAGCATGATGACATTGTAGTCGATGCTATTGTGTCCATTCTAATTGAACCTTCTCTGGTATGTTCCCTTGCTAAGGTCCCTCTATAATACACTTATATTACAGCTAAAGAATGATGCATCTTGGTGTTGAATGCACTCTATAAGTAGCAGCAAAACTAGGGGCAAATAAGGGCCTGCACTCACCTCAAACATATCAATAATCATACATATATATACATACATTTACATACTATGTTGATAATATATAGTATTTATAATGCATATTAGACACAACATTGGAATTAGTATAGTAGTTTGCGGCTATATTTTTTCTTGGATGACTGAAGTTTCATTCTCAGTTTATACTTAATATGTTTTTTTCACAATAAATGCAAAATATTGTTACTATATATATGTAATCTAACATAATAAGCACAACGTTGAAATGGATGTAATGCTTACATTTTTAAAACCATTTTTGGGCCTCTCTTTCTATTATAACAGATAGATATCTTCATACAATAGAACAAATTATATCAGTTGTACAAAAGAGAAGGGAGAAACTAAGTGTACATACTATTTACATCATGAGTATAAACATTCTATACTATAGAAGCAGTATAGGATCTATTATGAAGAATCGTCTATTCCTCTCAAGCCGAATATGATAAGAAAGCACTAGTTTTGGCCTTCTCATGAAGCTTCAACATATACGTCATATTATTGGGAAACTTTCCATGCACATCTTCAAACTTCTTCCATACTATAGAGCTAAACTCACAGCCAATCAATAGATGAATAAGATTGTCCTCATCACTCCTACAACCCAAACATATAGAGGTCATGAAAAAAGAGAACCTCTTTAGGACATCATTGTAGGTAGTCGATTCATATAAAATTTTCAAAGTAACAATAAGATCTTATTTGGAATGCTTTGGCACCAAACCCATTCTTACCAGGAAAGATTCTAACCTTTAGCTCTACATATCACCCAACCTTCTCTAAGTGAAATGTCACTTTTACCATCAATAAGCATCCTTCATCAATAACTTTGCATGGTTTAAGACGACTCTGTTGAAACAACATGACTTCTTATCTGTAAGGACCCTGACCTTCGTTTTGGGCTTACCCTGTTTGTTTTTCCTAAACCTGGTGCTTGGCTGCTTGCTAATCACCTTTAGTGGTGATTAGGGTTTGCTTGTGCTTAGTTGAGTGTTGGAGGTGCTACTTGCAAAATAACCTGAGATAGGGTTGAAGAGCAAGTGTGTCACCTTGAGAGGTGTCTTTCTCTCTCTTTGCTTCCTCTAGGGTTGAGGGGAAGGTTTGGGCTTGTACCTTGAGTTGTCTTGGGCTTGGTTGAGCTCTTTTGGGCCATTTTTTTCCCTTATTTGGGGCTTGCCTTGCTTGGTTGAGCCATGTATCGGACAAGGGTGCCTTGTGTCGGCCATGGGGTATCGCCCATGAGGGTGTGTCGGCCATGGAGGAGTGGTGTGTCGGCCTTTGACCTTTGTTGACCATCTTGCCTTGGTTGTGTCACCATAGCTTGGGCATGTGGCTGATCCTTGGTTGAGTTGTGGCATGGCATGTGCATGTGTTTTGCAAGGTGGTCGAATGTGTGGACAATTGTCCCTTGGTAAGGTGACACCTTGCCTTGGTCTAACCTTGACCCCCCCATCTATATATGCCTTGCCTTTCTCTTCCTTAGGAACCCTTTAGCTCTTTGTTGCTCCTCTCTTCCTTGGTGCACGATACACCTACCCTTTAGATCAGGTTGGTGGCTGATCCCCTTGAAGGAGTTCTTCTTCTTCTTCCCTTAGCTTGGTGGCTGAACCCTAGGTGGGTCTTGTTCTTTGTAGTGTGCTTGGAGCTAGGATCTTGGAGCCTTGGAGCTTGAGGATTTTTTTTAAGGCGGGTTACATAACTTCTAACCCTAGCTATACTACTTTCCCTATTTTGCATGTTTCATATATGTTGACAATCGGCAATGCATGTATGTTTCTTGTTCTAGAACATGTTGTTGATCTATGAGCTTGTTGTTGTTTTTGTTGTTGTTGATGGGTTATATGCCTTTACACCTATTTGGTCGAACCATAGTTGAGGTTTTCTTTGGTAGCAACACCCCTTTCTCTCTTTGGTCTAGAGAAGTGAGTTTGAGCTCTAGTAATGTGGGCAATACCCCTCTCTCATTTAAGTTGAGAGGTGAGCTTATATTCTAGTTGCTTGGGCAATGCCCTCCTCTCACCATGGATTTGAGAGGTGAGATTTTGATGGCCTATGTTGAGGTTTGATCCTTGTGGTTGCCCGATTTGTGAAAGAGGTTGTGCAACACCCCTCTCTCTTAGTTGTTGAGAGGTGAGCCGACCTTCTTGATCAACTAGGGTTTGGTGCCCTTGTGCTTGAGGTTGAAGATGACCTTGTTGGGTTGTGTCTTGCACGATATGACTTTGGGGATAGTGTTTCCCGATAACCTTCTTGTATTGAGTTGTACCTTTGGCTGATACCCATGTGTGCTTGGGCGTTATGGGTTGTTGAGTGCCCTGCACGATACACCTTGTTGAGATAGCTTTACCTTGGTGCCTGATATCCCTTATCCACCCTATAATTAGGGTCCGGGCGACATGGTTGCTAGACCCCTGGATGGGTATCTTGGTCGATATGAAGCCTCAACCCAAGCTTGGGCGTTAGTGCTACTTTGGGCGACATGAGTTGTCTACCCTTCATGCATGATATGTCCTTGAGGTGTGATCCTTGGTAAATAAGCTTGCTTGGGTGATCCTTGTATCCCTGGCCAATATGCCTAGTTGAAGCTTAGTTGGTGCCCGTCATGGTCCCTTGGACGATACCCTTGGTGGAGTTGTTGGGTGGGCGTGATCCTTGTATCCCTGGCCGATATGCCTAGTTGAATCTTAGTTGGTGCCCATCATGGTCCCTTGGACGATACCCTTAGTGGAGTTGTTGGGTGGGCGATACACCCTTGTTAAGTTGTTGCCCGATATCCTCCTTGGGGTTAAGTCTTGGACGACACACCATGTAGAGAGGGTGCTCGATGCACTCCCTTGTCTTTAGGTGGCCTTGGCCATTACCCTTGCTTAGATGAGCTTAGACGATATGGTATGGTACCAGCAAGTCTTTGGACGATACCACCATGTCCTAGTTGAGCCTTGAAGGGTTGGGCGATATGGTTCATGCCCGATATGCCAACCCTAGGATGTTGACCGTTATGCTGCTGGACATGCATGACACCTTTTCTTGGGCGTCATGGTTACCCTGGGTGATAGGGTTAATCCTCGGATGATGCTTGAAGGTTGCACGATAGGGGCGCCTTGGGCGACACCCCTTTAGCCGATATGGCTCATGTGGGAGGTTAGCCGATAGTGGAACCTAACCCTAACCCTAGCTTGGTGCATGTTAGACCCTTGGCCGATAGCCATGGTAGTGTTGCACATTATGACCTTGTGGATGGCTGCCCTGCACCATGGGAGTTAGTGGAACCTTGATGCATGTTAGAGGATGTGCAGTGTTTGGTTGATATGGTGGTAAGTTTCTTTAGGGTTTGGAACCCTAGCCGGTACACCCTTTGGTGAGGGTATGGCGTTGATCACCATACCTGTAGTGAGGGTTGTAGGAGTTTTGGTGAGGGTTCTAATAACCCGGTATGTATATAGTTGATGATTCTCTTTTAATAATTGACATGATGTAATCACCTTGCATTCTACAAACATGATGATGAGATATAATGATAGATTTTGAACCAAGAAGCTTGGAAGCCTATGATGTTGGTCACAAGTATAAGGCATAATAGTTGCCCATGTTTGATAATAATACTATGAATGATAAAGCTTGTGTAATATATTCATGATAGCATGATCATTCTGTTAATCCATGATGGTTTCAGTAATCTCTGTGAATGTATATACTAACCATGTAGGTACTTCATGTGGATTCATAGCCTGGTAAGAGCTATGAGATATATGTGTCTTGACTAGCACAATGTGATGATAATCCTTGCTAATAAAGTAACAAGTTGATAGGTCTAAGGACCTGATATAAGGCTGAGTGCCTAGTTGAGGTGTTATCCTCTGATGATAAGATAAGGGATGCATTCCCAGGATGCTGATGCATGATTGTGATGCCTTAAGAGGCAATGGTTGATATCATGAGGGATTGAGGTCCCAAGACATTATGTTGATGGAAATAATGATGTAATTCTATAAGGCTATGTTTATACCTTGTTTTTCCTCAACAATTGGCTTAAAATATACTAATCAATTACAGATGAACATATCATGTAGTTTTCCCTAGCCATAGATCCATTACCGTCAGTATTTGGTTATGGTGAAATAGGTTTATCCTGCGGGATTACCTGGAGCGCATATTGTTGAATATGCGAGGTTTCCCCTAGCCTAAAATAGGAGGGTTGAGTGCAACTGTGGTTGCAGACTCAGGATATATGGAGCATGGTGAACATACCCATGGCTCAGGATATGTGATGATGAGCATGATGCGCTCATGCCTCGGATGTATATACTAGCACCTATGATGAGGTGAGCTAGAGATGGGTAGCTTGCGGAGCTAACCCAGAGGTTGAGGCCTATAAGCATAAGATTGCGGTCTTGCTTGATGATTCGTGTACTGACCACGAGAAGGTGAGGTCATGGAGTCTGTATCTTCTTAGACCTTGTATGGCACCGGATTGAGCTTCGCAGCCAATGGTTGGACTTGAGTAGGGAAGGCTCACTTCCTCAGGGCGTAATAAAACATAATCCAGCCGAATAAATACATCCTGCTTAGAGCAAAACACGGAACATTGATTGAGGCCTTGCTTGCATAGTTGATCTAGTTACACCTTGCAGATACGTGTGCGATCCTTATATATTGTGATAAGTTTTTATAAAGCTTATCTTGTCAATCATGTTCCATAAAGAAATACTTGGTAATATGCCTCCTGTATATCTTGGTAAGATTGATGGTAATAATAGCTTTTCTCAGTATGCTGCTCTTGTTATCCACTTATTCAGTTATTTGTTGTTATCTGCTTTAACCTTTGAGGTTTTATAGTTGCGGCGGGGAGTTATGTTTCTCGTTGGGACTGTGTGTCTCACCCCACTGGTTTACACCCTTTTTAGGTGATCGCTCTAGATGTGGTGGTGGTTGTGAGGTTGCGGCCGAGCAACAAGAAGAGCAGTAGAAGGTAAGAGTTGGACATGCTGTCGTTTTGGTGGTTTTGTAGTAGAGTCCTAGAGTCATCCATGTACTCTTGGGTCCTCAGAGGTGTTTGACGATGTTTCACGATGTTTAGCTACTATAATTTTTGTATACCCTACTGCTGGTCGTACATGGCCGTTCTGTATGTATAAACATGTGATGAACTAATATGCGTTGTTGCGACAGTGGGTGGCTTTAAGTTGTGAATATATTTGGCAGGTGATCTTGAATATATCTATATATATGACCTGATCTTCTTGCAGGGCCTGGTTGCAAATGTTCTATACGTATGTTTCCGCAATCGGTTTTAATTAACTCGTGTTTTCGGTAATATATGGTTTCGCATGTTTTCGTGTTTCATCTCGTTGTCTATGTGATGGCGGGGTGTCATAGTTGGTTTGGTATCAGAGCCAGGTTCACTGAGTCTATAGGGATCTAGGACTAGGTTTGCGTCTGTTCTTGTTAGTTTTCCATATTTTCTTACAATAACCTTCTGCCCTCAGCAGAAGATAAAGCTTAAAGATGTCTGGAAACCATGAAAAACATGCTGCCGAGAGCAGTGATGCTGCATCAGTTGATGGAGCAGAAGGGCACACACATGGAGATCGGGTGCCTGAGGTCCCCCAACTTGACCCAGCCATTCTCAAAAACCCTGCCTACCAACAACTTATGGGGAAGATGATGGCTACAATGAATCACATGGTGGAAAGGTTGCCAGTGCCTCAGCCAAGAGCACAGGCTCCCCATGGTGAAGCATCAGGTATTGGGAAGACCTTTGAGCAGTTACGCCGAGTCAGAGCTTCGGATTATGCTGGGATGGCTGATCCAGCATATGTAGATCTGTGGCTGACAGGTCTTGAGAAGGCCTTTCGGATCATCGACATCCTCGAAGCAGACAAAGTCAAGCACGCTGTCTACCTTCTGAAGGGTAGTGTTGGCCACTGGTGGGCCATCGAGGAGGAGAAGCAACCTGGTGAGGAGATCGGTTCGGAGATCTTTCGACTAGAGTTCGTCAGTAGATACTTTCTGAAGACGTATCTAGACGAGAATATCAACTAGTTTGAGCATCTACGCCAAGGAATGATGAGCATCACTGAGTATGAAGACAAGTTCATGGACTTGCTGAGGTTTTTCCCTCACATGGCAGTGACAGATGATGAGCGGATCAGGCGGTTTGAGAAAGGTTTGAATGCTGAATTGTCGACACTTGCTGCTGCTTTAGAGAATCAGGAGCGGTTTGCCATGTTCGTGGAATCCATCCACAGGACTGAACGTCCTGTTAGGGAGAAAAGGGAGTCCCTGACCAGGAAAAGGCCTGCTCAGTTTTAGGGACAGATATCTAGTGGCTTCAAGAAGTCAAGGTTTTCAACACCTTCCATGATGAGAGTTTCTAGTGCACCGTCACAATGGTCCCCGAGTAAGGGAAGAGGTCATGTTTCTTCGCCGTCGAAGGCACATAGTACAACTTCTGTGGCAGTAACAAATCCATCTAGACCGCAGATAGAAGGCAGGTCATGTTATCACTGCGGACAGGCGGGGCATTTAATGTCAAATTGCCCAAGAAGAGACGTTGAGTTAACACAACAGCTGAGACAAAATCAACAAGGACTAGACAGACAGCAGCCCAGCGCTAGCAGAGGGCGAGGACACGGTCAAGCGTCACAAGCAAGATCGTCTGCTCAAGGAAGCAGAGGACATTGACAACAAGCAACGACTTGATTCTATGCTATGAGTATGTCGGAGGCGATAGTCAACCCGCGAGTGGTGACAGGTCAGATGGAGTTATTTCATTCTGATTTGTCTTCTTCTTGCTTTATATCTGTTTTGGTTGACCCGGGTGCTACGCACTCTTTTATCCCACATAGTCTGCTTGAGAGTTGTCCTTTACCTGTTAGTTGTAAGAAGGATAGCCTATTGTTAGAAACCCCTCTTAATGGTTCCTCGATGCTTCAAGAAGAGTGTCCATCTTGTGTCCTATCTTTTTTGGGACACAATATACAAGTGGATCTTATACCACTTGATATGCATGGATTTGATGTGATCCTTGGGATGGATACCTTAGAGAAGTATAAGGTCGTGTTGGACTGTGATTCCAAGTAGGCAGTGTTTGATGAAGATGGAGAGAAGTGGATCTTCCAAGGAGATAGGAAGATTCTTCCGACATGTCTAGTGTCAGTGATGGTGGCATAAAAGTTTTTGGGACAAGGTTGTAAGGCTTTCTTAGCTCATGTTGTGGATACTAAGGTGAAAGGTCCTAGCCTCGAGGAGGTAATGGTTGTATGAGATTTCATGGATGTGTTTCCTAATGAGTTTCTCGGTGTTTCCCCACCTCGAGAGATTGATTTTGAGATCAATATGGTACCAGGAACACAACTAGTTGTGCAAACACCGTATAGGATGGCTCCAGCAGAGATGGTAGAGTTGAAGAAGCAGTTACAGGAGTTGTTAGAGAAAGGTTTCATCCGACCGAGCATGTCGCCTTGGGGTGCTCTAGTGTTGTTCGTTAAGAAGAAGGACGGATCAATGCGGCTATGCATAGATTACCGGCAGTTGAACAAAGTTACGATCAAGAATAAGTACCCATTGTCGAGGATAGATGATCTGTTCGATCAGTTGCGTGGTGCTACAGTGTTCTCAAAGATCGATCTATGGTCTGGATATCATCAATTGAGGATTAAGGCGGACGACATACCGAAGTCAGCGTTTAGGACGAGGTATGGTCATTATGAGTTTGTGGTTATGCCGTTTGGGCTAACCAATGCACCTGCTGCTTTCATGGACCTGATGAACTGAGTGTTCCATCCGTTCCTAGACCAGTTTGTTGTAGTCTTTATAGATGATATCTTGATCTACAGTCAGGACAGTCAAGAGCATGAACAACATCTTCGACAAGTGTTGACTCTTCTTCGCCAACATCAGTTGTATGCCAAGTTCAGAAAATGTGAGTTCTGGTTGAAGGAAGTGACATTCTTAGGTCATGTGATATCTGCAGAAGGAGTCCGGGTGGACCCTAAGAAGGTGGAGTCAGTGGAAGATTGGGAGCAACCAAACACGCCGACAGAAGTTCGTAGTTTTCTGGGTTTGGCCGGATACTACTGGAGGTTTATCAAGGACTTCAGTGCAATTGTGTTGCCAATGACAAAGCTGACCAGGAAGGATGTACCTTTTGTTTGGGATGATCGTTGTCAACAAGCTTTCCAAAGTTTGAAGGAGAAGCTGACTAGTGCTCCAGTGCTAGTGCTGCCAGAGCCTGGGAAGGGCTATGTTGTTTTCTATGATGCTTCCAAGAAAGGCTTAGGTTGTGTGCTAATGCAGGAAGATCATGTGGTTTCTTTTGCTTCGCGACAGCTTAAGAAACATGAGGAGAACTATCTGACACATGATTTGGAGTTGGCAGCGGTGGTCCATGCGTTAAAGATTTGGAGACACTATCTTTATGGGGAAGTGTGTCAGATCTTTACAGATCATAAAAACCTGAAGTAGATCTTTTCGTAGAGTGAGCTGAATATGTGACAATGTCATTGGATGGAGCTAATCAATGATTATGATTTCACCATTGAGTATCATCCTGGTAAGGCCAATGTGGTAGCTGATGCGCTTAGCAGAAAGTCTTCTTCTCTCCCCATGAAGAAAGCACAGTTGAGTTCCTTGGTACGCCATAAGTGGGATATGTTTGTCTCCTTGCGGCAGATGAATGTATAGTTGGAAGTTTCCTTGTTGGCACAGATGCAAGTCAAGCCTACGCTGAGATACCAGATCAAAGATGCACAACAGGCAGATGGTGCAATACAGTTGATCAGGTCAGAGCTTGGTAGCAAAAAGCATGATGGGTTCCATGAGTCCGAGGATGGACTAGTTTGCTATCATGGTAGGATGGTGGTTCCCGATGGTGATATGAAAAAACACTAGAGGGGGGTGAATAGAGTTTTTTTAATAATTTTAACAATTTATTGAACTCAAACAACCACAATTGAAAATTGGAAGAAGGAGACAGGTGTTTAGAGTGGTTCCAACTTTAGCAACTACTAAAGTTGTCAGTCCACTACCCGGTTGCTTACCCAACCGGGATTTTGAAAGTATTTATTTTATTACCTTCTCAAGGATTTATACAAAATACAATACTTTCCTTTACACCCTTTGAACAGCCTTCACTTGAAGTAGGTGCACCAACTTTGAGGTAGCCTTCTTGAAGTAACTCCAAGCTCCCCCTTGAAGTAGCCTTCCTCTCTAGAAGTAACCTCCTGTTGCACCAGCCTTCTGAAGTAGCTCAAAGTCACCTTCTTCACCAAGAAGATCTCCACCCTCTCCAATCAGCAGCCTCCAACCTAGGAGTAGCAAGGAGAGTACAAACGGTAATAGAGAACAAGAAAGGAAAAAGGAAATTACAACATATCCTTTGTAGCCCAAGGCTTGATTTGCCTAGATCAAGCGTATAGATCTCCTAACCAAGTGTATGGACTTGTGATTGCAGTGGGTAGGAGATACTAGCCTATAGGACACGAATTTTGAGCTAAGGAAGGAAATGGCCAATTGTCACAATGCTCAAATTGCTCACAAACATATTGCTCAAAGTATGCTCAAGGATTTCTCAAATGTAGCAAGTATGTTTGAGTGTCCTATGGCTTGTCCTATTTATAGGAATGGCCTAAGGATGCTTAAGGACGTTCTAGACAACTTCTAGGGGTTTCTAAGTGCTTAACTAGCCGTTAGGTACAAGTTTGTTGCTTTAACAATGGCTAATTAATTAATTCTGCAGTTGTTGTCAGAGACCATCTCGGTCGAGGAATGGTCGACCGAGACACCTACTCGGTCGAACTTTTGTCGACCGACAGGCTCTCTGGAACAAGTGATTTGCAACGTCTATCTCCAACTGCCAACTACCTTGTCAGTTGTGTCTAACGGCTACTTTGGATCTTTCTCGGTCGAGAAGATTGTCGACCGAGAGTGTCTCGGTCGAGGAGTTTGTCGACCGAGATTGATCCTGTTTCAATGTTTCAATTTAGGCACTAATTATATGTATGAGTGTGCATATGTGATCCTATTTCAAGGGGATGACCTATCTAACTGTGGTGTTTAGCTAGGGAGAATCTAACGCTTGATTTACATGAAATCTAAGTACGTGTACATTATATATTTGTACAAGTTTTTACAAGGCGATTACATTTCATGAAAATACAAACATATAAGCATATGGATTTCCCTAATTGCTTTTGTCATCCACCTTGTTCCTGCACACTCAAGTAGCTCGTTAGATCAATAAGAATGAAATGTTTGTCATAATCAAAACAAAGGGATTTATAGATGTCCATTTAGCCAACAATCTCCCCCTTTTTGAAGATGACAAACATTTCCAAAAATATAAATAAAGGAAATATAAACCATATGAGTTTCATACCTTTAGATTACCTTTTGTAGCTTTTCTTCTTGTTTTGCAAGTGAGTGCTTTGGCCTTTTTCATTATGAAACTCAGTTATTATAGTTTTGATCTTTATTTTATTTTGATATTCTTTTCTCCCCCTTTGTCATTTCAAAAAGATATCCATGTTGAATATTTGATATTACTTCTCCCCCTTAATTTTATACTATGCTCCCCTTTAGATAGATATCCCAAGGTATAAGTGCTTTGCAATAGATGTCAATTTAGCCATAACTTTAACTTTTAGGTATTTGCAAAGATTTTCATCCTTTTTGATTTATTTGTATTTATTACTCCCCTTATTTTGTATGCTCTACAATAGTCTTATAATCCAAATTCAAATGATGCCAAAAAGATATCCATTATAAAGATAACCAATTTCATTACAAGCATGAAAAGATAGCCAAAACATGTAAAGATAACCCATTTATTACAATTTTGCAAAGATTTCATTACAACTAATACAACTCCAAATCTCACTGGAAAGACTTAAGAATTACATCAACATCAGGGTCTTTCCCAAGAAAAGACTCAGCTCCATAATATTGGACCAAAGTTTGCCACTCCAGAGCACCTGTCTTGGTTAAGGCATATGCCTCCAAGAAGGTTGGAACACGATCAAATCAGAAATGAGCAGCAATATCTTGTAGTTGCATTGATGAAAACTGAGTATGCGTGAGATCTGTAGATGGTGGAGGTGGAGGTTGATAGTAGTTGTAAGATGGGTTATATGGATTGAGCATGCCAGGATTTAAAGAATAAGGATATTCATCTGGTTGGTTTGGAGAAAGAGTTTGCATTCTTTGGTTTAGATAAGTCATGGCATGATGGTTATAATCTAGTTGTTTACTAAGATGATATTGTGACCCAGCAACATAGGTTAGAGTGTTTTGGATGGGATCATAGGGTAGGCTGGTAGGAGGAGGTGGAGGTGGTATATCTTGGGTAGATGTCTCTCCTTCTACCCTAGCCCTCTTATGACCGAAATCAATTCCCATTTTTTCTACAGTATTCTTACTTATTTTTTGTGGTCTACGCTCCCATGTATATCCCATATCCTCAATTTGGGTCTTAAGAAAATGTTGAGTAATTTGGCATACAAGATCAGCATATGGAGGATTGCCAGAAAACTCAAGCATGTTTTTAAGAATGATGCGGATAAAATTTGTGGGAATACGTTGGATAATGGCATATATTAGACACATACGAAAATAGGAACTTCAGACTTATTTGCTCTAGGATGTATGTTTGTTGAAACAATAAGGTTTATAATCCTAGCAGCTGGTTTGAGATTGATAGCATAGTATGTGCCCCTATCTTCGTGACAGGTTGTATTGGATTGAAAAATGGTCTTTTTGATGTCACTAAGACTAACGGTATGGTTATCTTGGGAAAATTGATTAAGTGGGTTTCCAGAGGTAAGGTCAAGGGTGTCTTGATATTAATCTATATCAATATTTAGCATGTCAAGAATATCCCCTTCAGTAAATCGAAAGCTATGCCCATTGACCATAGTATAGAAGAAGATGGTTTCATTTTCAGAGTGGGAGATGAGGTTAGCATAGAATTCATTCACTACCTTGATGGAATAGGAAGGGAAAGAAGGGTTGATGAATTCTTTTAACTTTTGCACCTCGAAAAGGTCCTCCAAGTCGACGATGTTGAGGAAGTCCATAACTTCAACTGGTCGTCGTGGGAGAGGACCTTTGGAGGAGAGCCGTAGATAGCGATCACCAGCATCTCTGTCGACGAAGGCAATGTCGTTGATGATCGTCAATGGTGGAGTAGCCTCCCTTTGTTTCCTGCCAGCGACCTTCTTCTTTCCACGAGCAGAGGATGATGCCATTGTGTTGCTTGAAGGTGGAGAAGAAGCAAGGAAGTCTTTGGGATGAGGATGCTAAAGATTTGCACAAGAATTCACTAGAGAGAGCCTATGGAAACAAGAATATGAAAGTGTGAAGAAGTGACCCATTTTGGTCCTTTTATAGCAATCCAGTGACCGGGTCGGTCGACAATTTGTCGACCGAGCGTCCGCAACGGTTATATTCCAGACGCGCCACTTCGGCCGTCCAACGGTCGACTTGCAACGGTCGTCCGTTAACGGTAACGGTCGGATTGCAACGGTCATATCCCAACGGCTCTTTCTCGGTCGAGCAATTGTCGACCGACACTGTCTTGGTCGAACAATTGTCGACCGGAAGTGTGTCCATGTTAGGTCTGTCTAGATTCTGTCAGTCGAGAGAGGTGGGCAAACCGAGAGGTTTTCGGTCGAAGATTCGTCGACCGACAGACTTACTGGGTACGAATTTTTAAGCTGATTTTTAATGCAAATGATAGACTGATTTTGTAGAGCATATATATATTTTCTAAGGGAGTAATATTTTGTTTTATTATTGACAATATTGGGATAGTTTTGTGATCATAAATTGATTTTGCTTTTAATCACAATAAAATGATATTCAAATAGTTATTGTGTCAAACTTATTTTAGGTCGATTTTGACTACGACCATAGCGCCCCTTGGTCAAATTTCATTTTAACCAAGAGGCAGATTTGTAGATTTTTCAAATTGAACATTATGAAGTATAATATCTGCATAAGTTTTGATTAAGTATCAAGTTGAAGCATAATACTTAATATGAAAACATTTGTCCTTTTCTTAAAATATAGGCTTTGCTGTAGTAATATGAATATCAAATTTCACGTTGTTTAGTATCCTCATAAGATTCTTTACTAAAGGCACACTAAATATCTCAAGTCTTTTAAAGATACTAATTGAGAGATTTTATCTTATGTGTTGCAAGCATAACATATTACCAATAAAGCATTTGCTTGCCTATATATATATATCATCACGGATCCATGAAGACAATTATCTATCCAAGCTAATCACAGTACCAAATGGTGAAAGCATATCCATGATGTAATAACAGAATAATAACAGTAAATAATCACATGATTTCTATATGGATAGACCAGAAAATAAGGAAATCATGTGAATAATGATAGAAATTTTCTTTTCATTAAACTAAGCATAATTTCAGTTTAAACTTAAATCATTTAGGGAATAAACTAATATTAATTTAAATTTGTAGGGATGATTTCCAAAATAAATATCCAATCATTAATCATGAATAGATAGCAATTTTTATCAAAGAATTCAGCAATTTTGCAACAGACTGGAAATCAGTGACATGCTCGGTCGATAATTTCTCGACCGACAGTATCTCGGTCGACAGTCTCTCGACCGACAATATTCCTGAAACTGTTAATTGCTTCCACATAAAACATAACTATGCAAGTTAAATATTTAGATACTTAAATTTATTTGTTATCCCATTCTGTTGAGTTGAGATAGATGTAGAATTATGCAACTAAGGTTCTTGGTCATATCTCAACTTAATTGCATTTATTTAGTTTGGAGGTCTTGGAACCCAAACTAACTCGACATCTTTTCTCTTATAAGGACATGAAAATGAATAATGACCAAGGTGCAAACAATAATGACAGCATATCGAGTCAACCTCATATCTTTTTCTATGGTTGTGTTCAGTGTTGTTCTTGGGTGATGATGTTCCTTTAGGTACATATATAGATTGATGTGTTTGTGACTTTCTCCAACTAGTTGTTCCTTTAGGTGCATATATAGATTGATGTGTTTGTGACTTTCTCCAACTAGGTTGTTGATAGGATTTCCCTTTAGGCTTGTAACCTAGTCCTCTTCTCCCGATTTGATGATAGGGATTATCTAAGATTTTATCAAGAATGCCATTATTATTCAAATTACTAACTTTTTGTTGTAACTTGGCAATCTCTTCCATTCTCTTCTTGATATCTAGTTTTGCTTGATCTAGATTAGATGACAATGAATTTCTTTCTTTGACAATAGAATCATAATCTAGATGGTTTCATAAAATGGGTTGTTTTTGAAGATCATTCACTTGACTTTGCAAATTATTCTTCTCTAAAGAAAGTAGATTACAATTTGCCTCTATAGCTTTTATCTCAATATCATGATCTTCAATGATCTTTTTAAGATCTTCGTTTTCAGATGTAATAACAAGAAGCTTAGCAAGTAATTCATCATTTGCTTTATTAGATTTCTTTAATTTCTTCTTGCATTCAACATATTTAATATGTGTTTCTTCAAGGCTAGCAACTAGTTCTTCTTTAGATAAATCAAAAAGACTTACCTCTTCTTCTTATTCCTCGCTAGTTGTAGCAATGAGACAATCTTTGTTCTCATCTTCCTTCTTTGATCTCCATGGGCATATAGTTGTTGTGTGGCTTGTTCCTAAGCACCAATTGCAACATGTTGTAGTTTTGTCCAAGCAGCACCTTTTGTTGTGATTGTAATCACCATTACCCTCCATTCTTCAAGACCTGGTTAGGGTTCCTTGAAGCCTGCTCTGATACCAATTGAAAAAACACTAGAGGGGGGGTGAATAGAGTTTTTTTAATAATTTTAACAATTTATTGAACTCAAACAACCACAATTGAAAATTGGAAGAAGGAGACAGGTGTTTAGAGTGGTTCCAACTTTAGCAACTACTAAAGTTGTCAGTCCACTACCCGGTTGCTTACCCAACCGGGATTTTGAAAGTATTTATTTTATTACCTTCTCAAGGATTTATACAAAATACAATACTTTCCTTTACACCCTTTGAACAGCCTTCACTTGAAGTAGGTGCACCAACTTTGAGGTAGCCTTCTTGAAGTAACTCCAAGCTCCCCCTTGAAGTAGCCTTCCTCTCTAGAAGTAACCTCCCATTGCACCAGCCTTCTGAAGTAGCTCAAAGTCACCTTCTTCACCAAGAAGATCTCCACCCTCTCCAATCAGCAGCCTCCAACCTAGGAGTAGCAAGGAGAGTACAAACGGTAATAGAGAACAAGAAAGGAAAAAGGAAATTACAACATATCCTTTGTAGCCCAAGGCTTGATTTGCCTAGATCAAGCGTATAGATCTCCTAACCAAGTGTATGGACTTGTGATTGCAGTGGGTAGGAGATACTAGCCTATAGGACACGAATTTTGAGCTAAGGAAGGAAATGGCCAATTGTCACAATGCTCAAATTGCTCACAAACAGATTGCTCAAAGTATGCTCAAGGATTTCTCAAGTGTAGCAAGTATGTTTGAGTGTCCTATGGCTTGTCCTATTTATAGGAATGGCCTAAGGATGCTTAAGGACGTTCTAGACAACTTCTAGGGGTTTCTAAGTGCTTAACTAGCCGTTAGGTACAAGTTTGTTGCTTTAACAACGGCTAATTAATTAATTCTGCAGTTGCTGTCAGAGACCATCTCGGTCGAGGAATGGTCAACCGAGACACCTACTCGGTCGAACTTTTGTCGACCGACAGGCTCTCTGGAACAAGTGATTTGCAACGTCTATCTCCAACTGCAAACTACCTTGTCAATTGTGTCTAACGGCTACTTTGGATCTTTCTCGGTCGAGAAGATTGTCGACCGAGAGTGTCTCGGTCGAGGAGTTTGTCGACCGAGATTGATCTTGTTTTAATGTTTCAATTTAGGCACTAATTATATGTATGAGTGTGCATATGTGATCCTATTTCAAGGGGATGACCTATCTAACTGTGGTGTTTAGCTAGGGAGAATCTAACGCTTGATTTACATGAAATCTAAGTACTTGTACATTATATATTTGTACAAGTTTTTACAAGGCGATTACATTTCATGAAAATACAAACATATAAGCATATGGATTTCCCTAATTTCTTTTGTCATCCACCTTGTTCCTGCACACTCAAGTAGCTCGTTAGATCAATAAGAATGAAATGTTTGTCATAATCAAAACAAAGGGATTTATAGATGTCCATTTAGCCAACATGATATTCTAAGAAAGCTAGTGCTCTAGGAAGCACACACATCAATGTATGCTATGCATCCAGGAGTCACCAAGATGTATCATAACCTGAAGGACATGTATTGGTGGTTTGGCTTGAAGAAGGATGTAGCTGAGTTTGTGGCTAAATGCACAGTATGTCAGCAAGTTAAAGTTGAGCATCAGAAGCTGGAAGGTACGTTGCAACCCATGTCGATACCACAATGGAAATGGGATCATATAACCATGGATTTTGTAGTTGGTCTACCAAAGGAAGCTAGGAAACATGATTCCATTTGGGTAATAGTGGACAGGTTGACAAAATCTGCTCATTTTATACTCATAAAAACAACGTATACATCAGAGAAGCTTGCTCGGGTATATGTAGACAAGATAGTGAATTTTCATGGTGTACCAGCAACAATAGTTTCCGACAGAGGTCCTCAGTTCACAAGTCATTTCTGGGAACAATTGCACAAAGTGTTGGGAACGCAGTTGAGGTTCAATACAACTTTCCACCCCCAAACGAATGGACAGTCTGAAAGGACTATTCAGACTTTGGAGGATCTTCTCCGATCTTGTGTTTTGCAGTTCTTAGGCAGTTGGGACATGCATCTCAGTTTGATAGAGTTCGCTTATAACAATAGTTACCAGTGGAGCATTGACATGGCTCCTTATGAGGCTCTATATGGAAGGAAGTGCATATCCCCTTTATGCTGGTATGAGTCCGGTGAGTATCAGCTTTTGGGTCCTGAATTAGTACAACAGACAACAGAAAAGATCAGAGTGATACAGCAAAAGTTAAAAACAGCATAGGACAGACAAAAGTCTTATGCAGACAATCGCCGACGACCTCTAGAGTTCCAAGTGGGAGAAAAAGTGTATCTCAAGGTCTCACCTTGGAAAGGCGTGCTAAGGTTTGGCTGGAAGGGCAAACTGGCACCCAGGTATATGGGGCCATACCCAGTAATAGCATGTGTCGGCAAGGTAGCTTATAAGTTAGAACTACCGCCAGAGTTGCACAGGTTGCATCCAGTGTTCCATGTCAGTATGCTGATGAAAAGTCATCCAGACATAGGGACAGTTATACATCCAGTTGAGCTTGAGCTTGATGAAGACGTGACCTACGAGGAGGGTCCGGTGGTGATCCTTGATAGAAGAGTAAAGAATCTGAAGAGGAAGGACCTGGTTCTTGTAAAGGTTCTTTGGCATCATCGTGGTGTTGAGGAAGCCATGTAGGAGCTTGAGGAAGAGATGAGGAGGAAGTATCCCTCACTTTTGTCTTCGGATTTTAGGTACGAAATCCTTTTGTAGAGGTTTATGGCTTGTAAGGACCCTGACCTTTGTTTTCGGCTTACCCTATTTGTTTTGCCTAAACCTGGTGCTTGGTTGCTTGCTAATCACCATTAGTGGTGATTAGGGTCTGCTTGTGCTTAGTTGAGTGCTGGAGGTGCTACTTGCAAAATAACCTGAGATAGGGTTGAAGAGCAAGTTTGTCACCTTGAGGGTGTCTTTCTCTCTCTCTCTTTGCTTCCTCTAGGGCTGATGTGAAGGTTTGGGCTTGTACCTTGAGTTGTCTTGGGCTTGGTTGAGCTCTTTTGGACCTTGTTTTCCCTTGTTTGGGCCTTGCCTTGCCTGGTTGAGCCCTGTATCGAGCAAGGGTGCCTTGTGTCGGCCATGGGGTATCGCCCATGAGGGTGTGTCGGCCATGGAGGAGTGGTGTGTCAGCCTTTGACCTTTGTTTACCATCTTTCCTTGGTTGTGTCACCATAGCTTGGACATGTGGTCGATCCTTGGTTGAGTTGTGGCATGGCATGGCATGTGCATGTGTTTTACAAGGTGGTGGAACGTGTGGACAAGTGTCCCTTAGTAAGGTGACACCTTGCCTTGGTCTAACCTTGACCCCCCATCTATATATGCCTTGCCTTTCTCTTCCTTAGGAACCCTTTAGCTCTTTGTTGCTCCTCTCTTCCTTGGTGCATGATACACCTACCCTTTGGAGCAGGTTGGTGGCCGATCCCCTTGAAGGAGTTCTTCTTCTTCCCTTAGCTTGGTGGTCGAACCCTAGGTGGGTCTTGTTCTTTGTAGTTGCTTGGAGCCTTGGAGCTTGAGGAGTTTTCTTAAGGAGGGTTACATAACTTCTAACCCTAGATATACTACTTTCCCTATGTTGCATGTTTCATATATGTTGACAATCGGCCATGCATGTATGTTTCTTGTTCTAGAACATGTTGTTGATCTATGAGCTTGTTTTTGTTGTTGTTTTTGTTGTTGATGGGTTATATGCCTTTACACCTAGTTGGCTAAACCATAGTTGAGGTTTTCTTTGGTAGCAACATCCCTTTCTCTCTTTGGTCTAGAGAAGTGAGTTTGAGCTCTAGTAATGTGGGCAATACCCCTCTCTCGTTTAAGTTGAGAGGTGAGCTTATATTCTAGTTGCTTGGGCAATACCCTCCTCTCACTATGGATTTGAGAGGTGAGCTTTTGATGGCCTGTGTTGAGGTTGGATCCTTGTGGTTGCCTGATTTGTGAAAGTGGTTGTGCAACACCCCTCTCTCTTAGTTGTTGAGAGGTGAGCCGACCTTCTTGATCAACTAGGGTTTGGTGCCCTTGTGCTTGAGGTTGAATATGACCTTGTTGGGTTGTGTCTTGCACGATATGACTTTGAGGATAGTGTTTCCCCATAACCTTCTTGTCTTGAGTTGTACCTTTGGCCGATACCCATGTGTGCTTGGGCGTTATGGGTTGTTGAGTGCCCTGCATGATACACCTTGTTGAGATAGCTTTACCTTGGTGTCCGATATCCCTTATCTGCCCTAGAATTAGGGTTCGGGCGACATGGTTGCTAGACCCCTGGATGGGTATCTTAGTTGATATGAAGCCTCAACCCAAGCTTGGGCATTAGTGCTTCTTTGGGCGACATGAGTTGTCTACCCTTCATGCACGATATGTCCTTGAGGTGTAATCCTTGGTAAATAAGCTTGCTTGGGTGATCATTGTATCCCTGGCCGATATGCCTAGTTGAAGCTTAGTTGGTTCCTGTCATGGTCCCTTGGACGATACCCTTGGTGGATTTGTTGGGTGGGCGATACACCCTTGTTAAGCCGTTGTCTGATATCCTCCTTGGGGTTAAGTCTTGGACGATACACCATGTAGAGAGGGTGCTCGATGCACTCCCTTGTCTTTTGGTGGCCTTGGTCGTTACCCTTGCTTAGATGAGCTTAGACGATATGGTATGGTACCAGGAAGTCTTTGGACGATACCACCATGTCCTAGTTGAGCCTTGAAGGGTTGGGCGATATGGTTCATGCCCGACATGCCAACCCTAGGATGCTAACCATTATGCTACTGGCCATGCAAGACACCTTTTCTTGGGCGTCATGGTTACCCTAGTTGATAGGGTTAATCCTCGGATGATGATTGAAGGTTGCACGATAGGGGCATCTTGGGTGACACCCCTTTGGCCGATATGGCTCATGTGGGAGGTTAGCTGATAGTGGAACCTAACCCTAACCCTAGCTTGGTGCACGTTAGACCCTTGGCCGATAGCCATGGTAGTGATGCACGTTATGACCTTGTGGATGGATACCCGACACCATGGGAGTTAGTGGAACCTTGATGCATGTTAGAGGATGTGCAGTGTTTGGTTGATATGGTGGTAAGTTGCTTTAGGGTTTGGAACCCGAGCCGGTATACCCTTTGGTGAGGGTATGGCGCTACTCGCTATACCTGTAGTGAGGGTTGCAGGAGTTTTTGTGAGGGTTCTGATAACTCGGTATGTATATAGTTGATGGTTCTCTTTTAATGATTGACATGATGTAATCACCTTGCATTCTGCAAACATGATGATGAGATATAATGATAGATTGTGAACCAAGAAGCTTGGAATCCTATGATGTTGGTCACAAGTATAAGGCATAACAGTTGCCCATGTTTGTTAATAATACTATGAATGATAAAGCTTGTGTAATATATTCATGATAGGAAGATCATTCTATTAATCCATGATGGTTTCAGTAATCTCTGTGAATGTATATACTAACCATGCAGGTACTTCATGTGGTTTCATAGACTAGTAAGAGCTATGAGATATATGTTCTTTGACTAGCACAATGTGATGATAATCCTTGTTAATAAAGTAACAAGTTGATAGGTCTGAGGACCTGATATAAGGCTGAGTGCCTACTTGAGGTGTTATCCTCTGATGATAAGATAAGGGATGCATTCCCAGGATGTTGATGCATGATTGTGATGCCTTAAGAGGCAATGGTTGATATCATGAGGGATTGAGGTCCCAAGACAGTATGTTGATGGCAATAATGATGTAATTCTATAAGGCTATGTTTATACCTTGTTTTGCCTCAACAATTGTCTTAAAATATACTAATGAATTACAGATGAACATATCATGTAGTTTGCCCTGGCCATAGATCCATTACCGTCAGTATTTGGTGATGGTGAAATAGGTTTATCCTGCGGGATTACCTGGAGCGCATATTGTTGAATATGCGAGGTTTCCCCTAGCCTAAAATAGGAGGGTTGAGTGCAATTGTGGTTGCAGACTCAAGATATATGGAGCATGGTGAACATACCCATGGCTCAGGATATGTGATGATGAGCATGATGCGTTCATGGCTCGAATGTATATACTAGCACCTATGATGAGGTGAGCTAGAGACGGGTAGCTTGCGGAGCTAACCCAGAGGCTGAGGCCTATAAGCATAAGACTACGGTCTTGCTTGATGATTTGTGTACTGACCACGAGAAGGTGAGGTCATGGATTCTAGATCTCCTTAGACCCTGTATGGCACCGGATTGGGCTTCTCATCTAATGGTTGGACTTGAGCAGGGAAGGCTCACTTCCTCAGGGCGTAACAAAACGTAATCCAGCCGAATAAATACATCCTTCTTAGAGCAAAACACAAAACATTGATTGAGGCCTTGCTTGCATAGCCGATCTAGTTACACCTTGCAAATATGTGTATGATCCTTATATCTTGTGATAAGTTCTTATAAATCTTATCTTGTCAATCATGTTCCATAAAGAAATACTTGGTAATATGCCTCCTATATATCTTGGTAAGCTTGATGGTAATTATAGCTTTGCTCAGTATCCTGCTCTTGTTATCCACTTATTCAGTTATTTTCCGTTATCTGCTTTAACCTTTGAGGTTTTATAGTTGCGGTGGGGAGTTATGTTTCTCGTTGGGACTGTGTGTCTCACCCCGCTGGTTTACACTCTTTTTAGGTGATCGCTCTAGACATGGTGGTGGTCGTGAGGTTGTGGCCGAGCAGCAAGAAGAGCAGTAGAAGGCAAGAGTTGGACATGTTTTTGTTTTGGTGGTTTTGTAGTAGAGTCCTAGAGTCATCCATGTACTCTCGGGTTCTCAGAGGTGTTTGACGATGTTTCACGATGTTTAGCTGCTGTAATTTTTGTATACCCTGCTGTTGGTCGTACGTGGCCGTTCTGTATGTATAAACTGGTGATGAACTAATATGCGTTGTTGCGACAGTGGGTGGCTTTAAGTTGTGAACATATCTGGAAGGTGATCTTGAATATATCTATATATATATATGACATGATCTTCTTGCAGGGCCTGGTTGCAAATGTTCTGTACGTATGTTTCCGTAATCAGTTTTAATTAACCCGTGTTTTCGGTAATATATGGTTCCGCATGTTTTCGCGTGTCATCTCATTGTCTATGTGATGACAGGGTGTCACATTATCTACCACCAATATCAAGAAATAACCAGTCTCCATTAACTATACAAGTATTCACTGTACAAAATTTCACACTTAGTCTTCTTACAAGTTGTGGATTTACATTATGTAAGATTAGTACCTTCACTACACCAAGGATATCTCTAGAGAAAAAAATTCCTCTAATGGATCACTATGAACTACACATGAGGAAGAATGATCTTCCTATACATGTTTCATGAACCAAGAGTCATTTAACTTATGCTTAACAGACCAAATAGACCCATGATCAAGACATTTTCCTTGTTACCCATTTGACCCATATGGATTCCTTGTCACTAGAGACATCATGTAAATTGTTAACAAGGCATGGAACCATCTAATGATATTGAGTCCATCCTCCTTTCTTGGCTTGCAGATCTTAGACTAGGGAATCAAATATATGTGCTTTTTATTCTTTGTATCACCCCAAATGGACCTACAAAAATGCTTCCCAGTTCAACAATGATTGATTTTGGAAGATGAAAGGTTGCTAGAAGATATGGTAGGAACACAATGTTTATATCCACAATTCAACCAAACTTGCCATAGATAATAGTTTGCATTTTAGAATCAATATTTAGCTTTACTTAGTCAATGATGGGTTCACAAATAAACATAATGACCTATTTGAATGGAGGTAATACAATGTGCTTATACTAAGGTCTATTGACTAAGTGTGATACATTGTCCATATCGTGATGATGACTTAACATTCCATTCATATGTATATTTGAGATTGATTTCAGGCATTAGGTACAAGAGAAGGATTAATTCAATCAAGCCCTAGCTTGATCTAGTTTAAGTCAAAAGCAATGCAAATGCACTTTCTTTGAAAATGCCCTAAAACCCTTAGGACACTTGTAATAATATAAGAAAAAATCAGGAGCGCTTAATTCAAATGTTTAATCACTCTAATGATATTTTCCAAAATTGATTGCAGGATGTATGATTGGTCGAGTTTCCTTCCTAGAAACTTGACTAATGCCTTGGATTGAACTTGGCAAATGCCCATGTTCGGCCGAGTTTACCCCAGGTAACACTCGACCGAATCCTTGTATTGGAAAAATATATTTAAGTGATTGGTCGAGTTTCATATAGGATAAAATTGATATATAATTCAAATTTGCTTTGGTGCATAGTACAATTGGTCAACTTGACTAACTGCACTATAAGGAGTGTGTAGAAAAAGTGATTCTATCTGTAGTAGTGTTGTAAAACTCGAAATTATATCTATTGCAACATCTAAAACAACTAGAAAATGTTCCTTAGTGCTTCTAGTCTCTAGTGAACATCCCCAATTATAAACAGGATCTCTTGGAGTTCATTCCAAAGTTGCTCCTTCATGCTATTCAAGCTCCTAGCTATAGTTGAGAGAATTCAGTCCACTTGAGACCCTTTCTCTCTATTGTTTGCAAATCAAAACATTCATATGAGTGAGATAGGATATGTGTGAGAGAGGTACTCCATTGTAGTCTTGTAAGGCTCTCAAAACTTCCCTTTCCCCAACCCCTTTCTTGAGATCAAGTTGGTGAAAGCTTCTCCAAGTAAAGGAGAAGGTGAAAAGTTTCTTCAAGTGGAAGGAGAAGGTGCAAAAGCTTCTCCAAGGTGAAGGAGAAGGTCAAGGCTAAAGATTTGTGGTTAGAGTGGGTGATTCCTTTAAGGAAAAAGACTCAATGCAAGAAGGGGATCTCCTTGGTGAAGGGGTCCAGCTGCTTGCAAGAGTGGGTAAAACCTTGTAGAGGTAGAAGACTCTAGATCAAAGGATAGGCAAGTCCTTGGTTGGTTTATGGGCTCCTTTTGGTCCTTAAAAAGGAGATCGGATATCCTTGGCTCAGAAAAGGAATGTAAGGCCCTTGAACTTGCTTAATGAGTTGAATAAGCTTAATTACCATAATTGAATACTTATAATCCTAATATAACCTTGTTATATTCTTTGAAATCATAATACAAGCTTAAGTTTCAAATTTAGTGCAATTTGGACACTTTTTGAGCAAGTTATGCAATTTTATGTACATTTTGGACTTTTCTGCAATTTACCCAATTGAGGGGTTTTCTTTGCAATTTATCTCATACATTATGTTCCTTATATGTTATATTATCATTATTGGGTATTTTGATCCATGGGGATCCTAGTTGAGCCATGGTTTGAATGTGTTTTCCTCAAGAGTATTTTAGGGTTTACCCCTTCATGGATGAGCTACCTTTAGTAGCTACCAACTAATGAATTATGTGATTGGCTGGGAAATTCGACAAAGGAAAACTACAAAGGTCTATATGGATGGTGGGGGAGCTTCTTGTGTGTGTTCTTATATATTCTTAATAGTTTAAGGCCATAGACACATGGGGAAGCTACTTTTACACCTCATACTTGCTTCCATCCTTATCCATGGGCTATATTTACCTCTTCCTTGCCCAAGTACGAAACTATGCTTGCTTTATCTTTCCTCCAACCTGGAGAAAATACTCCACTCTATTTTTCTATAGAACCAAGTGCTCTAAGGTAGAAGACAACCTCTTTTTAGAGAAGAAGTCCCCTAGAGTTCCATCTAGCCCTACCTAGGGTTTCCAAGGTCATCTTCTAGGGGTTTCGACCAAGGAAAGTTGTTTTCTTCATTACTTCTCCGTTTCTCTTTCTCTTCTCCTTCCTTAGACCTTCCTCCAGGTCGGAACCTTGCTTTTCCATGGTAAAAGTAGCTCTAGAACTCAAAAATCTATCCTTCTTATTTCTTTTTCTAGGGTTTTGCTTCTTTGTGGAGAGAAGTGCCTATTTGGCCAAGTTCAGATCTGAATCCAAGGTTTTCTTGCCCTATTTTCTTGAGATTCTTTCTATTTGGGATCTTACCTACTCTTGAGTTATATAACATTCTTCACTTATATTTCCTACTAAAAGCTTGTTTGTTCATGTTTATGCTTTAATGTGATGATCTAAGCATAAAGAAACCATGCTTGTTTAGAATTACACATTTTTGTGGTGTTCCCTATTTTGTTCCAGTTCTGTATGAACTTGTAAACATGTGTACGACCTTTATAAGGTGTAACATGATCTGGTACAGGTTGATAGCATCAACCTATGGTGCTAAGCACAAAATAATTGATGGTTCAAATTAGGGTCTTCAAGCTATTTCTTTTCCTATCACACAACCGATGGTCATACCATTCAATAACCAATGGTGTTTCTATCTTGGCAACTGATGTTCATGATCAAGGGTGTCAAATTTATGGTGACAACCTATGGTCACCCCCTTAGGTCAGGTTTTGGCACAATTAGATGTTTAATTATCATCTACTAAGTATTCTAATAATGTTATCAGTTGATGATGACATTAGCTTAATATTTGATGGTGTTAACTAAATGTATCACTGATCTAACAACCAATGGTGACCTAACGATCAAAATTAATGGTGGATCAGGTCATCATCATATATCATGAGTTAAGAATGTAATTTTAGATTTGACTAAACCTTAAACTAATGGTTCCTTGGTTCAATTAATCTAATGGTTAGACCTATACTTCAATTGATAACCTTGAACAATGAACCTGATCCAATGAATAATATTGGATGCTTCAACATCTAATGGATTAGAATAAATCACATGGTATTATATGTGGGTCCTAGTGATGATAATTTTATGGTCCAATACCATTAATTTCTAGTCTTACCTTTGCCATCATATAGTTATATTTGATAAATCACTATAATAAGTGGATGTGTAACTCCCATGTGATCTAGCTTGTTATACCTAACCTTAATGTAATTATATGATGTTGATTGGTTATAATCAGACCTCTTGAATGATTAAAGTGATAATTAATTACACTCTTCTTGTGTTGAAACTACAATGTAGTACTATTTGAATATCATAGTGCCTTGCCATGTTAATATCTATGGACACATATGTGCTAATGATCTTTTAAGCCTTGTTTAAGGCATGGAATGATGATGATAACCCTACTATGAATAATGTGATAGACTTAACGACCTTTGGGCATGTTTGAATCCATGATTGAGGTGAAATCCTCTTCATGTTCCAATAAGGATTAAAACCCTGGAACTTGTGATAAGATATTGGTATCTTGTAAAAGTATGATGATAAGTTTGGTCCATTAATTTGCAATGAATGATAGCATGTGGTAATGTGACTAAGATTTATATGTCAAATGTTTTATATCTTTTGAAGTTATTATACATATACTCTTGTTAGAAAAGAATTAGGGTTTGAATGTCCATTTGTATGATTTAGCCTAAATTCACCTAATTGGCATAACTAATTAAGTGAAACTCTAATCATGTAGTTCCCTATGACATAGATCTATTTGAGTGTCAGAAATTGCCAGATAGTGAAATGAGTATTCCTAAGGGATACACATAGCACATACTGATGAGTATGTTGGGTGCTTGTCATCCTAAATTCAAGTGTTAGGGAGGATGATAGTGGTCATACCTAGCCCTCAGTTTGAGAACAGCTGCGGTCGTGTCTCGGTGATTATATATATATATATATATATATATATATATATATATATATATATATATATGATGAGATTGGAGGACAACTATGGTTGTACCTCGTATGGTAGGGTATGCGTACCCACCTCCTTTCACTAGTGTCGTGACATGTACCAAGGACGAACTAGGCTATTAGCATCTTGACCTTATGTTTCGCTATGGCGGACCCGTACTGACCGGGGGCGGAGAAGATCTTAGGAGTCTGGCTCTTCCTAGATCTTATATGGTACTGATTTTGACTTAGTAGTGGTTAGTTGGGACTTGAGTGGTATTTCTTAAATCCCTTAGGGAAATGTAATAAAAGAAGTGATATAAGCCGTGTAGTATACTGGCCATGGTTAAATACATCTCACATTGTTTGATTAGTCTTTAACTTGTCTTTATACTACTCAATGTTTACAAGATGATATCATATGACCTTTGAGTAATTATACTTCTTGTCAAGTTAATTTGCTTAATGGCTTAGTATGCTTAACCTATTCAATCTTCTTAAATTGCTTATTGATTACTATATATGTGCAGTTCATTTATTGTCAATCAATATGTTATAATCAATATATGTTGGCGAGAGTTATATCTCTCATTGGGACTGGGTCTGACCCGTGGGTCACCACATTTTTTTTGGTGGTCGCGAGCAATGAGATCAAGGTCACACGGTGGAAGAGAACCAACCTGGTGATCAATAGATTCAGAAGGTTGGTTAGTTGTAGATGTTAGTAGTATAGTCCTATTGTCATCCTTGTACTCTTAGGTATGGGTATGGGATGTGTTTTTTTAGATGATATACTTGTATCGACATGAGATTTTGGTAGTATGCCAACGTTTGTAAATATATGGCATGTACATGTGAACTATCTTTTATATGTAGGATGTGACTGAGGTCATTGGACCCATATGTGAATATTTGTTACATTATATGAGAATGGAATGATGGACCTTTATGTAAATGTTCTAGAGTTCATTTACATTGTTAGAATTGGTTTTAATTACTTCACATTAATTTTTGACTATGTGATTAATTAGTAGTTGATTGTGTTTTGTGTTTTGAGTAATCTTGTTTAGCATGATGAGGTGTCACAAGGAAGGTCATCTTGTATGTCTTATAATGGAATATACGTATACATTGGTTGCAAAATCCTAGAGCTTAACCTCTCTAGGTAGTGGAGTGACGTTCTCCTAGTTTGGAGATTGGAACCATTCTACATAGCTTGTTGTTATGTTTTTTAATCTCTCTCACCCTTGCTATGTATGCTTCGTTGCACTACAAATTCAATGTTTGTAATTCCATATCTTGAAGTAACTTGAAGGTCTAACAAATCTTATTTAAGTGCCTTTTAGTTCTATTCATCCCCTCTAGAGCCAATTGATCCAACAAGTGGTATCAGAGTGATAGTATTCTTCAACAAATCTCCTACGAGAAGAGAAGATGGGTGACAACCTACATGGGTCTTGTTGGATCCTAGATGGGTGATTAGATGCTCTAGAGGGGGGGTGAATAGAGTTTTATACACTTAAACAAAATTCATTAAACCTTCAAGATATATCACAAGATAAGGTTGCTAAATAGGAAATTTGTGTGCAACTAAAACATACATAGCAAGGGAGAGAGAGATTGAACATGCACCAATTAGACAAGCTATTTAGAGTGGTTCCACACTTCAAACTAGAAGTGTGTCAGTCCACTTTCCTAGAGAGGTCACCCTCTAGGACTTCCAAACTATTGCACTCTTATATTCATTCATAAGACATACAATGCATGACCAAACAAAAGACTTACCTATCCAATACAAAGAGTCTTCAACCTTACCAAGGACTTACCCACTTTGCAAGAGTCTTCGGCCTTCTCCAAGGACTTACCCACTCTTGCACAAGTCTTCAGCCTTGCAGGGATCACCCACTCTTCTTGGATCTTCAGCTTTTGACTTCACCTTCATTCGGAGAAGCTTCCACCAAGGACTTACCCACTTGAACAAGGAGTCTTCTGCCTTCACCAAGGGCTTACCCACTCTAGCTCCAAGTCTTTAGCCTTGATCTTCACCAAGGGATGTCTTCCCTTGTTCTTCTTCACCTCTCTTGGACAAGAGAGAGAACCTTCATCTTCATGATTGGAATGGGAGAAAGGAGGTGGTGGAAGTGAGAGCCTCACAAGATATACATGTAGGATTAGCTCTCTTACAGATTTCCTACTCACTCTAATGGATGTAGTAAGTGATTAAGCTTAGAGAGAGAGAGGAGGTTGTAGGAAGCACTCAACTATAGAATACGAACCTCACATAGAGTTTGCAATGAATGCTCAACCTTGGAATGAAGCCCAAGGGGCCCTATTTATAGTTGGGGATGCCTCTTAGCCTTTGGGAACACTTGAGAATGAAAACTAGCCATTTTGTGGCTTGCAACAGATATATTTTCACTTGTTTCAACTCCACAACGGCTAGAAACACTTTTCTGCACTATTTTGTATAGTGCAATCGGTCGAGTTTCAATAAGGGTAACTCGATCGATCAAGTAAACGACAAGGTCGATACTCCAATGATCGATCGAGTTTATCCTGACAAAACTCGACGACCATTAGGAATCGAAATGGTCAGTTACTTGATCGATCGAGTTCCTTGTAAACAAAACTCGACCGATACAATCTCCAAAAAATTGATCAAGGATTATCGGTCGAGTTTTCAGACTGGGAAACTCGACCGGCAAAGTGCTTGTAATCAATTTTCAAAGTTGCATCTAAAGTGCTATAATATTCGATCTAAGTGCTTCTGATATTTTTCTGAGCTTAATTACAAGTCATACAATCATTACAAGTGATTTACAACATGATTCTAATGGATATACATCATATTACAAAAATGTGCACTTGTATGACTTTGACTTGTATTTTCTCCAATTTGATATGCGCAAGTTAGGGCATTTGGAGTGTGTCTATACTTAATCTGAAATCACTCAAGTATAGGCATTAGACACTAAAATGTGGAATGGTTAGTCATCATAAAAGCACAGGTTTAGTCAATTTTGACGTGAGTCAGCATTGACCTAATTAACCTTGAATCAACGATCTCCCCCTTTTTGAAGATGACAAACCATTCCATAAATGTATTGAAAGCTTTCAAGTAAAATCATACCTTCGGAGAAACCTAGGGGTTTCGATAGAATGAAGTTCACATGCTCCCTCTCAATTGATGTGCATGGAGTTTTCATACTCCCCCTCAATTGATGCTATTTCTCCTGCATGGTTAGATTTCATAACATTTATAGAATACTATGTCTTCTACTCATATATGTTCTACACATATATTTCTTCTCCCATTTACCTTCTCCCCTTTACATGGACATACTTCTCCTCTTCATGTAAGACATGCCTTCTTCCTCTTTTAAAAGAAGACATACCTTTCTCCCCCTTTGGCATTTCAAAAAGTGGGGTTATGAAGAAATAAGAAACATCACTTGTTAAAGAGAAAGGAGATAACACAAATATATATAAGGAGAGTGGAAGAGCACATATAGGGGCTTGTCTAATCATAGAAAGAAAATCAAGTTAAAGCATATACTGAACAACCCAAAATGCAAGAAAAACTGAAACTGGAGCAATATCTGCATAAAATCCAAAAATACTCCAATTTCTACATATAATGTAGATCTATGTACCTTGCATCACAATGTTATGCAAGCAACTCAAGATAGTAGATATGCAATTCAAGGAACAATCTTGAGCATGTATGAGACAAGATACAAGCATAGCATATAGATGAGCAAAGATGCCAATTATAAACAAGGTTAGAACTACATGTATATGAACTACTAGTAGATGATATCACAAGTTAGGACTACTAGTAGGATCTAAATCATACAAAGAGATACCAAAAGATACACAAGATAAAGCAAGCTATGAGAAGATGTAGAGATATATCCAAATAAAGAGATAAGCAATTTTAGAAGCATGAAAGGATATAACTCACATACAAATATGCATCCTTACCAAAAGATGATTACCACTAAGAACCTCAAGGTTGTATCAAAATAAGATATACACCTAGATAGATGTAGCAAGTTAGAGCACAATAGAAGCAATTTAAGATACAACCAAGAGATCCAAAGAGATCATCATCAAAACCTGCAAAACAACTCAAAGCAAGTAATTGCAACATATAGATATACCAATTTCGAGCAATTAGAGAGATAGAGTTGTAAGAAAGATAGGAAATTTAGAACATGGAAATATGCATATATAAAGGTACCAAATGAGAGTGCCAAAGAATAAGGAAATTGGTTGAGAAAATCTAGTTGAGAGGGAAATTATCATTCAATAAGCCAACTGTGTATTATGTGCACAGTGTTATCGGTCGAGTTATGTGCATTGACAACTCGATCGATGACAGCTGTTGGCAACACCCATTAGTGCCTATCGGTCAAGTTTCAAATAGGTCAAACTCGACCGATAGAGCAGCTATCAAAAAGCATATATATATATCATAAAAACACATTTAAAGGCATGCTATAAATACAAACCATATCCAAACATATCTAAGCAAGTTAGTAATGCACTATAGAAGAATTAGAAACAATTTTTGAGCAAGAGTGTGAAGAGAATCACAAGATACCACTTTTGACTCAAAAACCATATGTATAGTGCACACCATCTTGACAAAACAAGTTAGGATTGGTTATAAGCAAGAAAAACATTACCTTTGTGCTTACCATTACTTTTCCACTTGTTGTCACCCTCTACACATCTCACCTTTCTTCTTTCATGTGGATTGACAAGTCAATTTGCAATACAATAGCTCAAGTCAATCCATTTGCAAGTACCTACAAGAAGAAAGATGAAATGGTCCCCAATCATGTTTTTGGGTCTGGAGGGGTTAGTTTAGCAACCCAAGTCATATTGCTCTTGGGTGCTTTCCTAAAAGGACAACAAGTAGAATAATGACCAATTTCATTGCAATAGTTGCATGTGCCCATAGTCTTGGAACTAAAGGATTCTCCATGGAAGATTGGAGGTCATTTATCTTTGTTGTTCCCTTGACTACTATCATACCCTAAACCATGTCTACCAATTTGTTTAGTAGTATGGTGTAGGATGTCATTAAGACTCTTTTTACCAACTAAGAATCTTTGCAAAGAAGATCTCAAACTATCATTATCATGCATAAGAGAAGTAATAGTAGAAGATAAATGATTGATATTATCTCTAGCATGTAAAAGATCATTTTCTAAGAATTTTAGTTAAATGAGAATCTCTATCAATATGAAGAGCAACAACATCATTCTCTCTATTAGTAGAACTAGAACAAGATTCATGCCCATTGATTTTAGCAAGAAAGGAGGCATTTTCTATTTCTAATTCTTGCAAAACAAAGTCTTTGTCCTTGTTTTCAGATTTAAGAACATCAATATCATGCATGAGAGAATCAACAATTAAAGTATGCTCTTCATTAGAACTAGGCATAAGAGGTTGAGCTTCTAGAAATCTAATCTTATCAAGCAAACTAGCATTTTCAAGTTTAAGAGAGTCTACTTGGCTAATACAATCATTTTTATCATCAAGCAAGCAAGAATTAGCATGTTCAAGATCATCTAGTTCTACATGCAAATTATCAACAATTTTAGAAAGCTTTTTTCTTTTTCCTTTTAGAAGACTTAAGAGAGGCACAAATATCATGAATAATAGCAATCAAAGATTCTTTATCTAAAGAGTTTAGATTTACCTCACTTGAGTCTTCATTTGTTGATGCTATAAGAGAAAAATGGCATTCTCCTTCATCACTAGAGCTTGAGCTTGATCCTTCACTTGAATTTGCACTTGAGCTTGAGTTGGAGGATCCACTTGAGCTTGAGTGCCATTTCTCCTTCTTGTAAAGATGGGTCTTTTTGCCTTGTGGGCAATCTTCCTTGTAGTGACCCTTCTTTCCACATGTGAAGCACCGGATGGAGGAGGACTTGCCTTTGTAGAGTCTACCCTTAGAGTACATGGCATCTTCTTTAGCTTGAGAGGATGGAGAGACTTGTTCCATGATAGCTTCAATTTGAGCCTTCATTTCAGCCTTCTACATTCTCTTTAGCTCTTTCTTCTCTTATCTTTCTACTTCCTCCCTCTTGTCAAGTGTGGCTTCATGTGCTTGTAGATTTCCAATGAGCTCTTCAATAGGAATATTCTTAAGAGACCTTGCTTCTTCAATTGAAGTCACCTTGGGTTCCCATCTCTTGGGGAGAGTTCTAAGGATCTTTGAGTTGATCTCTCCACTAGATATAGGATGTCCTAGAACAACAAGACCATTCACAATGGTGTTGAGCCTTGAGTACATGTTTTCTATGCTCTCCTCCTTTCCCATTTTGAAGTTCTCAAGCAGCCCTTTGAGCAGGTAGACTTTGCTTTCCTTCACTTGATGCGTCCCTTCATAAGTGATGCATAGCTTTCTCCATACCTCATAGGCCGTCTCACAAGAAGAAATCCGGTTGAACTCGTTGGGGGTTATGGAGGCATAGAGGATGTACATGGCTCTAGCATTCAAGGTTGCTTTCTTCAAGGTAGCTTCATCCCATTCTTCGATATTTGTCTTTGGTAGCTCGTATGGGATGTTCACCATTTGCCACATCTCAAGACTTGATCCTTGGATGTAGAATTGGAGCCTTCTTCTCCAATAGAGGAAATTGCTCCCATCAAAGATTGGAAGGCTGCTCAAGTATCTCCCTCCTTGGTAGTCACCCATCTTCTCCTACTTGTTGAAGTGTGCTTGGAGAAGACCCGCTCTGATACCAATTGTTGGATCCTAGATGGGTGATTAGATGCTCTAGAGGGGGGGTCAATAGATCTGAATATACTTAAACAAAATTCATTAAACCTTCAAGATATATCACAAGATAAGGTTACTAAATAGGAAATTTGTGTGCAACTAAAACATACATAGAAAGGGAGAGAGAGATTGAACATGCACCAATTAGACAAGCTATTTAGAGTGGTTCCACACTTCAAACTAGAAGTGTGTCAGTCCACTTGCCTAGAGAGGTCACCCTCTAGGACTTCCAAACTATTGCACTCTTATATTCATTCATAAGACATACAATGCATGACCAAACAAAAGACTTACATATCCAATACAAAGAGTCTTCAACCTTACCAAGGAAATACCCACTTTGCAAGAGTCTTCTGCCTTCTCCAAGGACTTACCCACTCTTGCACAAGTCTTCATCCTTGCAGGGATCACCCACTCTTCTTGGATCTTCAGCTTTTGACTTCACCTTCACTCGGAGAAGCTTCCACCAATGACTTACCCACTTGAGCGAGTCTTCTGCCTTCACCAAGAGCTTACCCACTCTAGCTCCAAGTCTTCAGCCTTGATCTTCACCAAGGGACACCTTCCCTTGTTCTTCTTCACCTCTCTTGGACAAGAGAGAGAACCTTCATCTTCATGATTGGAATGAGAGAAAGGAGGTGGTGGAAGTGAGAGCCTCACAAGATATACATGTAGGACTAGCTCTCTTACAGATTTCCTACTCACTCTAATGGATGTAGCAAGTGATTAAGCTGAGAGAGAGAGGAGGATGTAGAAAGCACTCAACTATAGAATAGAAACCTCACATAGAGTTTGTAATGAACGCTCAACCTTGGAATGAAGCCCAAGGGGTCCTATTTATAGATGGGGATGCCTCTTAGACTTTGGGAACACTTGAGAACGAAAACTAGTTGTTTTATGGCTTGCAACGGATATATTTTCACTTGTTTCAACTCCACAACGGTTAGAAACACTTTTCTGCACTTTTCCGTACAGTGCAATCGGTCGAGTTTCAATAAGGGTAACTCGACCGATCAAGTAAACGATAAGGTCGATACTCAAATGATCGGTCGAGTTTGTCCTGACAAAACTCGACCGACCATTAGGAATCGAAATGGTCAGTTACTTGATCGGTCGAGTTTTGTGTAAATAAAACTCGACTGATGCAATCTCTAGAAAATTGATCGAGGATGATCGGTCGAGTTTTCAGGTTGAGAAACTCGACCGACAAAGTGCATGTAATAAATTTTCAAAGTTGCATCTAAAGTGCTCTAATATTTGATCTAAGAGCTCCTGATATTTTTCTAAGCTTAATTACAAGTCATACAATCATTGCAAGTGATTTACAACATGATTCTAATGGATATACATCATATTACAAAAACGTGCACTTGTATGACTTTGACTTGTCTTTTCTCCAATTTGATATGCACAAGTTAGGGCATTTGGAGTGTGTCTATACTTAATCTGAAATCACTCAAGTAGAGACATTTGACACTAAAATGTGGAATGGTTAGTCATCATCAAAACACGAGTTTAGTCAATTTAGACGTGAGTCAACATTGACCTAATTGACCTTGAGTCAACAGGTCTCTCAACTTGGAAGGTGGTTTATCCATGAGACCCCCAATCTTTGATGGCACAAACTTCCTCTATTTGAATAGGATGATGTAGTTATACCTTCAAGGGATGAGCTATGACATGTGGAAAGTAGTCATCATTCCATACAAGGAGTTGGCAGGAGATGTAGCTACTTAGGATGAAGCTACACTCAAGAAGGCATAGTTGAATGTGAACACTATGAGCATCATCTACGCAACCCTCACCCCCTCGAAGTCCAACTGAATCTCCTCTTGGGACACAGTTCGTGAGATATGGAACAAGTTGTGCATCACCTAGGAAGGAACAAACTAAGTCAAGGAGTCTAAGATCTACAAGCTCAATGGTTGTCACGACCTCCTTTCTAATATCAATACAACCTTAGCGGAAGCATATTCATACACTGGAGATCATGAACAAACATGAAAAGGATATCATTTAAACCAAGAAAAATCCTTAAAATAAGATAAACCACATGATACTTTATTACATGCCATAAACAAGGGACTCTAAGTCCAATATAAAAGAGTTCAACAATTGAAGCCCCAAAACAACATTGCTAAAAGGAAATGATACTATCTAGAATGGCACCCCGCCAAGTAGGATCTAGTCATTGCCCTTGAGCTCACATCTGTGTCTCTACTTATTCTCTTTCTCCTCACCTGCGGGCATCTCGTCCCCAGCCATGCATTAGAAAAAAAATGTTAATCAGTAAGTGCATGAGTATTCTAAGATATATAAAATAATTGGAATGAGAAGAGACTATATATATCACTCTTAAAAAAATATCCATGAAATTTATTATTTGAAATCTATAGAAAACTTGCACCTTAAATAACATATTTCATTAGCATAGTTATTATCTTTTTCTTTAACTTATGTTGGAGACCTATACTCTGGTACCTGGGTTTCATGACCTGCAATTTGGCCTGGTTCGTCTTATCTGAATCGACATGCACTAATATCATGGGCTTCATGACATGCACTAAGGCCTGGGTCATGTTTCTTGAGTTAACCTACACTAAGGCATGGGTCGAACTCCATAATGTGATGTCATCTTAATTCTTATCTTAACTTAAATCATAATGCATGAATCTTCTTGGGTTCTTATCTTAAAATCATAGCTTTAAGTCTTAATGAACTATTATATGATAAATCTTAGCATGAGCTCTTGAATCATAAACTTTACTTGAGAAACTTAAAAAATATATTTACATGAAACATTCAAAGCATTAGAGCATATACATCATAAAGAACGTACTTGAAATGAGGAACATGTAAAAATGCTAAAAAAAAATAAATACTAAATACTCATGGGCATGGACCACTTACCAAAATAGTCTGAAATCTCATGAAATATCATTAAAACTAGGTCTTGAAGCCATGGCCATCAACTAGATCTCGAATATATATTAATTTTCATATATAGGTCATCTCCATCTGAGCTCTGTAACAAAATCTATGAATTTGTTAATATTTCATGTAATCTGACCAATCATAGTCAAGATAAATCAGTAGCTTAAATATTAAAATATAGGCTGAACATGGGGAATTGACCTATGTCCCCCTAAATACATATACATAAAGCTTATGCATGACACGGACTGAATGGGTCAAACATAGCTTGAATCAACACGGGGTATGAATTTAAATAAAACCTTAGATTCCCAGAATACCCAACGAACTTAGTGACAGGCAGACTAAGATGTGAGGGCAGAGTGGTAAAAACACGGCCTGGCTTCTTCCTCAATAGCCATGGCGCGAGAAACCATACTGGGATCCCAATCTCCGACCAAAGTGAGAAGCCTAAAATGTTATCTCGCGAAACCAAGCAGACCAGGAGATTCCTCAGGCTGCTACGAACTCATCCCGCCGTCATGGCTGGGACAGAGCAGAAATCGTCGAAACGTGAAACCAATATGTAGAGGTGGAAGCTCGAACCAAAGACCAAATAAACTCCAAGGCATCGAGTATGATCGACTTATTAGAGGATTCTGGGGCGTGAGAAAAATAGCCATGTAGAAATCGTTATCTATGTCAGATCAACTAGAAAATTGGGGGTATGGCTGTTACCTCCCCTCGGGTTGGATCAATGGATGTATTAGCGTCGTGATTATCACATAGATTACTTCCACCTCCCGCAGTGGCACAAGAACACCTCCACCTCGCCGCCGGCAAGGCTGCTTGAGCTCCCAATAGGTGGGTTCGTAGGTAGGAAGTTCTACAGAGACGCAGTGCTTTCTGCCGCTTGGTAAAGTTCCGCAGATCCCTATAGATGGTGTCTGCCGAGTGAATTTATCTGCAACGGGCTTTGTACTCAGAACGACCCCGGCGAACCCGTGGTAGAAGGTGACTAGAGGCTTGACTACTAGGAATCTCGATGGAACAATTGGGGTGGAGCGGAGGGTCTACTGGACCTGGTTTATGGTCTAGAAGGAGTCGCTTGATTGTGAGGAGGGCTTGAATGGCGTCTGAGAAGGATGACCGGTACAGAGGCGGCCGTCATTTTGGGCGTCACCAATACCCGGAGATCTAGGGTTTCTACTGGGGTTCAAATGACTCGGAACAAGCTCTCCATTCTGTTGGTGGCGGCATATCCGGGATTCATGGAGGGGAGAGGGAGGGGGAAGCGGAGAACCAGGCTGAGTCTGTTCCTCCCTCAGTGCGAGATGTGCGCGAGGTGGGAGACAAAGTTGCGCCCCAGCGATCAAGATCTAACGGCTGTCATTAAAGCCGAGCAGTGACGCCCCGTATTTGTTGGGACATGTGTACTAATGAAATCGACATTTTTATTATAATCAATCTTGGTTAATGAGTATAATACAAGCATTCATTTCTTATTATTATTTATTGGCCTAGCTACGGTCATCTAATTCCACTGAAATTTGCAAGTTTGCTAATTCCAACATGTTGAACCCAGTTATATCCTTAATCCCATGATTTGAGCATTTGAAACCCTAATGTAAATTGAAAGGGGTTAAGACCTCCATTACATTAAAAATAGTGGAAAATTCATATTCTTTCCAAAATTGATCTTGAGGCTTATAATAATATTCACGTGAAAATGAGGTTGGCTTCACTGATCTAGTGAATACTAAAGTGCATAAAAGGTTAAATGCACATGCTGGAAAAAAATGAGGATGTGACAAGGGTCTCCTTGAAAAATTCAAGATAGGCAAGAAGGAGAGAGTGGCCAAGATGTACAAAAGGCTCAACACCATCATCAACGAACTTGCTTCCTTGGTCCACACCATGGATAGAGGGACCATCAACTCCAAGATTCTAAGGTCTCTCCCCAAGAGATGGGAATCTAAGGTGACCCCTATTGAAGAAGTTAGAAGCCTTGGACATTGCCACCAAAGAGCGCATTGGAAATATTCAAGCTCATGAGACAAGACTTGATAAGCAAGAGGAAGATGAGAAGAAAGAATAAAAGATAGTGCTTTTAAAAGTTCAAGTGGAGGCACTTGTTCTCCAACAACAACTTTCTTGCCGGTCCTCTCCTCCTTCCTCAAGTGAAGATGAAGTCCCTAGTGATCATGAAGCTAACTACTCCAAGGGGAAACACTTCAAAGGAAAGCCATCATCCTCCTCTACTCCAAGGTGGTATGAATGTGGGAAAAAGTGACACTACAAGAATGAGTGCCCCAAGTCCAAGAAGTCCTACAACAAAAGCAGCTCCAAGAAAAGGGACATATACAAGAAGGATGACAAGTACAAGAATAAGGATAAGAAGGAAATAAGAAGCAAGGATGTAGCCCATGTCGCATGGGAGGAATCTTCTTCTAGTGATTGCAGCTCCAATGAGGGAGAATGCCATGTTTCTCTCATGGCCTCTACTAGTGAAGTTTATGAGGTAAGTGAGGTAATATAAAGAAACCCTAATAGATATACTTAATGCTTCCCGCTCTTCTTATTTTGAATGCAAATCTAAGAAAAAGATGTTAGGGAAAGTCATATATGATTTCTTAGTTAAGATTGATATCCTTGATCAAAATGAGAAATTGTATTTTGAAAGTATTGATTCTTTGCAAGGCCAATTTCTTGATCTTGAGATCCAATACAACGGAGTTGAAGTAGAGAATGGTATCTACCTTAAGAACACCAATAGTCTTAAGGACAAAAATCAAACCCGCCTTGATGAGCTTGTCTTACTTAGAACTGAAGATGATGATCTTAGACATGCTTGTGATGCTATTAAAGTTGAAAACAAGATTTATCTTAATGAGCTTATCTTGCTTGGAACTGAAAATGCTAGATTGCATGCTCAAATAAATGATCTTTCTTCTAGACCTCTATTGCCTAGTAATGAGGTAGCTAGTATTACTCTTGAGAGAGATTCTTATCATAAAGCCCTTTGTTTGGAGGCCGATTTACTTCATGCACAAGATGATCTTGCTAGCTTATCTTCTATTGTCATTACTCTTGGTGATGATAATCACAAACTTAGAGCCTCCTTGTAGAAAATTCCTTAAAGGGAAAAAGTCCCTCAATGAAGCTCTAGATCACTCTACCAAACAAGTTGGTACTAGTGGTTTGGGATATGTAGGTGGGCTCGAAAGAGAAAGAGCAAGGAAAAGGGTATAAAAATAACAAGGAACCTCCTTTCTTCCATGGAGAGTCATCCGGCTCTAAGAACCCTATGGTTTGTGTGCATTGCAAGAGTGAAGACCGTTACTCTACTTATTGTCCTTATAGAGAAAAGGGGATCAACCTAAAGATGAAATGGGTCCCCAAGATAACTCCAAATCCCAAGGTTTGAATTAGGCACCGACATCTTCCTTTGTTGTAGGTAAAAGGAAAATAGATTGTTGATAGTGGTTGCTCAAAGCATATGACAGGTGAAATCAGCCACTTCAACAAGTTCACTAATAAGAAAGGAGGATCAGTGACATATGGTGACAACAACAAAGGTAAAGTGATATGTGGGGGTGATCTAGGTGATTCACTATGCATCAAGAATGTTCTTCTTGTGGATGTCCTACAACACAATTAAATTAGTGTTAATCAATTATGTGATAATGGCTGTCTTGTTCTTTTTACCTCACTAGGATGCTTGCTTCTAGATTCCCTCTCCTACAATGTTATATATAAGAGAACTAGAAATTATAATAGCTATGTTCTTATATGCCTTGTTGTTAATTAAAATGATATATCTTTGTGGCACCGTAGGCTTGGTTATGAAAATATGCATCAGTTGAAGAAGTTGAGCAAAAATGAATTGGTCAAAGGACTTCTAAAATTGGATTTTGAGAAGGATGAGGAATGACAACCTTGTACCCTAGGAAAGCAAACCAATCCTCCTTTAAATATAAAGGAGTCATTAGTACCATGAGAGCTCATGAAATTCTTCTCACTGATCTATTTGGGCCAAAGAGAACTCAATCACTTCATGGTAGCAAGTATTGCCTTGTGATTGTCGATGATTTTTCTCGCTATACTTGGACCTTCTTTCTTGTTTTAAAAAGTGATACTCTTGATATTTTCTTGACTTTTTGTTAACAAGTTGAAAACAAAGCTTATTTTTGGATCATGTCTACCTATATTAACCATGGGGGAGAATTTGAAAATGACTTATTTGAACATTTTTGTGAGGAATCTGGTATGCACATAACTTTTCTTCACCTCGAACACTCAACAAAACGGAGTTGTAGAGAGAAAGAATAGGTCACTATAGGAAATGGCTAGTATCATACTTCTAGAGTATGATACTCTAAAGAAGTTTTGGGCAGAAGATGTTAGCACCTCTTGCTTTGTGCAAAATTGGGTTTTCACTCATTTATCTTTAAAGAAAACCCCCTATGAGTTATGACGTAGTAGAAATCCTTCTATAAATTAATTTCATGTTTTCGGTTGTCCTTTTTTTTGTTTTGAACACCAAGGATGCCCTTGACACGTTTGATGTGAAATCTTACAAGGCTTTCTTTCTTGGCTATAGAACTACCACTAGAGCTTATAGAGTATTTAATATTGAATTGTCTAAAGTTGAAGAATCTATCAATGTTAAATTTGTTGAAACTAGCCCCTCTATTTCTAAGAGTTTTGTGAATGATGATGTTTTAGATGAGGTGATCCCTCACTTGAAAGAGCTCAACATCATTGACAAAGGAAAAGAGGTGATAGTTGATGAAGAAGAGAAAGAAGAAGAAAAGAAGGATCCGACTCCCCTCTTTGTAAAACATCATCCTAAAGAGCTCATCATAGGTAATCCTTTTGAAAGGGTGAAGACGTGGGCTGCATACAACAAAGAACAAGCTGAAAATGCCTTCATCTCACAACTTGAGCCCAACAATGTGCAAGAAGCTCTTAAAGATGATGAATGTATCCTAGCTATGCAAGAAGAGTTAGAGCAGTTCAACAAGAACAAAGTGTGGGCCTTAGTGTCAAAACCAAATGATAGGGAGATCATTGACACCAAGTGGGTCTACCGCAACAAGCAAAATGAAAGCGTCAAAGTGGTAAGAAACAAAGCAAGGTTAGTTGCTCAAGGATACAATCAATATGAAGGTATTGATTTTAATGAAACTTATGCTCATGTTGGTAGACTTAAATCTATTAGAATGATACATGTTATTGCTAGCTATAAGAATTTCATGCTTTATCAAATGGATGCTAAATGTGTGTTTTTGAATGGTACAATAGAGGAGGAAGTCTTTGTGGCTCAACCTCCTGACTTTGAACATGATAAGTTTCCTCATCGCGTTTATTTATTGCAAAAAGCTCTCTATGGACTCAAACAAGCCCTTAAATCTTGGTATGAGAAAATAAAGAACTTTTTTCTAAACAATAGCTATATCATGGGCAAATTCAATTCTAATATATTTCTTAAAAAAACTTCTAGCAACTTTTTGATCATTCAAAATTATGTTGATGATATTATATTTGACAAAATTTGTTATGACCCACTCCAAACTTAATCAGTAAGTATCTTCATTAGTGCTAAGTATCTTGTTAACATCATGGTTAATTAAGATAACCTAATATGTGAATCAATAGTTGAGATTGAATCATTTGAGGTAATTAATGATAATAGCAATGTTGATCGTTAGGTTAATTAAGTAGAATTAAGTACTTGCTGATGAGTTTAGTTCTTTGATCAAGTGAGACAATCCAATTAGGATGATTTCTTGCTTTGAGGGTGTAGAGAACCTTGCGTTTGAAACATTTCAAAAAGAATCAGTCAAATCAGACCCTTGAGGCAAGAGTTATGACGTTTTCAAGATCTATGGGTTAAAGATGCAATTAAACCATTTAATTGATCTTTATTTCCTTTATGTGGGTCGGCTACCCCCTCTTCTCCCTTATCTCTTCCCGATCGATACCCAGCGCTATCAAGGGGCGCCCAAGTAGCACACAGCCGTGCTAGATTGGCCACATCAGATGGGAGAGGAGCAAGGCGAGTTAGGGTGATTTCTCGACTTTCTCACCTCCAACCATCCTGGGTGCCCTGCCTCCGTTCTCCTTCCTCCACTTTTCTTCCCCTTCCTCACCCAACCTGCCACCGATCTGCTAGGGTGGCCGACCTGTTGCAGGTGCGGCGCCCAGCGGAGCTTCTTGACCAGCAAAGGAGGAAGTATGGCAATCTAGGCCTAGATAGGGAGCAACGCTCACCCTCTACCTCGCCCACCTGCCGCCGATCAATTGAGAAGCTAGGGGCGGCGCCCCCAACCAGAGCAGTAGTAGTAGCTGCTGTTCGGAGCAGCGACAACGGCCAGGGGCCGTTTGAGCATGAGCAGCAGCATCCAGTGATAACGTTAAGCTTTATTCATGAGGTCCTAGCAGCAATCTACAGCCATTAGTCATAGTTAGCACCTACCCCAGCCACCTTAGCTACTTGGCTGACGGCCAGTAGCAGTAGTTGTTCTTACACGATGCAGCAGCTAGGCCACTCAGTGGCGCCCAGCAACAGGGGATTTCCGTTTCTGTACAGGTTGCATGGCGTGCAAATCAGTTTGCACGGCGTGCAAAGTTACAAAAAACAGGAAAGAAAGTCGGCCAGTTTGCACGGCGTGCAGATCAGTTGCACGGGGTGCAAAGTTGCAGAAAAACAGAACAGAAGTGTTTCTGCCCAGATTGCACGGGGTGCAAAGTTGTAGAAAAGTAGAATTAGGCATGTTTGTGGACGTTTTCGGTGTATACGAACACACCGAATTGGGTGAGTATTATCTCACTTAATTATCAAGGTTTAACTCATTTAATCGTAGATATTGCGTATATGAAAATGTTGTTTATGTGTATATGTGGGAAATAGAGATTACTCGGATGCCAAGCATAGTTATCATCCCTAGACTTTTAATTTGCATAGTTCAAATGAAATGAAATGATTAGTAAAATAAATGTGTATGCTTTACGAGTAATTTTAGTAAGATACGAATAAATGTGATAAAGTATTTCAGATTGAGTATTCCTTTCAATACAATATATTTGAATGTTCAGTAATATGAAATCAGTATAGAGACATGGAATAGATATGGAATCTATTTACAGTGAACGAATCTGGTTGCATGAAAGCATAGCTGAATTATGATTTATTGCGATATAAGTGAATAGTTGTTGCACTATATATAGAAATGTTATGAAAGTTGAATTTCTAGTCTCAGCTAGTGAATTGCATAATTACATTATATTCCAGTAGTCGAATATGTGAGAGAGAGACACAATGTTATAAGAGTTTTCTTGTTATAATAAAATGTGTTAGACTTAGATGCCCTGACACCGTAGAACCCCTTTGAGAGGTCTGTGCCTTAGGGGTGAAACGACCTACCTAGCGTGTGTCTAGATGGTCGGTGGCTCGTGTTCAACAATAATCCGTGTGTGTGTCACGGTGGCATGAGGACAGAGAGGCAGTGTTCAACAATAATCTGTGCGTGTGTCACGGTGGCACTTGAAGTAAATAGGGGTTATTCAATAATAATCTGTGTGTGTGTCACAGTGGTAACCCAGACTCTCCTCCTGTGTGCTCAGGTTAGAGGAGGAGTCTAGAGTACACTCTTTGAGAGTGCAGTGAGGCCGTGTGAGCCTGAGAGTCCTGACGCAGACCAGGACGACAGTCAGACTTAGCATTTCCCGGGTGTGTCGCTAAGTCTTGTACGATGGGTTCGTAGTTCACTACGAGACTTTATATGCAGAGTACACTGCATATGATCAGGGCATAAGTTAAAATATGATCACTTAGAATTAAAGTAGATTTATATGAAACTTGTGTATGTTCAGATTTAGAATTTATGATACTTGTTCTTTAAATGTTCAGTATACCTTTTTCTGCGATAATTGCACTGTTTTAATTAGAACTGTTCAGTTTGTTATTTTATTTGCATATTCCTGTTAAATGTAAAATATGGAGTTATCCGATGATGGCTAAGTGAAATACTATTCACTGAGCGAGTAGGCTCACTCCTCTACTCAAACATTTTCAGGTCATCAACAGCAACAGGAATCTGAAGGATCTTTTCATCCTAACGCTTAGTCTGTAGAAGGTATATGTAGTTAGTTTAGTTAGAGGTCTCTTAGTCCTTTCCCCTCGGTCCTTGGGACATGGTGTGGGTGAGAGAGAGTGTGTATGTGGAATGTGTATAAAGATGTAAATTAACTGTTATGTTTACTTTCTGTTAAACAATGTTACATGTTGTAAACTCTGTTTACGTACTCTAGCCAGTTTAATTGAAATGCTTCTGCAATAGTTTATTATGTTTTAGTTACAGCAATAATCTGGATATCATTACGAGGTTTTTAAAAAAAAGAAAAAGTTCTCAGTGATTTGTTTATGTAATAATCCCTCCGTCGCGCCCTAATCTCATGATTAGTGGTTAGTGTGAGATCGGGGTGTGACAGCTTTGGTATCACAGCATAGGTTGAGTACATGGTTATTCTAAGTCAAGGTCAGGGGATGATAAGAGACCAATAGGATTAGGACTTAAGTGTCTTCCTTCTAACTGCAATTTTCTAATAGGAAGTATTCTGTTATACTATTGCAGATGGCAGGAAGAGGATGTGGTCACGAGAACCAAGTAGAGAGCTTAGGCTGAGTTATCAGGGATCATTAGGATCAAAAGATAAAGTTATAAGTGAGGAAAATAAGAAGTGATATGTCTTTAGCTCTGGGAGGTCTGAGTGTTTAGATACCCTGGCCAGGTGTCTAAATACTTAGATTGACCAGTATCAAGCTACTCTGTCCATTCTTCTCTGGATGCCCTAGCCAGGTATGCAGAGGAAGGATGGGCTAGAGACAAACTATAGAAATCTTAGGGTTAAGAAATTGGAAATTAATACAGGAGTAAGAGATTAAACATAGGATGTGATGCAACTCTTTCTTTATATTGCTTATTTGATTGGAAATCATTAGAAATGCTCTTATATGTATGGATTTAGATTTTCAGTTTATAGAATAAATATGATTCTTTTATATTGTTGTGTGTCATGAAGTGATTTAGTTATTGTTTATATTCTTTGTATTAAGTATACCAGAAGTTATGTTTAAATGAGTTTGCCCAAAGTGGATATTCTTTCCACATGTTTGAGATTAATAGGAGTTGGTTAATCCTGAGTAGCTCTTGGCTTCAGGACTACAGGTTCGGCCTGGTCCGGCTGGCAGGATGCGTTACTGAGATCTAATGACTCCTATTAATAATATAATAAAAGTAGATTCTGGATAATTTAGACCTGAATCATGGTGAAAAATGTACATACACTTAGATGTTGAGATATAAGGGAAAGATTAGAACAACTAAGAATTAGTTGGAACTGATATCGGAGACCCAACATTGGGACCTCATATGAGCAATCCTTAATTAGAAATAAAGGAACACAATAAGGTTCAGATTAAATTTAATGACTAGGTGAGAAATACCCTTAATGGTACTAATCAATAATGCATAACAAATGCATGGATCCAATACATGATTAGTAAACCCTAGTGGAGGGTGTATCATTGTGAACCCTGGTTGAGGGTGTATCCTTGTGAAACCCTAGTTGAGGGTGTATCATTGCGATTGTTTATAGGCAACTTTATAATAAAGTTATGCCTTAAACTAAGATAAGTCCATATCATGTGAGATAGCTGGACAATTCTAATGTGTGGCCTATGCATTATATTCTAAGGGTGAGTATTCTGTGATGGAATGCATTAAGAGGGGAAATACCTTAATACAAGATAAAGTTGGTTAACTCAAGAGGGTCTGAATTAATGAGAAATGGGGAACCCTAACCCTAATTTGGGGAAAAGGGAATGATAAGCCATGTTTGATAGTGAACCCTAATTCCTGGTTAAGGAATGATGGTGTTACTATTGTATCACATGATGTGATGAATATCTTGTATGACTGTTATCATGCCTAATAACCATGCAGGTATGATGAGATGATGAATATAGCCAAGTTTGGGCTGTGACATTTATATAATAAATGTTGATTGGCTTTTTGTGTGTTGATGTTGTTGTTGCTTAATAAAAGTAATAATGTGTACGGATCTTATGAGCCATGTGAATAAGTTGTTTCCTAGTGAGAGGTGACAAGATATGAATGGCCTTGTGAGCCATGTGTGATGCTTGGGTAACAAGTATCATGTTTATTTGTAGCATTTGTGTTAATAAGTTATGCTAGAGAACTTGGCTGATGTTACATTTCTGTTATATATCTATAGTTCATTGATGATTATTCATATCTGTTGTATTCATTACAAGTAGATGGATGAACTTATGAGATCTAAAGTTTGATTTCAAACTAAGGAAGCAAAGTCACGTCACAATAATGCTATGTTATTGATAAGGACCAAACCCTAGAATGTTTAGAGTTGAAGTAGTTCAAGGGATGCCGCTAGTGATTTGACTTTGAATACTAGCATCTCTATAAAACAAAATCATGAGATTTGCACTATGAAAAATAAACTAATATTGATAGTAATCCAGGGTTTAAAGGTAGTTAATCTGAAAGGTAGATAAATAATATGAAAATGATTCGGAGAAAAGAGTAAGATATAATTTTGAAATAAATTCTTACAGTAGTAATAAGAAGTTAGTGGCATAGAATGAGGAGTATTACTCGTCACATGATCTGGAATTAGTTGTTGTAGTTCATGCTCATAAGACATGACGTTACTATCTTTATGGTGAGGTGTGCCAGGTGTTTATAGATCATAAGAGCTTGAAATATATCTTTACCCAGAAGGATTTGAATCTTAGACAGCGGAGATGATTAGAATTGATTAAGGATTATGATATAATGATAGATTATCATCCTGGAAAAGTGAATGTGGTAGCAGATGCCCTCAGCAGGAAGTCAAGTTCAACAACTGATGCATTCTCTATGGCATGTTTCAAGAGAGACCTGCTAGCAGAAATGCGGAAGTTGAACATAGACTTTGGGGTGACAGAACAAAGTGGTTTGATTGCACAAATGCAAGTCAAGCCTACTTTTTATGATCAAATTAAAGAACTTTAGCAGAGTGACAGTGGGTTGCAGCGGATCGTACATGACATGATAGGGGGAAAAGACCAGAGTTTAGGTTTTCAGATGATGGTGTGTTGTATTAGCATGATATGTTGTGTACCTCGAGATAGTGATTTGAAAGAAAAGATTCTTAAGAAAGAACATGCGTCGGTGTACGCTATGTATTCAGGCAACACTAAGATGTATAGGAATCTCAAGAAGTTGTACTGGTGGTCAGGTATGAAAAAGAATGTAGCTGAGTATGTGACTAGGTGCAGTGTGTGTCAGCAGGTTAAGGCTGAGCACCAGAAACCTATAGATACATTGTAATCTTTTCCTATACTAGAATGGAAATGGGAACGTATCACAATGGATTTTTTGGTAGGGCTACCCAGGACACCTAGAGGTTGTGACTCAATATGGTGATTGTGGATAGACTGACTAAGTCTGCTCACTTTCTTCATATCAAGTCAACCTCTGATGTTCCGAAGTTGGCTAAGATATTCATGGATGAGATAGTCAGGTTGTATGGTATCCCAGTTTCTATCCCAGTTTCAATTATATCTGATAGAGATCCTAAGTTCACATCCAGGTTTTGGAATCAGTTGCATCGTGCTTCGGGCACAAAGTTGAGATTCTGTACAACTTTCCATGCACAGACTAACGGTAAGTCAGAAAGGGTCATTCAGACTCTAGAGGACATGCTGAGAGCACGTGTCTTGCATTTCAGTGAAAGTTGGGAATAACACATGAGCTTTTTAGAGTTGACATACAATAATAGTCATCATTCCAGTCTTGGTATGGCTCAGCATGAAGCTCTATATGGAAGAAAGTGTAAATCACCCATATGTTGGCGTGAGGTAGGTGAAAAGCATATTCTTGGACCAGAGATAATGGATTTGACCACTGAAAAGATTACTGTGATCAGAGAGTAGTAGAAAGCTGCATAGGATAGGCAGAAGAGTTATGTTGAGATGAGACGTTGACCTCTTAGAGTTTGAGGTTGGTGATGAAGTGTATTTGAAAGTTTCACCATGAAGAAGAGTGTTGAGGTTTGGTAAGAGAGGCAAACTGACTTCTAGGTTTATAGGCTCATATCCTATCATTGAGAGGATTGGACTTGTAGCCTATAGGTTGGATTTTCCATCCGAGTTGCCCAATTTACATGACGTGTTTCATGTATCGATGTTGAAGAAGTGATACCTTGGTACAGAGAAGATAGTGGACCTATAACCTGCTAAGCTCAGACCAGATGTATCCTATGTTGAGGGATCAGTACAGATAGTTGATTGGAGAAATAAAAGATCTCAAGAATCAAAATACTGTTAGAAAAGGTTTTGTGGAGAAACCACAACTTAGAAGAAACCACGTGGGAGTTTGAGTCAGTAATGCATAACAAGTTTCCTTTTCTCTTTTAGGAATTTCGGGACGAAATTTTTATAAGGGAGGGAGATTGTTATGACCCACTCCGAACTTAATCAGTAAGTATCTTCATTAGTGCTAAGTATCTTGTTAACATCATGGTTAATTAAGATAAGCTAATATGTGAATCAATAGTTGAGATTGAATCATTTGAGGTAATTAATGATAATAGCAATGTTGATCGTTAGGTTAATTAAGTAGAATTAAGTACTCGCTGATGAGTTTAGTTCTTTGATCAAGTGAGACAATCCAATTAGGATGATTTCTTGCTTTGAGGGTGTAGAGAACCTTGCGTTTGAAACATTTCAAAAAGAATCAGTCAAATCGGACCCTTGAGGCAAGAGTTATGACGTTTTCAAGATCTATGGGTTAAAGATGCAATTAAACCATTTAATTGATCTTTATTTCCTTTATGTGGGTCGGCTACCCCCTCTTCTCCCTTATCTCTTCCCGATCGATACCCAGCGCTATCAAGCGGCGCCCAAGTAGCACACAGCCGTGCTGGATCGGCCACATCAGATGGGAGAGGAGCAAGGCGAGTTAGGGTGATTTCTCGACTTTCTCACCTCCGACCATCCTGGGTGCCCTGCCTCCATTCTCCTTCCTCCACTTTTCTTCCCCTTCCTCACCCAACCTGCCACCGATCTGATAGGGTGGCTGACCTGTTGCAGGTGCGGCACCCAGCGGAGCTTCTTGACCAGCAAAGGAGGAAGTATGGAAATCTAGGCCTAGATAGGGAGCAGCGCTCACCCTCTACCTTGCCCACCTGCCGCCGATCAATTGAGAAGCTAGGGGCGGCGCCCCCAACCAGAGCAGTAGTAGTAGCTGCTGTTCGGAGCAGCGACAACGGCCAGGGGCCGTTTGAGCATGAGCAGCAGCATCCAGTGATAACGTTAAGCTTTATTCATGAGGTCCTAGCAGCAATCTACAGCCATTAGTCATAGTTAGCACCTACCCCAGCCACCTTAGCTACTTGGATGACGGCCAGTAGCAGTAGTTGTTCTTACACGATGCAGCAGCTAGGCCACTCAGTGGCGCCCAGCAACAGGGGATTTCCGTTTCTGCACAGGTTGCACGACGTGCAAATCAGTTCGCACGACGTGCAAATCAGTTTGCACGGCGTGTAAAGTTACAGAAAACAGGACAGAAAGTCAGCCAGTTTGCACGGCGTGCAGATCAGTTGCACGGGGTGCAAAGTTATAGAAAAACAGAATAGAAGTGTTTCTGCCCAGATTGCACGGGGTGAAAAGTTGCAGAAAAGCAGAATTAGGCGTGTTTGTGGACGTTTTCGGTGTATACGAACACACCGAATTGGGTGAGTATTATCTCACTTAATTATCAAGGTTTAACTCGTTTAATCGTAGATATTGCGTATATGAAAATGTTGTTTATGTGTATATGTGGGAAATAGAGATTACTCGGATGCCGAGCATAGTTATCATCCCTAGACTTTTAATTTGCATAGTTCAAATGAAATGAAATGATTAGTAAAATAAATGTGTATGCTTTACGAGTAATTTCAGTAAGATGCGAAGAAATTTGATAAAGTATTTCAGATTGAGTATTCCTTTCAATACAATATATTTGAATGTTCAGTAATATGAAATTAGTATAGAGATATGGAATAGATATGAAATCTATTTACAGTGAACGAATCTGGTTGCATGAAAGCATAGCTGAATTATGAGTTATTGCGATATAAGTGAATAATTGTTGCACTATATATAGAAATGTTATGAAAGTTGAATTTCTAGTCTCAGCTAGTGAATTGCAGAATTACAGTATATTCCAGTAGTCGAATATGTGAGAGAGAGACACAATGTTATAAGAGTTTTCTTGTTATAATAAAATGTGTTAGACTTAGATGCCCTGACACCGTAGAACCCCTTTGAGAGGTCTGTGCCTTAGGGGTGAAACGACCTACCTAGCGTGTGTCTAGATGGTCGGTGGCTCGTGTTCAACAATAATCCGTGCGTGTGTCACGGTGGCACGAGGACAGAGAGGCAGTGTTCAACAATAATCCGTGTGTGTGTCACGGTGGCACTGGAAGTAAATAGGGGTTATTCAATAATAATCTGTGCGTGTGTCACAGTGGTAACCCAGACTCTCCGCCTGTGTGCTCAGGTTAGAGGAGGATTCTAGAGTACACTCTTTGAGAGTGCAGTGAGTCCGTGTGAGCCTGAGAGTCCTGACGCAGACCAGGACGACAGTCAGACTTAGCATTTCCCGGGTGTGTCGCTAAGTCTTGTACGGTGGGTTCGTAGTTCGCTACGAGACTTTATATGCAGAGTACACTGCATATGATCAGGGCATAAGTTAAAAGATGATCACTTAGAATTAAAGTAGATTTATATGAAACTTGTGTATGTTCAGATTTAGAATTTATGATACTTGTTCTTTAAATGTTCAGTATACCTTTTTCTGCAATAATTGCACTGTTTTAATTAGAACTGTTCAGTTTGTTATTTTATTTGCATATTCCTGTTAAATGTAAAATATGGAGTTATCCAATGATGGCTAAGTGAAATACTATTCACTGAGCGAGTAGGCTCACTCCTCTACTCAAACATTTTCAGGTCATCAACAGCAACAAGAATCTGAAGGATCTTTTCATCCTAACGCTTAGTCTATAGAAGGTATATGTAGTTAGTTTAGTTAGAGGTCTCTTAGTCCTTTCCCCTCGGTCCTTGGGACATGGTGTGGGTAAGAGAGAGTGTGTATGTGGAATGTGTATAAAGATGTAAATTAACTGTTATGTTTACTTTCTGTTAAACAATGTTACATGTTGTAAACTCTGTTTACGTACTCTAGCCAGTTTAATTGAAATGCTTCCGCAATAGTTTATTATGTTTTTGTTACAGCAATAATCCGGATATCATTATGAGGTTTAAAAAAAAAGAAAAAGTTCTCAGTGATTTGTTTATGTAATAATCCCTCCGTCGCGCCCTAATCTCGTGATTAGTGGTTAGTGTGAGATCGGGGTGTGACAAAATTGATCTCGATCTCTGCAAGGAGTTTAGTACTCTTATGCTGTGTGAGTTCGAGATGATCGTGATGGGGAATCTTACTTTCTTTGTCATCTTCCAAATCAAGCAAACCAAGGAAGGTAACTTCATCAACCAAGGCAAGTACAAAAGTGAATTCTTGAAGCACTTTGGTATGGAGAACACCAAGCCAATAGATACACCCATGTCAAACATTGCCAAGCTTGACAAAGATGAAGAATGTGAGAAGGTAGATGAGAAGCTCTATAGAGGTATGATTGGAAGCTTATTATATTTAACTACCTCTAGACCCGATATAATGTTTAGTCTTTTCTTGTGTGCTATATTTCAAAAAGTCCTAAGAAATCTCATTTTATAGATGTTAAGTGGATTTTGAGGTATCTAGCAAAAACTCAAAACTTTGGTCTATGATATCCCAGTCAAGGGACTTTACTCTTACTGCTTATAGTGATGCTGAATATGTAGGGTGCTTGATGGATAGAAAGTGCACAAGTAGCACTTGCTTCCTCCTATGACCATGCTTAGTTTCTTGGTTCTCTAAGAAACAAGGCATTGTAGCTCTTTCAACTATCGAAATTGAATACATTGCAACTAGGAGTTATTGTGCCCAAGACCTATGGATGAAACAAATGCTCTGAGACTTTAATATAAATTATGGTGCTTCTCCTATATGTTGTGATAATACTAGTGCAATCAAGCTTTCTTGTAATCCTATATTGCATAGTAGAGAGAAACATATAGAAGCCCGCCATCATTTCTTTCTTGACCACATTTCCAAAAAAGGATATTTATATCGTGCATGTGGACACAGAAAATCAACTTGCAGACATTTTCACAAAACCTCTAGCTAGAGAGAAACAAAATTTCTTATTACTGCTCTTGATGATATTGATATGCCTTCTAGATAGATGTTATTGTACCTATATGTTCTTGCTCATTTCTTGATCACCTTATGCTTGCTAAGTACTAAATTTTGTCTAGTTTTTATGCCTTATTTTGCTTGTTTTTGTTGTTTTTTGCAAACACATATTTTACTGCAAAATAGTATCCAGTGATGAGTTCAATGTGCCCCAATATGTTCAAAATGCATGAAAAGCTAGACAAATAAATTTGTATAGCACTTTAGAGGCCTAGATTTAAATTTCTTATCTTTTGGACAGACTGACCAATTGGTTGAGTTTAAGTTGGTAGAAACTCGACTGATCCTAGGATGAGGACTGAACTAAACTGCAATATTGGTCAAGTTTCCAAATCTCAAAACTTGACCGACAACGTTGATGGGTGGATTTTATAAAGGGAGTCGACTGACTTTTCTCCCTCTCAGCTAGAGAAAGTCAATCGATAGTCACTCTCCAACATTTGTCCTCCAACCCTAGGGCTAATCCAACCTCTCCTACACCCTTCCTAGTCCCAGATCAGCCCTCCTTGCCTCTCCCAACCTCAACCTAGGTGATTAGGTGTCATGTTTGTTACGTTTCTTTCTTTGTAGGTGGTCTTCTCTTCTCAATTCGACCTCCATGGCTTCCAACTGAAGAAAACACATCGGACCAGCTGGAGTTCCATCCTCCACTGGTCCTAGACACATATCCTTTGATGACACCTCTTTCATCTCCACACATGCCATGAATAGGTACAAGGAACTCCTTCCTAGGAATTCCTTTCCTTTCCATGCCTTGTTTGAACCACATTTTGCAACTAGTGAGGTGATAAAAGAGGTAGCTGAGGTGTTCAAAGAACAACATCTTAGTGCTTTGTGTCTAGAGTGTTTGTGCTTCATAACTTCCATGTCTAGCACAAAGGCAGTCCACAAATTTTATGCCAAACTCACGTGGAACTACAACACTCTGGTGCCACCACCTAACACCCAACTCATCTTGACTTCCATGATTTCCAGTACAAGTTTACTATTTCTGAGGATTCTCTTAATACCTAATTCAATGGCACCGACATCCCCAGTTCATGGATGTCTTCCTAACCTTGCTACCATGACTTTCTTATCCCTGAGGCTTTCTACAAAATCTTTGACCATGTGCTTACCCATCCCGATATCCATAAGTTTTTGAAGAAACCATGATGTCCCATATAAGAAGAAATTTCTTAGACACCTCTTCCTTAGACATCAAGACCCATCTAATTGCTTTAGTAGTCAACTGCAATATCCATCCAAAGTGAAATCAAATGGATATTATAGAGAATATTATTGTGATCATCTACTATTTGTTGACTGATGTCACAGTCAAATGGGCTCATTTTATTCTCCACCATATGATCTGCTTTGACTCAGAGAAAAACACCAGTGGTACCCATCTACCTTATCCTAACTTATATGTGGTCTATTTGCTTACCATGCTGAGAAATCTCTTTTCCATGACCTTGGAATACAAACCAAGTAAAAAAGGTGTTACTATCAGTCAGACCACTATCAAGAAGTCTTTACACCCTACTTCCTCTACCACTCTTGATGCTTCCACCTTCACACAAGCTCCTCCACCTCCTCCTAGACCTGATTGTGCCTCTTTTTCGATGTCCAATAAAGCCCTCATGGGATATATGATACACCAATAGGTGTATAACCTTCAGGTTCATGACAACATCCATCAGGACTTAGTTCAGATAATGTCACATATGAACCTATCATGCAACCATCCCTACCCCACCTACCATCCCTACCCAGGTGTTGACTATTCTTCTTATCATATAGACAGTTCTACCCGGCCCCTCCACCTACTACTTTTGTTGTACCTCCTGATTCTTATGGTGGACCTGCCCCCATTTACTCTCAACCTATAGTCCCTCAATTTCTTGATTTGCCTCCTGGCCCTGTTTCCACTCTACTTTCTAGCTTTGATGGGACTTCTATTCCCAATTTTAAGCAAGCTAAGGCTCTGAAAGAGTGCGGCATATCCTGGGTAGAACAAAACCGTCGTTGGTCTGGTCCTCATTCATTTGTTAATTTTGACAATGTGGAAATGGTTGATGATAAGGTTGAAGATGGTGATGTTGGTGACGGTGAGGATGATGGTGCTAATGGTTCTGATGATGGTTTTGAAGATGGTGATGTCGGTGTTGAAGCTACACCTGCTACTACAGATGCACCTTCAGATGGAGATGAGGACTACCAGCCAGAGGAAGAAGAAAATGGCCCTCTTGACCTAGATATCCTAGATATTTAGTTCTTAGTCTATAGAGTTCTTATCTAGATCTATTTCTGTAGACTTTTTGCGTATTGAGCATTTGGGCATTGTATCTGAGGCTTAATATTTTCATATTTAGTTGTTTTCTTTGTGGCATTGTAGTTTTCATCATGAGAGGACATATCTTTTGTTGTAATCTCATCACATGTACCTTGACTCTATGCTTGGTTATATCTCATGAGTTCTTTCTATGTGTTGCCATATTTTGATTATGACTTTAGTATGTTTGTTCTCTCTGGTTTGTTGGTCGGTGCTTGCTTTGGTGGTTACTAGTGTAGTTTGTGCCTATGGATAAGACCTATGCTTTTTATCTCTTCTACCCCCTGCCTTTTTTGGAATGAAAAATGGGGAGAGAAAATGAGAGCTCATGTACTATAGGTACCACATGGGAGATTTGGAGCTCAAGTACATATTGAATTATGATCCTTTTCTAGTTGATTATCTATTATATCATGTGACTATGTAAAAGGACTCAATATATATGTGTGTGCTATAGTTGTGCTTTTTGGAAAACTAACTACACAAGTAAAAAAAAGAGAAATTGAGGTAAACATGAATTGAGGGGGATCAATTGTAATTGTTCAATCATGTATCCCCTTACAATTCACAAGGTAAAAGTTTTATATTCTAAATCTTTTTCAATTTGTTGGGAAATGGTTAATATCTTCAAAAAGGGGGAGAATGTTAACCTAAGTGTCATGCATTGTCCATATTTTTATGATGACTTACCATTCCATTCATATGTATCTAATATGTCTACTAGATATTGATTTCAGGCATTACATACAAGAAACAAATCAATTCAATCAAGCCCTAGCTTGATCTAGTTCAAGTCAAAAGTAATGCAAATGCAGTTTCTTGGAAAACACCCTAAAACCCTTAGGACAACTTTTGTAACCATTTGTATTAATGCTATGACGTGTAAGTAAGATGAGAAAAAATTAGGATCACTTAATTTGAATGTTTAATCACTTTTAATGACATTTTCCAAAATTGATCACAAATTGTATGATCGGTCATACGATTTGGATACTAAAAATTTGAACAACATTGGAAAATATCAGAATTTTTGAAGAATGTTCTGACCTGTTTATCGGTCGAGTTTCAAACTCGACCAATCATATTTCTAGATTTATATAGCAGTGTGGTAATTTAATTTTATCTTTTTATTGGTATATCCAATTGATCTCAAATTTTAACTGTTATTTAAAAACACAGTTTTAGACACTTTGTTAAATTGGCGTAATTTTGGATGACTTTTGATCTCTACAGTGAGGGTGTCGGTCGAGTTCTGTGCAGGACAAACTCGACCGAATATGCTGCAGACTGCAAAATAGCAGTGAACTGCTCGATTTTTAATTATTTATTGGTAACTAGAAATAATCTCAAACTTTTTATGGAGGTATGAAACTTTATTAGGTATAACATATAAAATTTCCAGAATTTTTGGAGCTTCTGTTAGCTATTCAGTAGGCGAATTACAGAAACTATTGAGAAACTGAATATTCAGCCAATATAATTAAAGTTGAGTGTTGGGTCAATATGCAATTGACCCAAGAAGCTCAAATTGACTTATATGATCGACCACACACACACACAGCTCTCATTCTTCGTCATCCACCCCAGAGAAACGAAAATCTAGAGAGAGAGGGAGAGTTAGGGTTTGAGTGGAGAAAGAGGAGGAATTGCTGACCTAGGGTTTTGCGGTCCAAGGAATGGTGAAATCAAGTAAGTTTGGATTCTTTGCATAGACTTTTATGGTGAATCTTCTCTCTCATGTCAAGATTACGTCCATGCTCTGATTTGATCCAAGATGATGTCGAAATTCCCTCTTTTCTCACCCTTTCTTCATAATCCCTCATTTTCAAGGTTTCCGAGTTGAATGGAAGAAGAATTGGGAGATTTGCTAGGGATTTGATATGAGTTCGAGATCCCCTGAGTTGAGCTGCAGTTTTGAGGTGTTTTCACACCTTAGGGTGAGTGGGTTCTTCCTTCAAACAGTGTAATGCACGAAATTTGATTATAGCATCCAAATCCCTAATTGCTTAGTATGTGATTTTAAACCCTGAATGTCCATTTGTTCTGTGTAGTTGCAATTTGATATGAAATGGGCTCCTTCTCTGTTTGAATGACTCTCTGATGATAGAATCATATTAGAAATGTATACAACACCTTCTTGAAAGAATGCCTTTCGGATTCATATTGCATGATGTAATTAGGGTTTAACCTAACTGAGATCTCACTAGAGTTTTAATCCAATTGAAGAGATATCTAGACTTAAACCAAACCTAGGTCTAAATGTTCTCAATTAAGCTTAAGGCTATCATATTTCAATATCTAAAACCTTTGGGATTCGTCACTAAGTCTATGACTTTGATTTCACTAGTTTAAGCTCGAATGACCTGTGCCACGGCCGTGGGGTGATACCATGACCGTGTTGGAGCAAACCCTAATTGAACAGTTAAAGATCAAAGTTAAATAAAGAGGACTAGTAATCCTATAAGTGGTTAGGATGTACCTCATGGGTTATCTTAATTGAATTTTATTCTTGATACATGATATCTCAGTGAATGGTATGGAAAACCTAAATTTAGTTAATTTTCCATGGTTTCATATCTATATTGATTGTATATGATTTGATGAAAACAATCTTTATTTAGTGAATGCTTATATCCTATGAAATCCTTATGAGAGCCATGTGACAAGTGAATGAGGTAAATGAAAAGGTGAATGAGGCGAATGAAACCCTAAGAGTAGGGTGTTGGCATGTGATAAATGAATAAGGCAAATGAAACCCTAAGGATAGGGTGTTCAATGAATCGTGTTATGGTGATATGAAAGGTCTCGATATGAGATGTGGTGATACTTAACTGTTGAATTGAATGTTTCTAGTGCATTTAACTTTATATGCTTGTTCTCTCTAAGTTGATATCTACATACTGCATGGCTTCTTATTTTCAATACATATCTCGTAAATTGCAGGTGATGAGATATGACATGCCCTAGAAAGGGATGTTACTGAGACATGATATATGTTGAATACATAAGTTATGATGTTTCTTATGATATGATATGGCAGGCCGTGTGAGCCTTGTGAGAAATGTTAAATGAGTTATGATTTCTGTTTAAAATGTACCTATAATGTTAATGTTAGACTTAGGTGCCCTGAACACCGTAGAACCCCTTTGAGAGGTCTGCATCTTAGGGGTGAAACTCGTGTCCAACATCAACCGGTTGAGTAATTCTGGTGGCACGAGGAGTAAATAGGGGTTATTCAACAATAATCCGTGCGTGTGTCATGGTGGTAACCCAGTGTTGACTCCCTACGCCTGTGTACTCAGGTTAGAGGAGGAGTCCAGAGCACTCATGGTGAGTGAAGAGAAGGCCAGAGAGCCTGTGGGCCGGAGAGCCCGTGGGTCCTGTAGAAGAACAAGACTGGCAGTCAGACTTAGCATTTCCCGGGTGTGTCGCTAAGTCTTGTACGGTGTGGCCGTAGTGCACTGCGAGTCTCTATGCAGAGTACACTGCATAGATCAGGGCATAAGTTAAAATATGATCATATAGGTTCACAGAGTTCCTTATAAATGAAAGAGTTAAGGAAGACTAGAGCACAGTCTTCTAGTAGTTATTCTTTGGATGCAATATTTACATTCTTTGTTATTTCAATTATATTGTTTTAGAACTGCTCAGTGTAGTATTTATTGTTGTTAAATTTCATAACATTTATTCAAAGTTATATATGTAATCACATTAGTGCCTTACAGTGTTTATTTGAAGTACTCATTCACTGAGCGAGTAGGCTCACCCCTCTACTCAAACATTTTAGGGTTAACCGCATGGACTTGAAGATGGTCAGAGCATCAGCGTAGATCTTCCACAAGAGTTAAGTACAAGATTAGTTGATTCAGTCGGTCCTTGTCACTCTAGGTCCTCAGTAAGAGATAAGAGAGAGAGTTGTAATTACGATGTGTAATATTATTCCTCTTTTGAAATCATATGCTATTAGTAGGTCTTATGTGCATAAGGTGTGAGAGACATCATGAATGTTTATACATGTATCTTTACTATTAAAGTCTGATTAGTAAAAGAAATGTTCATATTCCCTTGTTAAAATGATTTATGTGGTTCAATGCGAAGAAACAAGAGTTTTAAAGAAAGAAAAGAAAAGAAAAAAGTTAAGGGTGTTCTTTGTATTACATATAGATCCTATCTTATGCCCTAATCTCATGATTTGAGGAAATTGTGAGATCAGGGTGTAACAACTTGGTATCAGAGCTTAGGGTGAGTTGTCAAGGTCCATTAAGTTAGTAAGTTAGCGTCATAAGTGTGGCAGATAGGAGATGTTTTGATGTTAGCTTTGGGGATTTGAGTATTTGGATATCCTGGCCCGATATCTGAGTACTTAGATCAACCAGTACAAGATACTCTATCTATTCTCTCATGTATACCCTGGCCAAGTATACAGTGGAAGAATGGGCTAGAGAGGAAACCTAGAGATGTTAGGGTTAGAAAACGAGAAAGGAAACAAGAATTTAGAGCATAAATGTAAAAGGAGATAGAACTTACATTTCATAATGTTGTTTTTGTTGGAAATGTATAGAAATGCTGTTATATGTTTGAATTGAAATATTCAATACTTTGAAATATGGGTCTTTAATATCTGTTGTACACTATGAAGTTGTAGCATTTATTGATTTCATTCTTTGTAACAAGTAGACTAGAATTGACCTTTGAATGAGCTTTTGTTAGTGGATAAGTTTTCTTCCACACTTCTGAGATGAATAGGAGTTGAGTAATCCTTTGTAGTTCTTGGCTTCAGGACTTCAGGTTTGGCTTGGTCCGGTTGGTAGGATGCGTTACTAGGATCTAATGAATCCTATCAATAGTATAATAAGAATAGAATTTGAATAATTAGACCCACATCAGAGTAAGAATGTACATACAGTAAGATGTTGAAACATATGGGCAAGATCAGAACAACTAAGAATCAGTTGAAACTGGTATCTGAGGTTCAATTTTGGGGCCTCATATGAGAAACCCTTAATTGGGAATAAAGGAACATCATATAAGGTTCATAATCAGTTTATTGATTAATATTATATGAGCTATACATATGAAATATAGAAAAGATATGTGAAATGTATGTATGGTTCTAGATAGAAAGAATCGATCATGAAGAATGGATCATATAATTGAGTTTAATGCTTTTATGAACTCTAAAGCAAAGGCTAAGTAGAAGAATAGAGTTGAGCATTCAATAGGTCCATAGAAGTGAAGAGTCTTCAAAAGAGTAAAAGTGAAGAGAATCATATGATCATATAATTCAAAAGACTAGAACAACAAACTAGTTCCTAAGTGAAGAACATAGGTGTAGTTTAACGAATGAATAAGTCATACAAGGGTAGACTATATTCAGGAGGGAAAACTTGATTGAAAGAGAAACTGTGTTTGATCCATGCATGATCCCTTTGATTTAAAAATGAAGAATATTTAAGGTATTAAGGGAATGTTTGAATACAAAAATTCTAAGTCTCAAAATCATCTTCTCTCTCATATATTCCTTAACAATAGCAAGGTGGGAATGAAATGATAAGAAAATGAATCATATATGATGCATAACTACCTTGGTAGGGTCATCTAGTGAATGTAATAGTGACATACATTACGATGAAGTGCGATAAGAAATAAATTCTTGTGTGATAGCAAGAATGATGAATAATCTATTCTTACCTTGAATGTTTTAATGTTAGGGATGTTTATTGTATATGATCAAAATGAGAAGGAGAGGTAGCAAAATATAAGTAGTAAAGAATGAGGAGAGAGATAAAGGAAAACACTAGCTTTATGTAATAGGTGAACTCATTTTTAGAGGTATGCTTTGTTGAAGGCATACTAAGGTATGTAAGTTGGCTCTATGTATGATTTCAGTGTATTTGTGCAAGCTATATGTTAATTAAAGGTGTATGATAGTTGTAGTAATTCATACCAGATATGCATCCTAGTATTGTGTATTTGTAATATGGTGATACAGTTTGGATGATGACGGAAGACATGGAGGGATATCCTGAATAAGGTAGTTATACCTATTCACTCATATTAATAAGAAGGGATGATAATCAGATTGTCTGGACAAGTAACCCTAATGAGGTGTAGCTTGTTATACCTAGCTCTAATATAACTGAGTGATGGTAATTGAGTATGATTAATGCTTGAATGGCTGATACAATTGTGGATTACTTTATTACTGTGGTTGAAACCCTAAAATGATATAATATGATGGTTACACTTTGAATTGTGTGTGGGCCCATAACCCACATGTCCCAGGATCAAAACAGGATAGTATGGAATGAGGTGGTAATGCTTCACCTCATGCATCCATGACCCAATGGGGATGCCAAGAGTAGTATTGTGCAATTGATTGTTGAATCTAGCCTTTTAAATCAAGACTGTGTTGCTATTTGAATAGCACTTTATTAAAGTTTAAAACAGCATGGTGAACTCGCTTTTGTCACTTAAAGGTGATATAGAACAATAGAACTTTCTGAGCCGCATAAGTTGAGATAGTTGTATCAGAGTATCAGAGTTGCACAGCGAAAGCGTGGTGGTTTATTTTTGCATTCTATGTTTAGCTGCGGCATAAAGAATTTGCTTGATATCATTGAGAACTATTTGAAATATGTTGTGATTTAGTAAAGAATTAAAAGATCTAATGTTGAAAACTACATTCAGGTATGAAATACAAGAATATAATGACATGGAAGGCTTTATAAGCTTATAATAACCTTGAATGTATCTTTCTTGTAGGTTTATGTTTCGAGGACGAAACATTCTAAGGGGGGAGAGTTGTTACGACCCCATCTGAGCTTAATTGGTAAACTAGGGTTACCAAGATGATTACATGATTAATTGGACAGATCACTCTTGAAATCTAATGAATAATGATAATCCAATGAGAATGTTTTAACTATGATAAGAAGTTTAAGAGTTTGTTTGTCTTGATAATTAGGGTTTGAGAAGCATAGACCCTAATCGGCCCAAAATAGGGTTTTAATGATACATGAATACAAAATTTGATAAGTATAGTGTTTCAGTAAATTATTTTTAGTATTTTATGTGTAACTCTGATTTACTTCAAATTTGGATATGATTTGGATATATAAAATGTGAATAACATTGGAAAATAGCAGAATTTTTGAAGAATGTTCTGACCTGTTTATCGGTCGATTTTCAAACTCGACCGATCATATTTCCAGATTTATATAGCAGTGTGGTAATTGAATTTTATCTTTTTATTGGTATATCCAATTGATCTCAAATTTTAACTGTGATTTAATAACACAGTTTTAGACACTCTGTGAAATTGGCGTAATTTTTGGATGACTTTTGATCTCTACAGTGAGGGTGTCGGTCGAGTTCTGTGCAGGACAAACTCGACCGAATATGCTGCAGACTGCAACATAACAGTGAACTGTTCGATTTTTAATTATTTATTGGTAACTAGAAATGATCTCAAATTTTTAATGGAGATCTGAAACGTCATTAGGTATAACATATAAAATTTCCAGAATTGTTGGAGCTTCTTTTAGCTATTCAGTAGCCGAATTACAGAAACTATTGAGAAACTGAATATTCAGCCAATATAATTAAAGTTGAGTGTTGGGTCAATATGCAATTGACCCAAGCAGCTCAAATTGACTTATATGATCGACCACACACACACACAGCTCTCATTCTTCGTCATCCACCCCAGAGAAATGAAAATCTAGAGAGAGAGAGGGAGAGTTAGGGTTTGAGTGGAGAAAGAGGAGGAATTGCTGACCTAGGGTTTTGCGGTCCAAGGAATGGTGAAATCAAGTAAGTTTGGATTCTTTGCATAGACTTTTATGGTGAATCTTCTCTCTCATGTCAAGATTCCATCCATGCTCTGATTTGATCCAAGATGATGTCGAAATTCCCTCTTTGCTCACCCTTTCTTCATAATCCCTCATTTTCAAGGTTTCCGAGTTGAATGGAAGAAGAATTGGGAGATTTGCTAGGGATTTGATATGAGTTCGAGATCCCCTGAGTTGAGATGCAGTTTTGAGGTGTTTTCACACCTTAGGGTGAGTGGGTTCTTCCTTCAAATAGTGTAATGCACGAAATTTGATTATAGCATCCAAATCCCTAATTGCTTAGTATGTGATTTTAAACCCTAAATGTCCATTTGTTCTGTGTAGTTGCAATTTGATATGAAATGGGCTCCTTCTCTATTTGAATGACTCTCTGATGTTAGAATAATATTATAAATGTATACAACACATTCTAGAAAGAATGCCTTTCGGATTCATATTGCATGATGTAATTATGGCTTAACCTAACTGAGATCTCACTAGAGTTTTAATCCAATTGAAGAGATATCTAGACTTAAACCAACCCAACTATAAATAGGACATCTTGGATTTCATTCTAAGGTTGCCCTTTCATGCTATTCAAGATCCTAGATATAGTTGAGTGCATTCATTCTACTTGAGCCCCTTTCTCTCTCTTGTTTGCAAATCAAAATATCTGAGATGGGGTATGTGTGATAGAGATACTGGATTGTAGTTTTGTAAATCTCTCAAAGCTTCCCTTTCCCCAACCCCTTTTGATCAAGTTGGTGAAAGCTTCTCCAAGTAAAGGAGAAGGTGCAAAGCTTCTCCAAGTGGAAGGAGAAGGTGTAAAAGCATCTCCAAAGTGAAGGAGAAGGTCAAGGCTGAAGATCCATGGTTAAAGTGGGTAATTCCTTCAAGGCAAAAGACTTGGTGCAAGAAGGGGATTTCCTTAATGAAGGTGTCCAACTTCTTGCAATAGTGGGTAAGACCTTGTAGAGGTAGAAGACTCTAGCTAAAAGGATAGGTAAGTCTTTTATTGGTTTATTGGCTCCTTTTGGTCCTGAAAAAGGAAGTTGGGTATCCTTGGCTCAGAAAAGGAAGGTCATCTTGTATGTCTTATAATGAAATTTAAGTATACATTGGTTGCAAAATCCTAGAGCTTGACCTCTCTAGGTAGTGGATTGAATTTCTCCTAGTTTGAAGATTAGAACCACTCTACATAGCTTGTTCTCATGTTTGTTCAATCTCTCTTATCCTTACTATGTATGCTTAGTTGCACTACAAATTCAATATTTGAAATCCCATATCTTGAAGTAACTTGAAGGTCTAACGAATACTTTTAAGTGTCTTTTATCTCTATTCACCCCCCTCTAGAGCCCATTGATCCAACAAGGTCCACTACTCCAATATTTAAAATATTTAAAACATCAAAATTCTAATTATTACTTAAAACCAATTGACTCTTACTAGCATTAAGCTTCAAATCCAAAACAGGGGCAAAAACATCAAAGATCTTCTTTATGACAGTAGCATTAGCACAATCAGCTGAAGGAAATCTAAAATGATATTTCACAAAGGTGATTTGTAAAACTCACAGATCCAAAAGTAGTAGAAACAATAACATTACACCTCACATTATAATCAACATATGTTGAAAGGTCTTGCATGGAAATAATAAAAAATAGGGGGTAATTTGTTCCCTTGTGTAACTCCATTAGTAGCAAAAGAAGGAGTAGAAGAGGAGCCATTATTCTGTATCTGAAAGGAGATTGAAGATAAACCCTCTTCAATTCCACCAGCAACACAAAAACCCAAGCATTTTCATGATAAGGACAATATAATCTCTACTCATAGAGTTATAGGCCTTGGATAAGTCAACCTTGACACACATATTTCTTAGGCCAGTCTTCCTTAGGGAAAGAACTTAGAATCCATTGGCAAACAATGTTGCATCGCATATTCTTCTACCATGATAAAAAACATATTGACTAACATCAATGAGGTCTAGTAGAATAAGATTGAGCCTATTTTCCAAGATTTTAGTAATCACCTGTAAGTAAATCTACAATGAGATACATGCCTAAAACACTTCAAGGAGCAAGAATATTTCATTCTAGGAATCAAGGTAATAAATGTCATGTTGCATTCCTTTAGCATTTCACTATTCTCAAGGAAATTCCGCAAGCCCTGATGACATCTTCCTTAATAATCTCCCAACACGGTTTAAAGAACTATGTATTAAACCCATTTAGTCTAGGGGTCTTATATTTCTTCATCTCTTTCTGATATCAAGAACCTCCTTCCTTGTCACTTGTCTCCTGATATTTTTTTACTCTTGATTTAGGGAAGGTAAACACAACTCATCTCTTCAATCAATAGAAAATATCTAGTTGAGTTATGAAGGCCATCATATAAAGAGATAATATGTTTTGAAATAGTATTAGGGTCTAAACAAAAAGAACCATCAATATTGAAAATGAATACTCTTAGTAGGTCTTCTTGTCTTAAGGGAAGTACAAAAGTTTAAATATTATTGTCTCTAGCTTTAAGCCAATATATTTTAGATTTTTTCCTATAAAATAAGTGTTCATTTGTAATAGAAAAAAAAATTTCTTCCTCAACTCACAAAGGTCCATTTGCAACTGAGAATCTTCAGGACATAGATCTGTCTTTTTTGGATTTGGTAGCTTGAGCTTCAACAAATTTAGCATTGTCAACAATATTACCAACAAATTATCTATTTCATATTATCAAGGCAGCTATGAGTTTATTCAATTTTTCATATAACATGTACATAGCAACACTTGACAAATCATTCTTACACATTTCTCTAATTAGTCCAAGAAGCCCTTCATTACTGAACTAGGAATTTATGAGTTTGAATTAGAAGCTCTTCTTTTTCCTAAAAAAATGAAGGTTAATTACTTGATGATCATTGACTATGGAAGAAAATCACTCACCCCAAGAACCCTTGAAAGTAGAGATGAAACCAATAGCATAGAGCATTGTGTCAATTCTAGAAAGTGTAATTACACTACTTTTGCTTCTACTATCCCGTATAAGGACATGTAACATCCTGGATTTTATTTCTCCTGAGATATGAACCTCTTGACTCATTATCAATAAATTTGACTCTATCATCACCCTCATCGCCAATTGAATGTTTGGAATCACATATTGCTGACTTGTTGAGTTGTGGTTGATTAATTGCAATTTCAAACTCATTTCTCTAATGTTGAGTACCTTAATTAACATTGAGTAAGTTTTATAATTTTAAGACCACCAAAAGTAATTACTTTGATCACAATATTTTTCTATTATATAAAGAGTGAAATTTGTCATCAAATGATGGAAAACTCACCCAAATCGGATAATAGAGGAGAAGGTTATAGCAATTTCAATTTTGCATCTTTTCTAGCCTTTTTCTTCTTTTTTATTATTTTCCTTCCTTCCTAGGTCACAACCCCTTTGATTTTCACTTGGGCTCATCCCATGTGCACCCCCAGTCGTCATTTTTTTGTGATACACCCTCGGTCCACTGATCCAATGACCAAGGATCGTCCTCTCCACATCAGACAACTATGGATCCTATTCTTCTTTGGAATAGGGCACCAAAGTGCCCTAGGACACGATCTCCCTAGGAGCATGGAACCACATTGCACCAAGGTCCAAAATGAGAATCATTTTTTCATCATCCTACCTCCCTAACCTTCCTCCTAGACTTTCAAAGAAGCATGGGCCATTTGGGTATGGTGTAGCACCACTCCGTCAAGGCATGGTCGGAGTGGCCATGACGTTTTCACATTGACTTGTGTTTCTACCTGCTCGACCCCTTGTAAGTATTCATTTGAAACTACATGGCTTCCGTCTAGCTTGTCCCCAACTTTTCAAGGCATTCCACTTCCTCCTACTCCATCCCCTCTGTCTCTCTTCCTCCTCGGTCTAGCAGCTCCATCACGAGCTCATCATTGGGGTTTTTTATGCGGTCGTTCTTTTGCCCAATCGGTAGTTACAATGGCTTTGTAGTGCTCTACCAAACGTGGGTGGCTTCTTCACAAGTGATGGGATGGCTTGGATCTTAGAAGACATCCCATCTGCCAACCTTTATTTGTCGCAGAGGGTGGTGTCCTATGTTGGTCATGTGTCCAAGAAGATGGGTGGTGATTGGTGGTGGTTGGAGCCCATGTCACTCCCACCATAACTCTTGAATGGCAAAGTGTGGTTGGCAATCATGGGAAACCAGTTGCATCAGTTGTCTGACTGGATAAAGAGGACCCACACCGGCTGCTCAATCAGGGCCCGCCATGTCACCCACCCTTAAGGTATATTAATGTATCTATCTCATGCATATATACTGAGCCTTTCAAAACTTATAGAAAATGATTTGTATGTCAAAGTAAACATATTATATATAAAAATTGGTTCACTCAACAAGATCTATCAAATGGACCTACTTCCATAAGTTAATTCCATTAGTAGATCTTGTTATGTTGAAAATGGTATCCAATTGATCTCTTTTAATGTATTTGATGATTTTTTTGTCAGACCCTAATCATATCATGACCCCTATTATTTCTATGACCATGATTAGTAACATATTATATTTTGTGCTATATGAATTGAACTTAATCTTGACTTGGGTTTTAATTGACTCTAGTTTATGAAAGGACCATGAAATATATAACATGTAAATTTTAATGCCAATCCATTAATTTGATTCTCAAGTTAGTAATATGAACTCAAACTCGTCATGGTTTCTCTAAATCAGTAATGTTTGATTAATGAACTGAGAATCTCAGTTGTCCATACTTGAAATATACATCAACTTGATGATATGAAATGTGACTATAAATGGGACATTTATGGACTTCTCATGATGATTCATTAGACATTGCACTAATTTGGATATATATGATCAAAACTATATATTGTCCATCAAATTAGACATGATGATGTCTTGTGACACGAAATATCATTTGATGCACTCTTGTTCACTATTATGACTAAGTGACCAACACAAGACATTAAATGTGACCTAAAGTGCTTGTAGCTGAAATTGAGATCTATCATTGTACAAGTCTCACTCTTATGGTCACCCATGCTATTTTCCTTCAAATCAATAACATTTATGGTTTTTATTACACTAAATCAAGTTTGATCTCATATATAATATAATGTCGACTATATTGCACAAAATGGATCAAAATATGACTTAAATGGATGTTATGATGCTTAGACATTGATCTTAATCACATCTTATATTTCCTTATTAATATCATACAAACCAATGTTTGAACTCCCTAAACTTTTTAAGGATGTTTCACCCTAAGTCAAAATGAGATATTATGTAGTATGTATCTTGATGATAAATATTGTATGAATATTTTTGATGTTGTGTGTAATCATTGAGAAAAATGGTATTTAGATTAGGTGAAACATCCACCCTTGATGAATACATTTAGGATGACTACATCTTGTCGATGTTAATCACATCGCTCTTGCTTGTAATCTTAGGTACCTTTTTCAGGGATGCTTTTTGAAGATGTAAGTCATCTATATCTAATCAAGTTATGTAATCAATACTCATAATCAAGGTACACTTTATCCTCCTATTGGACAAACTAGTGGTATTGAAAATTGCATGTGTGTATGTATTACAAATGCTTGGCTTTATATACTTGTTTGAGGTACATGTTCCCTATGACTACTACGTTTTGTCTTGAATATGCTTTGTTGGACAAAATTGAAAGCATAATCATAGATGTACATTATAAAACTTTGTCCACCTCCCTATATTCTTAGGGTAAGGACACAAGGGTGGGTGTCCTATTTGAGTTGTCACAATAGGAAATACCTTGTTGATATAAGAATTAGCTCTTGGCACTAGCCTTGAGGTCCCTTATGAATAGGGTTAACTCTTGATGTGTATTCTTATATTCCCTCACATTGAAACGTGGTAGCTAATCTTGAGCGCCCTCACAGACCCCTTCCTTTGAGAATCTAGTCACATGCCTTGTGATATTATTGGTATAATGGATAGAAATTAAAACACGCTTTCATGTTAAAAGAAAGACTTTAATATTCTCATTTCCTTCCTTTTTATTACATTATGCTTTTCCCAATCAATATGTGTTCTCTTAAACCTATGATTTTACATGTTTGCACAATGTACATAGCATAGTTGTGCTGACACATACCCAATTCATGATTTTAGGTAATAGCACACTATGAATCTCTAACAATGATCGATATTTCCACATTTATTGTAATTTTATCTTACTTTAATGATATATAATGATATGCAAATGGAATACACAAGGTTGATATATGGGACCTAAGATCTTTTCATACATTAGTTTAGTATTATGTTATACTTTGTTATCTCATGCCTTAGTTGTTGTTTGTGATTTTATTCATGTGTATATTATGTGATCCATTTTCCAGATAGACGAGTGGGTCCTCTCACCTTCTTTCTAGCCATTAGGAGTGAGCATTTGGGTAAGAAATGATTTCCTGACAGGACCACTCTAGATCCAATAGACAACTACACTCCAAAGTATTGTTAAAGATATGCATATTTGTACTAGAAGGAGGATGGTTATCATGTTTATCATTATTAAATCTAACTGTATGAAAGTCGTCAAGTAGATAGTAGGGAAGAGAACAAGATCGAGATAGATCCTTTGGATAAGAGCTAGATAGATCCTTTAGACCATTGCATAAACTATTATATCCTTGTCATTATTGATTCTATACACAACTGAAAGATGAAAATAAACATAGTTAAAATATAGAACATAGTGAATAAATTTCTTAGTCATATAAGATCTCTTCATGCTAATATTAGTGCCTTTCCAAAGAATGATGATTTTGACAAAGGAATAGAAATCTGAGTTCATGATGAAGCTGGAAGCAACCCAAGTGATATTCACGATAGAAGCTACATGAACTAGGTTCAATCTAGACTCCAAAATAAGGAAGATGCGTGCTTTGGACCTCTCCAAAACATTCTAGATATATGCAAGTTTATTCCATGCACCCCTCACATTTTTTGTTCCATGCACCCCTCGTATTCTAAGAAACAATAGAGAAGTTCATGTAAATTAGAAATAAGCAATGGGACCCTCCACCTTTGTAGGGTTGAACAACCTCTCCTTCCTTCAGAGAGTCAATATCTAGAATAGCAAATTTATTCAGGTAAATATCTATCATTCTGGTAATGGGTGCACCCTTTTAGAGAAGAATTTTGGAGGATATTTGAACCTTTTGCATTGATATTTCCAACCCTTTAGTTTAAAATATTGTTCCTGGGGGTAGGCACCATAGTAGAAGTCCTATTGACTCTCATGTGAGTGCTAACTTTAGGATGGCAATCATGTTCCTGATAAATTTGACTAATCACCTTCTACTAAGAATCTAAGATAACATGATTTTCCAATTTCAATTCCTCCAACATCATCACTAAATTCATGCATGTCATTTGATATATCCTGGGCCACCTTATTCTTCTAGACCTACTTCTTCCTTCTTCCTTTCACCTCTTCTCTAGATGAATCCATGCGCACGAACAATTTATCACCGCAATATCCACTGATAATACATCAAAGGGATCCCTCTTGTATTCAAAATGAATCAAATCTTCCAAACAATCTCACTGACAATAGAAAGAGCCTTTCTAGAAAGACAAATGAATAGGGACAAGAACCTAGATCCCAACAAACTCCAGTCTCTTAAATGCAAAGGTAAGGGTATCAAGGGCTCCAAACTTCCCAATTACATACCATATGTGGTTGAATGTTCCTTCATTACAAAAATTTATAGGCAAATCAAAGATTTTTATCCATAGTGGAATGTATGTTGATTTAAGTTCTCAATGAGTCCCTCTCCCCCATTTCTTGAGAATTAGTGGTTTCCCTACCACTAACTAGGGACCTCTCTCAAATGCAATCTTCAAATCTTCATCATTCGAGAAAGTAATCAAGAAGAATCCCTTTTGACAATATCACACTTAGTCAAACCTTAAATTTTCCAAATATGAGACAAATGAGTAACTAGGGTCAGTCAATGGGGTTTCAATCCTACCACATATCCAGTTATAGCTTTACTCCATTTGGCCAAGTTCTACTCCATGAATAGCTCTGGATACACCAACTTTCCATTCACCACATCCACCGGTATCTTATTTACTTTCTAAGCATTCTCCTTACATCTCACAAAATATATATACATCAATGCATCAACCTTCGGGTTGACAGAGATGATAGATGGCTTCGGAACCGCACCTCTATTTCTCCCTTGTCTTGATTTTCTCGACCATGAGTTTGAGGGAAGGGTGAGAGTGGTGGAGGATGCCAAACTTTTGTCTTCCCATTTGCTTCCGCCATTGCCTACCAGTCACCCCTCTTGTTCTCTCCTAGTTTGAACTGACCATCCTACATGTTTGTCATTATACATGCGGTCATGAGTACATATCTCATTTTGAACATTTGCAATTTTGTGCCTATTGATGCACTGAATAACTGTCGCTTTCCACATGTTGTTTTACTATGTAGTTCGTGCACCGATTGCTCATTTTGATATCATTTGTGAATGATTTGTCTTCATTGGTACACTCAATTACATCAAATATTTGTTGTTTTTACTATTACATATTAATTTATCATTATTTTGGAGCTTATGTTCTTGCTTGTTTAATTTTAGGTAAATTTAAAAGATTTTAATCATCTCGGTACTACCAACATGTCTTTCAATGGTACCAACATTTGACAAAAAGGAACAAGGATCAATCAAGGACACTCGATAGTACTGACACAAGAGTTGGTTCTACCAAAAATTTTATAGGAGCGATCTAGAGGAGTCTCATTACTATCGACACCCAGATCGGTGGTATCGAATTATACCGAAAATCCAACAGGGAATGCCAGGGAAATCTTATTGCTACCAACATCAACTCAGTAGCATCAACAACTTACAAGGGATCATGAATAAAAGAATGTGTCAATACTAGTGAAAACATGTCGGTAGTACTGACTTGTCGCAAACAAGCCAGATTAAAGACTGATGTTAATCCATCGGTCAAGAGTTAATGACGCCCTAAGCCAATCCAATAACTATGGGAAGTGCGGCCAGACCTATACATCATGTTCTTTTCCATTGTACGACAGTTGAGAGCCAATGGAGAACAAATAAGAGAAGAAGGACACATTCATGATTATTCGAGCACCTCCAGTGGACAGATTTGTAGCTGAAATATAGAAAATCATTCCGTTCTTTAGAGAGAATCATCTAGATCGGCTTCTTCAGGGGTTACTTTAGGTTTCTAATGTTTCATATGTTTTTACTTTCTTCTCTCATGTGTATGACAATGGAAATTATGTGGGGCTAATACACCCTTGTTCCTTAGGACCTGGAAGTAGCCATGTTTTGTACTATAATTGACATTTATGAGTTAATGTTTAAGTTTCCCTAATTTTTGGACATATTTCTACATTGATTCATGAATTATTTGTCTTGATCACCATAGGTAATTTAATAGACTGTTAATTGCTTCAAGAGAGGGATTAAGAGTTGGAAAAGTCATAGGTATACATAGTCTAGATCATGCTTTAAGAGAAGGCTTATGGCTATGGAGGGAATAGCCCAGAGGTATCATTAAAGCACTTAACTAATAATTAAATTGCTAAGGCATGGGCTTTATATTAGATTAGGCAGTGAATCTTGTTGCGAGAGTGGGTGATTCTTGCTACATGCCCCTTCGTTCAGGGTTACAAAAAATAAATGTTATTAAATAGTGTTAATTTTAGTATAAACTATGAAAAAATTATCTTCTTGAGGAATCCATTCATTCTGTAATCACAACTAGTAATTTTAGTTTTAATAGTTGTAATTTAGTTAATTAATCACCAAACACTTTTTTCCTTTGATCTAGTTGATCTGATCATTGTTAGTATTATTTTTTGGTCTCACATTTTCCCCGTGTTTGATATCTGGGCCTCTTTGGGCCTATATTACTTTGATACATGCACTTGTGTTTTAGACGTGTAGTAAACACACATTAAGTTTTTGGCGTCGTTGCCAGGGAAAATGGTATATCCAGCACTACGATTTTTGTGATCGGCCACTCTAGGACACAATTTTATTTCCATCACAATTAAAGCCACAATTTCTACTTCTTATTCAAATACTAATATCTCGTTCTCACATTGACTTTACTATTTTTTAGGTACTAGTACATGGTTCAAACAAGAGCAACCGACTACAGAGAGTTTACTCTAGAGAGTTCCATTCAGGAAGAGCTCTTGCATAGGGAAAGAGAGTATAGAGATGTTTTGGGAAGACTCATCCCAACTCCACCACCATAGGCGACTCAATCGGAATAGCCAAAAATGGGTGACGGTAATGCAATAGCTGAAGAGAAGACCATCTGGGAAAAGATAAAGGCATCTTCTGCTACAGCTCAGTTGGGACCAATAAGAAGGTAGGCCATTAACGTGGGCAGTTACAAGATAGACCCAGGTCTGGTAGTGCTAGTTAAATCACATGCATTCCGTGGCCACAGTATGGAGGACCCAATGGCGAACATCAACAACTTTGTAGAAAGTTGTGGCATGGTGAAGATTGGTAGGGTTCCAGATATAGTAATATATTTCAAGTTGTTTCCTTCTTCATTGGTTGATAATGCAAAGTTGTGACTTCTTAGCCTTCCACCAGAGTCCATAGACACTTGGAATTAGATGATAGATGTCTTCTTTGAGTGCTATTTTCCACCCCAGAAGACATATGAGCTAGTAGGAAAAATCTATAACTTCAACCAAAAGGTAGAAGAGTAATATTTAGAGGCATGGGAGCGATTCCAGAACATGCTGAGGAAGGTGCCTCTTCATGGAATTGATCTAAACGAACAAGCCAAGACCTTCTACTATGGGTTGTATAAAGGAAAAAGAATCTCATTGGATAGCACAGGGTTAGGATTTTTCCTCAACAATGAGTCATCCAGGTGTCATGAAATTTTGAATAACATGGCTAAAAATCAATCATGGGATGAGGAAAGAGAATCCCAACATCACTTAAAAGCATCAAGGAGTTTAGAGTCATCATAGCACTGAGTAAGAAGCTATACAAGCTTGCAAGGAAGCTTAAGAAAAAATATGGCACCTCATCTAGAGGTGAAGAGGTAGATTGCATGTACCTACCTCAGTAATAAAGAAGCTAATTTAGCAAGGATTTCCTAGGAATGCAGAGACAACTCATAAACATCACCATGTAAATTTTATGTATGTTGTCAAGGAGCCATGACATGCCATTGAGGAGTCACCAAAGCAGAACATTCAAGATTCGAATTGGGTGTATATACCAAAAGTTCCATTTCCCTACAGCCTATGGAAGATCAGGAGGATGTAGAATGCCAGTGTGGTATGCTCACACATGTACCTCAGTTGATACAAGGTCAGTGAAAAGTGACAAGAAAACCACATATTCACCATCTTTGCAAGGCAAGGAAATTCAAAGTTCCACCATTGTTATGTCACCGCCTCATGTTCTAGAAAAAGTGCCAACACAACAAGAAAATTTGAAGTTTCTACTCCAAAGTAGAGTTGTCACAGTCAATAAGGAGGCACCCGTAAGTTATAAGGAGCAACCATAGGCCATTCCATCCATAGGAGATGTGCCAAATTTTGTCCTTGGAGGTGGCGTTGAAGCAAGCTTAGGGGAGGGGATCCCTAAGGTGCCCTAAATCCCACCACACAAGCGTGTAGAGAAGCCACATGTTCCATTCTTAGATATTCTAAAGATGAGAAAGGAGGAAAGGCAATTTAAGAAATTTATAGACATCTTCTGAAAGCTCTACATCAACATTCCACTTGTAGAGGTGATATATAAGATTCCTACATATGGGAGGTTCTTGAAGGAATCATCAGCAAGAAAAGACAGATAAATGACATAGTTTTCTTGTGTGTTGGTGAAGCGGTTAATGTAGTAATCCAGGTGATCGGCTCCTGGTGAGGGTGGTTATCGGACTTTAAATTTATAACCCAAAACCTTCAAGGACCCCCGCAACTTTGTTACGGGGTCGAAGTAGATATACGGGGTCGAACACAGGGACATGGGAACTTTTAGGACACCTAAATTTTCCTCTTAAGTCAGATAAGTCAATCTGATAGTCGATAAAAGTATGGATCTAGAACTAGTCTAGCAGATTGTCATGAAATAAAACAAAACAAAGAAAAGAAAACAAAATAGAGTCTGTAGGATTCTACAAATTAGAGAGAAGGAGTTCCTGGCTATGTAACCACAAGTTGGGTAGTCTATGCACCCGTTCTCAGGTGTAGACAACCCTCAAACACCCGAGCAATCAACCTACATCCAAACATGGTACATACTATGGTATCTGTTCCTGTGGGGTCATCCCACTCGCTCTTGCATAGCATGACTAAAATCCATCAATGATATGAAACCTCTCTCAAGGATGACAAATCAACACCCTAGAATATTCTAGATACCCTCTTAGGTCTAAAATGTTCTAAGATGCTAGGAATAGGTGTGATCTGGGCAGAACCAGATAGTGGGACCGACTGTGTCGGGTTGGGTCCAGCTGTCCCAAGTCTACAGCTCTGCACAGTTCACCTTGAGCCATCCTCCTTTTAGATTCCGATCGAAACTACCTTATCTTATCTATTTACAACAAATCTCTTGATATAGGTAGAAATAGACGTTCAAGCAAGAAAGAGATCAACCAAATTAGCAACCATAACCAGAAAGAGAAGATAGAACAAGAAACATACTAGATCTGGAATAAAACTACTTGCTTAAGGTAAAAGTACATAAACATGCCCAAAATGGGCTACATAGCCAAGAAGGAGCTCAACTAGCCATGGACAAGCATAGTTGGCACTAAACAAAGATGAAAGAACATCATTTGTACATAATTAAAGAAGAATAGAAAAAGAAAGGAGAAGATGAAGAGATTTAGCCCATAGAGGAGAAGTGGCTCTCACTCCTTGACCTCTGTATAGGCTGGATCTCAGCCTTTAGGTCATCCTCCTTGATCTTATGGACTCCTTGGCCTCCTTTCTCTCTAGATCCACCCTGAACAATAGTTTGGCGAGTGGATGGAGGTGAAAAATGATAGTGGATGGTAGAAAATGGACAGAAATGGGTGGATGATGGTGGAAAATGGTGGAGGATGGAAGCACGCTGAAGAGATAGGTGTATGGTGAGCATTTAGGCCTTCTCAGACCTCTGGACCCTCCCACGGGGCTCTGGAAACCTCCAAATGTCGGAACCCCTCTTCAGGTGGAGAGAGGTGTGTATTTATAGGCGAAATGGTCGAGGTGTTGATCTAGGTCGTGATCCTGCTCACCACAGTCACGGTCACGGTCGCGGTCGGGCCACGGTCGAGGTGGATGCCTCAGTCACAGTCACGGTCATGGTGCATCCCGCGGTCATGATTGTGCAAATCTGCGGTTGTGGCCATAGGTGGATGCCTTCGTCACGGTCACATTCAGGCCACAGTCGTGGCCGTGGGTGGATGCATTGGTCACAATCGCAGTCAGGCCATGGTTGAAGTGGATGCCTCAGTCGGGGTCACAACAACCCCTGTGGCCACGGTCGCGGCATCCTGGATCCAACCACCCCCATGGGGGGGGCTTACTACTGGTGGTCGAGTGGCCCGCGTCGATGAACCTTCTGATTGACGAGTGTGTAGTGGGACCACCGTCTCCTAAGCTGGTGTACATAGTGTGATGTTTAGTCCACCGTGGTCGTGACGGATGGAAGCCTAGCTACTGCAAAAACCATGTGTTGGGGAGAAATCTTAGAGAATAGATGTGTTTTCAGGTTCGATGCCTACAAGTCCCAAAATTGGCTAGTGAGCAACTTTATCTATGAAAAGATATAAATTACTAACAGATAATAATATATGGTTATTTTGGGCATATTAAGGCAATAATGACACAAAACCATAAATAAATGATTAGTATATATGCCTAAATTTGGGTGTTATCACCAGGGAAGACTTTTGAGGAAGAGAAAATATCTAAGATGTTTCTATATTCCCTATTCCATAGGAAGTCAACATTTTCAAAAAGCACAATGCAAATCTAGAGTGAGCATAAATCTCATGCCTCTCTCTATGTTTCAAAAGTTGGGGTTGAAGGAACAAAGAAAAACATCCATGAAAATCAAGTTGAAGGATGGATTAATTGTAAGGTTGTATGGGATATGCGAGCATGTGCTAGTTAAAGTTGAAAAAATCATCTTTCTTGTTGATTTTGTGGTCATGGATATGCATGAGATGTGAGGACCTGAGATGTTTTTAGGACGTTCCAAGATATGGCCGATGTGATAATTGCCATGGATAGATGCTACTTAAAACTCAGGATAGACTATGATAGAGTGAAGTTTAAAATTCCATATGGATCTTCACAACCCATTCATGACAACCCAGGATGAAGAAGACTCATCTTGTCAAGCCTAAGACATTAAACAAGGGCACTTATAGGAGGCAACCCATTTTCATTTGGTTATTTGCAGTTTGTTTAGGTCTATTCGTTAGTTACATTTCATAATTTTCTTTTTAGATTTTAGTTGTGTAAAAAGGTACCTTGATGCTCTTGTTTGGTGTGCATGCATAGCCAAAGTTGGTACAATCAACACCCAAGTCGGTACAACCAACTCCTTATAGGTTAAAGTCTGTAGAAATTCAATACTACAGACACCAAAGTTGGTTCTACTGACTTTTCTATGAAAAATCACATGACTCTAGGAAAGAAATTCGATACTACTGACACCCTAGTCGGTACTACAAATTTTTCTCAGCAAATTCACAGAGCTACAAAAAAGGTTGTCGATACCACCGACACATATGTAGGTGGCACCGACTCACATATCTCAAAGAAGGATGAAGAATGTCATATCTTGGTACCACCGAGACACAGATTGGTGGCAACAACAAAAGAGATATATGTGCATAAATTGATCCATAGAACCACTGATGTTGGGTTTTAGGGGAGACAGAGAAGGTAGTGGAAACAAAAATTTTCTTCTCCCAAACCCAGAATAAAGAAATCGCATCAACGTCTATACAATAGGAAAGATGGTTTGTGGAGACATACCTTGTCCCGAGGCTTGCTCGGCGACAATACCTCGCAGCTAGCATGGTCTTCACCTCCGGTCTTAGACGGTGTCTATGCAGCTCCTAGTCTCACCAGGACTATCGAGATTGACAATTGTCCTCTGAGCGGCAGAAGTTTCCCGCCTCTGAAGTAGTCCACACGGACCACCTGGAACTATGATCCCCTTGTCCCATAAGGAATCGGAAGGAGTCATACCCTCCTATTGGTGTACTAGTCACCGACACACTCTCATGCAACCAGTTGCTTTTCTACAGTTGTATTTCCCTTGTTGTGCCTCCCTTATCGGGTAGCACTTGCTCAGGCTCTCTCGGTTACCAAAAATAGAGAGAACGACAACTTTGCAGAGCAACTGGTGTTATGAGTTGTTGTTCCTGAGAAGCCCCCAATACCCCTATATATAGGAGGGTCATGGGATAGGGTTCTCTACCCTGGGCAATGCGGGATTAAACAGGAGTAGAAGGGTTTGAGATTTTCCACAAAACAACCAAACTGTGCCACCTGAACCGATTGTTTCAAGCATGAAATGGTTGGTTGAGGACCTGAGTCGATCGGTTTAGACCTCAACCGATCGGTTGGGCCACCTGAGCCGATCGGTTCACTTCTGAGCTGATCGGTTTGTGGTCCTGGTCCAACTCAAATTGACTTTCAAATTTGTTTCCGATTAATCAAATATTAATCCTTGTCCAAATCGAATTTGTACAAGTGAAACAAATTGTATTTGCAAAATAGTCTTCTAACTTTCCAAACGATCTCGGTTGGTCACATGAATCGACCGGTTCAACAATTGAGTCGATCATTTCATGACACATCAGCCGATTGACTCACAACTTGAGCCGACCGGTTAGCCAACCAGAGTCGATCAGTTCATCCCATGAGCCGATCAGTTGGGGCAGCAGACTGTGCAAAATCAGTTAATCGTAGTTTCAATTAATCTGATACTCTAATCAATTGGTCCAACACCTTGAACACTATGATACTGATCTATCAATTGATTGAGTGTTTAATTGAACTACTAAACTCCTTTAGTAATCAATCTAAACATCGTGTGTGGATAAAATCCTCTTCTAGGTTAAATCCTATGTGTGTGACCCTACAGGTCCATTTCACATTGGCAGTGAAAGTCCATAACACTTATGACTTCACAAGAAAAGAGCGGTGCCTAGTCGCACATCAATGCTACCCAAGTGAAATAGAAAGTTGGAGAACAACTTTCAATCCTAAAATCCGCGAATGGTGTTACAGCGAATGTATAATTCCTTTGTCACTGATATCCCGAATGAACTCAAGGCATGTAACAGTCATCCTGTCAACGTTCATTTGCTTTCTTGATCTCATAGTAGATTGGAGGAGATATGTATGACATCAATATCACATACTTATTCACACATGCATGCACGCCTATGTCAATCCTACTCATCAAGTGGCCATGGATATCAAACTCCCTCAGGAGGGACAAATCCCATATCTATCACTCACCCCTCAAAAGCCCCATGTGTCAAAGTCACCCAATCATCACCTTTATAACAACCCAAGTTTCAGGACTGCGTTTGATGATGTCAAAGTGTACCCAACGACATGTGTTGAGTGTAGTGATTTCAAGTCAAAGAATCACACTCACCACCATCACTGTGAGAAATGACTAGGACTACCATGTCATGGTTCCATGTGTCAAACTCACGATGGGTCTTCCCGGTACACTTGTTCTCTAACATGTACCTATGTGTTTGGTTTGATATCTCCATATCATGACTAATGAGATTCTATCATCAATCAACACCACAATCTAGTCTTGTGTTTCATTGATGTCTATCTACCTTCCACAATGACATCTGACTAGGGACATAATAAGAATGTACAAACTCTTAGCATCCGTATGATCTCATAATTCAGGTCCTCAACCTGAAAGCATACGTCATTGAGTACTATCATTCTCTAGACATTCAATCTATTCTATCATTATCTCATATGACATAACCAGAAAGAATTGGAAGCTTGCCTTTGATGTTTATCAAATCAATCTTAATGTATCCCACCAATCATCCCATGATTGGCTCTCAGGGCATACATACCAACAGACTCCCACTTGCACTGTGAGCCAATCACCCTTCAATCCTATTCATAGTGATCTTCAAACATGTCCCACATGTTACTGTGCTCTAGTTCTAACACAGTGAGTTATGGAAACACCTTGCCAAAGTCGGTATTAACTGCATGTCTCTCATCTCTTTGTTGTACGTCACTCGTTTGAGATGGAGTTTCCGTAATATGTGATCTAGCATTCCTTTGCTAACCTTTAGCCACATTGCATGACCAAGCGCTCCTAACTTGTCATCAATGACCGGAATGTCTATAAGTTCATCTCTATGAACTCCTAGATCCATATAGTATCCACTGCTATTCTCTAACACACGGATACTCGGTATTTCCTTTTAAAACAACTTTATTGGAATGTTTCCATTTATCAACAAACATTCACTTTTATATTTCCCATATATATTTTGCAATTAATTTTCTGTCCTTTTCGGAAGTTCGCATCGATGTAACTCTTTACAGTGAACCCTTCCTTATTTCCATAGAACTAGTACTTCTCAAGTACTTATCAAGTTCTCATGGTATTACAGTAACCCTTACTAGAACGAGATAGACATCCACTCGTCATGTCTCGCATACGAATTATCAGGATGAGCATATCATATTGTCATGTCCTGCATACAAGATGATAAATGCATTTTGTTCTTTCCATGTCCATACATTTAAGATGATGGGATGTTTACATACATGATAGATTCATATCTATTCTTAGTGTTCCCATTCTTCATAAGAATTGGACACTAGGCCTTGGGATATTAACTCCATGTAACATGGATGAGTTTTCTCCCACTGAATATATGCATACTGAACCTTTCAGCATAGATTGCCAATGTATGCTCTCTCTTTTTAGGTCAAGAGGTTTTCGAGAACTATCTCTATAGATCTCTATTCCTATCACATAGGAAACGTCTCTATCTTCCCTAAAGATAATTTCCACTTTGGATTTCCATTTTAGAACATTTCCATTTCACATCAACATGTGGAATGTGAATACGCTCCCACTAAATCACAAATATCTCTTTATCTTTGACATATCAGTCAAACCTTTTGACTATATTATCAAAAAATAAAGATCACAGTTTTGAGTTGCTTGTACTCAATCAATCATATTGATTAGTCCATTGTAACTTATTGACTTCATTTGCATTAATGGATACATAAACCTTATAGGTTGTGTCACATACACAATTTTTGTTTTATTCCTTCTAGGAATGCGGTTTTAGTATCCATATGCCAAATCTCTTAGTCATTAAGTTGCAATCATCAAGCATCATCCTTCTCAAAATGTTATCCATGTGTCTTAATGCTTAAGACTCATTCACACTTATGGATTTCATCCCAATGGGTGCTACCATCAAGGTCACACTTTATGGTTCACATGGAAGTCATTTAGGATGTAATAGTCACAAACCATAACTCAAAATCTGGTTCCTCATATTCATCTAGATAGTTGATTCATCACATGGTCAACTCATCACATAGATAATCGAGGTGTATCTGTCAAGGATATAAGAACTCACAATCCTTTGTGATTCTTAATGTCCTTTATTAGTGTGGGGTATTCTTTATTTAAGAAGAAATTAGTTATTTGATAATCATCCTCTAACTCCTTAGAGTATGACTCCTTTTGATTTAGACATCTCCATGCCTTAATCACGAGCTCACTATGATACATTATCATAATCACTCACAAGGATCTCAAACATTTGGTTCAAGTATTTCATTCATTGATCTCATCAAGAATTAATACTTTACCAAATTCATACTTCATCTATGACATTCTTGAACACTTCAAGATATTCATATTGGTATTTCTCTAAACACCGTTTGAAGTATTAGCATTAACTCTGATAGGTATGTAAATACATCACATGTATTATACCTAATAGGATAATCATTCTCCCACTACCTTAGTGAAGATTGATTAATCATATCTAAGAGATTCATGTCTCTTACTGGTTCTCCAACCAAAAGAGTCTAGGTTTATCCATCATATGGAAACTAGAAATGAATTTCTCAAGATTTAATGCTAATTTGATTGTTTGAGTTATCAATAACTTTTAGGTATTACCTTATCTTATGCATACCAAGTACCACAAGATAAACAAGGCATTGCCATAAAGATCATATCTTTGAGATTGAAACATCAACATCATTAATTGCTATCATTGTCATACAATATGCAAAAATAATATGTTTCTATCCATTGGCAAATATGAAATAGCAGTTCATAACTCTATTACATGCCTTTATGGCTGAAAATAAACTAAATTACTCCTATCTATGGCGGCAACACTTGCCCCATTTATTGAGTGATTTACATTTTATATCTTGGTATCATATACCTTAAAATGTTACAAGTTTATTTCATGACACCTTCAGGTGGAGACGTCTATCGCCTCCTTCTTCTTTAGTTCTTCCAGATAGAGTGGACAATTCCTTTTCTAATGGACTGGATTTTGACAATGGTGGTAATTGCCTCTCTTGGTCATGCCTCCCTTGGCCTTGAGAGTTGAAGACGACTTGGGCTGCTGGCTAGCATCAGAACCTTTCTTAGCTTTTCCCTTGCCTTTATGCTTGGACTTGCCTTTCTTGCTGCTGATCATCATCACAGACTTAGGCTTGTCCTTCTTCATCAGTGCCTCGGTTGTCCTCAACATGCCCAACAACTCTGTCAATAGCTTGTCAAAGTTGTTCATGTTGTAGTTCATCACAAACTGATTGTAGGATTCTGGCAACGATTGCAGTATCATGTCGGTAGCCAACTCTTAGCTCAAAGGAAATCCCAATCTTGTCAGGTTTTCCACATACCCAATCATATTGAGCGTGTGAGGACCAACTGGATCTCCTTCTATCATGACACACTTGAACAGCGCCCTGGAGATATCATATCTCTCTTGCCGTTCTTGATCTTCATACATGTTCTTGAGATGCTGAATCATCTCAATGACACCCATGTTCTCATGTTGTCTCTGCAACTCGTGGTTCATGGAGCACAACATCAAGCACTTTGCATCAATGGCATCATCAGAATGCTTCTTATAAGCATCCCTTTCTACCTTTGGTGCGGTAGGAGCAGGTTCCTCTGTAATTGGAGTATCCAGGACATAGAGCTTTCGCTCTTGAGTGAGAATAATTCTCGATGTCCTAAACCAGTCGTGGAAGTTAGTCCCATTCAGCTTATCCTTTTCAATGAATGATTGCAACGAAAAGTGATTGTTGTTTTTTGTCATATGAACTATAAAAGGAAATATATGCAATTTAGTCCAAAACTCAATTTTGACTTATTTGATTGATTTGAAAAGTTAACGATATAATTAGGACTTTAATTAATTATTGCTCCCATTATTTTTGTTCAAATTGATAGCCCTCACCATCAATTCGGAAGATTGCAGCATACAATCTTCTGGTGGGTCAAGATCCTAAAATCCTCTAAGTCATGGACCAGCTAGGGTTGTCACCCACAACTTAGATCTTCCAGGTAGGCAACGTTTTCCAATTGCATCATATGCAACTCTTGAAAGATGTCATATGCAACTCCCTGCCATGATGACCTCCATGCCTCAAGATTCTAGATCCTATCTCGGTCACCTTGTTAAGTCTGACCCAAAGCCAACACGATGAATATGCACCCTGCTAGGGCAGACCCACATATCCATCCTTCACGCTTCCAAGAGATAGACAATGCACCACTCTAGGGCGTGCCCACACTTGGCCGATCAAGCTTTTCATGTGTGTCACATTTGGAAGGCATCAAAAACTTTAATATTTAATGAGGGATTTGGTTTTTATAGGTACATATACATATCCAATCACCACAATACATAATACATATCATATACATGCTATATCCCACAGAAAACATGTGAAACGATAAAAGCGATGATTATGGCCATCCTAATGTGATTCCTCACACGGTCATCTAGGTCTACATCACATTCAACATGTATAAGATGAACTTTGTTCTTTTCCTTTACTGGGTTTGATCAACTAATCTCCATGATTGATTGGCTTGCCATCAGGTCGGTCGGTTGGGTGCCACCAGCCTATCGATTGGCTCCTCCAACCGATTGGTTTGCATGGTCGTCGTGCATCTCCTTAGGTCGCCACCCGCTCATCTCGCTCCTCGAGCTGATCGTATGGATCACCAACTGATCGGTTCACGCCTTGAACCGATCGTCTCAGTTATCATCGCATTGTCCACCATTCTTTGACATAACAAGAAATAAAAGGTTATATCCTATTTACATTTGAATTGGGAAACCCCGAGCTACAATAGGGGGGAGCAAAGGTAGGAAAGAAATCTCGAGTTATCTTGAGTTACATCAGGAATAAGGAGGTAGGTAATCGGTGCGCAGACCGAGATGCAAGTAACCACATTCAACCAAGCACACACATAGGGTTTATTGGCCATAACCATGCTATTCATCCACCACAAAACTCGTTTAAGGGTGACACGTATCGAGTGCATTCATAATACATATCATATATGTATATTGGGATTTGTGGATTTAGGATTGGACATGCATAAATCCAATTTTATTTGCACCGTATGCAATAAATAAAGGCGACAAACCAAAATCAATCACATCGATAATCCTAAAGTATAGAGCAGTTGATGTGGCTCTGATACCACTGTTGGGTTTTAGGGGAGACAAAAAAGGCAGCGGAAACAAAACATTTCTTCTCCCAAACCCAGAATAAAGGAATCACGTCAACGTCTATACAATAGGAAAGATGGTTTGTGGAGACATACCTTGTCCCGAGGCTTGCTCAGTGACAATACCTCACGGATAGAGCAGTCTTCACCTCCAGTCTTGGACGGTGTCTGTGCAGCTCCTGGTCTCACCGGGACTGTCAGGATTGACAGCTGTCCTCCGAGCGGCAGAAGTCTCCCGCCTCTGAAGTAGTCCACACGGACCAACTGGAACTCCGATCTCCTTGTCCCACAAGGAATCAAAAGGAGTCGTACCCTCCTTTCAGCATACTAGTCACTGACACACTCTCCTGCAACTAGTTGCTTTTCTGTAGTTGTCTTTCCCTTGTTGTACCTCCCTTATCAGGTATCACTTGCTCGGGAGATCTCAGTTACCAAAACCAGAGAGAATGACAACTTTGCAGAGCAACTGGTGTTTTGAGTTGTTGTTCCTGAGAATCCCCCAATACCCCTATATATATAGGAGGGCCATGGGACAGGGTTCTCTACCCCGGGAAATGCGGGATTCAACAGGAGTAGAAGGGTTTGAGATTTTCCACAAAACAACCAAATGTGCCACCTGAACCGAACGTTTCAAGCATGAAACGGTCAGTTGGGGACCTGAGCCGATCGGTTCAAACCTCAACCAATCGGTGGACCACCTGAGCTGATCGGTTCACTTCTGAGCCGATCGGTTTGTGGTCCTGGTCCAACTCAAATTGAATTTAAAAATGGGTTTCGATTAATCAAATATTAATCCTTGTCCAAATCGAATTTGTACAAGTGAAACAAATTATATTTGCAAAATAGTCTTCTGACTTTCTAAACGATCTCGGTTGGTCACATGAATCGACCAGTTCAACAATTGAGCCGATCATTTCATGACACACGAGCCGATCGACTCACAACTTGAGTCGACCGGTTCACCAACCTGAGCTGATTGGTTCATCCCATGGGCCGATCGGTTGGGGCAGCAGACTGTGCAAAATCAGTCAATCACATTTTCAATTAATCTGATACTCTAATGAATCAGTCCAACACCTTGAACACTATGATACTGAGCTATCAATTGATTGAGTGTTTAATTGAACTACTAAACTCCTTTAGTAATCAATCTAAACATCGTTTGTGGATAAACTCCTCTTCCAGGTTAAATCCTATGTGTGTGACCCTGCAGGTCCATTTCATATTAGCAGTGAAAGTCCATAACACTTATGACTTCACAAGCAAAGAGCGGTGCCTAGTCTCACATCAATGCTACCCAGGTGAAATAGAAAGTTGGAGAACAACTTTCAATCCTACAATCTGTGAATGGTGTTACAACGAATGTATAATTCCTTTGTCATTGATATCCCAAATGAACTCAAGGCATGGAATAGTCATCCTGTCAACGTTCATTCGCTTTCTTGATCTAAGAGTAGATTGGAGGAGATATGTATGACATCAATATCACATACTGATTCACACATGCGTGCACGCCTATCTCAATCCTACTCATCAAGTGGCCATGGATATCAAACTCCCTCAGGAGGGACAAATCCCATATCTATCACTCACCCCTCAAAAGCCCCATGTGTCAAAGTCACCCAATCATCATCTTTATAACAACCCATGTTTTAGGACTACGTTTTATGATGTCAAAGTGTACCCAATGACATGTGTTGAGTGTAGTGATTTTAGGTCAAACAATCACACTCATTACCATCACTGTGAGAACTAACTGTGACTACCATGTCATGGTTCCATGTGTCAAACTCACGGTGGGTCTGTCTGATACACTTGTTCTCTAACAAGTATCTATGTGTTTGGTTTGATATCTCCATATCATGACTAATGAGATTCTGTCATCAACCAACACCATAATCTAGTCTTGTGTGTCATTGTTGTCTATCTACCTTCCACAATGACATCCGACTAGGGACATAATAAGAATGTACAAACTCTTAGCATCTGTATGATCTCATCGTTCAGGTCCTCAACCTGAAAGCATACGTCATTGAGTACTATCATTCTCTAGACATTCAATCTGTTCTATCATTATCTCATATGACATAACCAGAAAGAATTGGAAGCTTGCCTTTGATTTTTATCAAATCAATCTTAATGTATCCCACCAATCATCCCATGATTGGCTCTCAGGGCATACATACCAACAACTGATGCCTCCACCACCACCACCCTTCAGAGAACATGGTACCCCATTCCACCTCTAGGTTTAATTTTTTACTATGAGGATATAGTCAAGTTCAAGCTTAGGAGGTGTTGGAACGACTTTATTTTTTATATTTTATTTTCTATTAGTTATTTTGTTTTTGTAAGTATAGAATCCACGTCTATCTAGTGTAACTGTGGAGCTTAATTTTCATGACTTTAGTTATCATCAAGGAGTGTGTTTTTGAGCTTTTTCAATGGATTTTGTTTAAAGCTTAATTGCAAATTCTAAAGGCAGCATCACCTAGAGGAAGTGTATGGGTTAGTTATCTTAAGGACATTTGATATGAATGGAAATATTAATTTATCTAGGAATTGTGGATGATGATGGAGTTTGAGCCTAAACTGACCAAACAATTAACGTGACCTTAAATGGAAGTTTTAGACAGAAATCCTAAGGTTACCCTATACACAAGGCAATAGTAGATGGACATATCATAGTTTAAAGAAGGCATTGTCTCTTAATCTTGTGATTCCGTCCACATTTCATTCATTTGATCCACCACCTTAAGATGATCAAGTAACTTGAATTGTTTCCTCTTGATTGCATTACATAGCATGATAGGTGACATGATAGTTAGTTTCCTTTTGATGCATTAGTTACAAAATAATAAAATATAGTTTTTTTAAATAACATCGAGTTGCATAACAATTTCATGTAGATTGCATATCTTTTACATCATTCATTCTTACACAATGTACCATGATTGTTTTCTTCTAAAAATAAAATGCAGGGATACACGTCCATAGCCCTCAAAATCAAAATCAAAATGAAAAAAAATGAATAAGATGTTATAGTGAAGCCCAAGCATAATCTTCAATCATGCTAAAATAGTGGTCCAATTAAAAAAACTATGAAATAAAGAGGGAGAAAGGACACCCTGAACTACATCACTCGATCCAAAATAGTAGGCATTAGGATTCATGCATCTTTTAGTTCTTCCATCTTATAGTTTCATCATGTTTATTTTTTACATAAATGATTCAATGTTACTTGTGATTCTTCCTAATTCACCTAATTCATTCCATCCATTGCTCTTATCGGTAGGCTATATATATGATTGATCTCCTCATTCATACTTAAAGGGAGAGCTATTTCGAATTAGTTGGTAGTTAGGAAAGAGCAATATAGATAGGGAATCACATGATGCACCAAGCGAATGTCTGATTGACTATGATATTAACTGTTCTATCGATAGTGTTTCACTAATGTAAGGGTGTCCAGATTTAATGAATATTTTTGGTTTCTTAAGAGTAGCTAATTGTTCATTGATCAGTAAAGGTTGGTTTGGGAGCGCCATGTTGGGGTAGTTGAGAATGGAAATTCATGTTCTTTATCCTTTTGTTGACTTGTCTCAAACAGATCCAAGGTTGTGTTGCTCAAGGATGAGAAACATTTAAGATTTGGGGATTTTGATGCATTGAATAAAAGTCAATTTTCACATTATGTTTTACTATGTATTTTATGCATTGATTGCTCATTTTCATATCATTTGTGCATGATGTGTCATTATTGGCCTGTGACACTCAATTGCATCAAATATTTATTATTTTTATTGTTCCATATTGATTTGTCATTATTTTGGAGCTTATGTTATTTCTTATTTCATTTCAGGTAAATTTACAAGAATTGAATCATCTCAGTACTATCGACATGTTTGCCAATGGTACTGACATTTGACGAAAAGGAACAGGGATTAACTGAGGAAATTCAATAGTAATGACACAATAATCAATACTACTGGAATTTTTACATAAGTGCTCTAGAGGAGTCTCGGTACTACTAACACCTAGCTTGGTGGTACCAACTTTTATCGAAAATCCAATAGAGAATGCCAGAGAAAATCTTGGTGTTGTCAACATCAACCTGGTAGTACTGAAAACTTATAAGGGATCGTGAATAAATGAAGGAGTCATTACTACCGACACCCTGTCGGTAGTACCAACTTGTCACGATCATGCCAGATTAAAGACCATCATTAATCCAACTTTTGAGACTTAATTACACCCTAAGTGAATCTTATGACTAGGGGGAGTGTTACCAGACCTATACATCACATTCTTTTCCATTGCACGATAGCCAAGAGCCAAGGTAGAAGAAAGAAGAGAAGAATGCCACATTTTATACGATTTGACCACCTTTGGTGGATAGATTTGCAGCTAGAAGACAATAAATGACTCTATTTGTTAGTGGAAATCATCTGGATCGGCTTCCTCATGGGTTACTTTGGTTTTCTAATGTTTCCCATATTTTTCCTTTCTTCTCTCATGTGTATGACAATGTAAATCATACGGGGATAATCCTCTTGTTCCTTAGGACCCAAGAGTAGCCTGGCTTTGTATTGTAATTGACATTTATGAGTTAATATTTAAGTTTCCCTAATATCTTGACATATTTCTATGTTTGATTCACGCATTATTTGTGCTTGATCACCATAGGTAATTTAATAGATTGTAATTGCTTCGAGAGAGGGATTAGGGTTTGGATAGGTTGCAGGTATACATAGCCTAGATCGTACTTCGAGCAAAAGCTTACAGATGTGAAGGTAATATCCCAGAGGTATCATTAAAAAACCTAACTAATAACTAAATCACTAAAAGAATGAATTTGTATTTGATTAGGTATTGAATCACACTACGAGAGTGGGTGATTCTTGCTACAATACCCGTGGTCTAGAGTTAGGAGAATTGAATGTCAATAAATAGGATTAATTGTAGTATTAACTATGGTGAAATTGTCATCTTAAGGAATACATTCATTATATGATCACAACCAGTAATTTTAGTTTTAATTCTTGCAATTTAGTACCAATCACTCTTTTCCTTCAGTCTAGCTAATCAGGTCACTGTTATTAGTAGTTTCTGGTCTCACATTTTCCTCATATTCGATATTCGGGCCTCTTTGGGCCTATATTACTTCGATACATGCACTTGCATTTTAGTGTAGTAAACACACATCACCCTCCCATTCACCAGGTCTGAATCTACCATTATAAGAATAGTTATGTAGAAATAGTGGCATACCTTAACAAGATCTTTACACTCATGGCATCTTTCTACTCACTTTGGATTGAAATATCCTTTAGTTATAATAAGAAGTTCAACTCTCTTATATGAATATTGCAAATGGATTCTTGGATATATATATATATATATATATATATATATATATATATATATATATAAAGAAGTCCATCTGCAACATCGTTGCTCCAGTAGTTTCAATCGTAGCAGGGTTTTCTTTCCCTCATTGGTAAAATGATTGTGGTGTGTTTTCTTAGGTTTCTAGAAGGGTTTCTTTTTTTTAGTGGATTCACAATGTAAGGTTACAATTATGGTGGAGGAAATCGGGAAACAATGTGAAGCTATAAGTATAATGGAGGAGAATAAAGGGAATTTTGTCTTTGTTGAAAAAAATGTTAAGTCGGTGAAGATGAGATGGCCATAGTCTTGGCAAGTAAACTTCTATCGGGTCTCCCCTTCAATTTCAATGCACTCCAACAAAACCTAACCCAAGTGTGGTGCCTGAAGAAAAATCAAATTTCAAGAAGGTTGAACATGGAATAATGGTCATCCAGTTTGAGAGCATAAAGGAGAATAATAAGGTGTGGGAGGGAGCACCTTGGACCTTTAACAACAACCTAGTGATGCTCAAAGAAATAACACCTAGTGAACAAACATCAAAAACCAAAATCGTAGAGGCCCCCTACTTCCCCCTACTGGGTATGCTTCTATAATGAACCATTGGGTTATAGATCAAACAAAGCTTTAGCCATGATTGCAATAAAAGTCAATAAGCATGTGGAGCTTGACAACAACAAATCCAACTGGAGCTAGGCCACACATGCCAACTTGGTGATAGATGCGGAAAAACCTCTAAAGACAAAACAATTGATGAAATAAAGTAAAGATGATACACATCAAACTAATATATGAGCGACTTTTAAAATTATTTATGATTGTGGCAAGATAGGATAAACTCTATACAATTATAGAGATGAAGACCCCAAAGAAGAACATTAATGGGTGCACTGGATCAAAGCTTTCCTGTGGTGCCTAAGAAGATAAGAAAGGAAGAAAAAAATATGAAATTTGCAAGAGGAATATTAGTTTCCTATAGAAAGAAAAATTAATATATGAGAAGAAAGATGCTAGAGGCAAAGAATTCAAGGGGACATAAAAGGTATGTAATATCATAAGTAACATGGAGGGATAGAAGAAATGTAGTTGAACACCACCTCAACAAACAGTATGAGGGGGACGGAGGAACACAATATAGGGAGAAAGGGGCCCAACTGAGCAGGCAAAAATAGGGGCTCACATACCTACAAGAGAGAAAGTGGAAGAAAGTACAACTACCAAGAGCTGCAATAGTAAAGAAAGGAAAGAAAATTCACCCAACTAAGCAGAAAATAAAGCTACTACTAAAGAGAATCTTGAAGGGAAGGACAAAGAAATCGATAGAGATAAATAATTTAGGTCTATCATGGAACTCACCAGTAAAACAAAGCTCCCAACCAGTGTCAAGGAGGCTACTGTCATAATGCCTTAGAAACAAAAGGAGGGGCCACTCGACCCTATTGTACAAAACATGAAAGAAGGAAAGAGATTTGAGAAGATATAAGGAGGAGTTAATACACGAAGACAACCTAAGGAAGCACCAAGAAACTTATCCAAAAAGAAAAGGGGAAATAGGTAAGATAAAGAACAAAGTGAAGATATACACATCAGACAAACTAAAGTTGGCAAGGGGACTAATAGCACCATGATTTGGAATGCCTACTCAAACCAAGTAGTGGGACCTGAAAAAAATCAGGCATGTGAAGAGAAATAAAAGCATAAGTTTGAACTACCAAGGGTTGGAAAATTTTGGTGCATTCCAAACTCTTTAGTGTGTTTTCTGGAGAGAAAGGACTTATTTAATTTTTCTCATGGAAACAAAACTACATGACAAGCAACTAGATAAAATCTGTAAAAAATGTGGTTCTGACAATGGATCATGTATACCTTCACCACCGAAGAAGCTCTACAACCTCTGTTACAACCCCAATTTTTGGGTTCATTTGGTGAGAAATGTAATTTCTCATATTAAAGATATTTGAAAAAATAATGATATAATTTGTTTTGAATAAATGGATTTCGTTTACAATAGTCGTGATGATTGTTTTGTGGGCTTTATTGGCTATTGAGCCCAATAATTAAGAAAAGACAAAAGAAACTCCATTATTTGAGTAAATAAGAAAATGGAGAAAAGAAAGATGTAGAAACTTCTAGAAGGCAAAAGTATATAATCCAAAGGTGGATTTCATGCCTCTTGGGTTCCTTGGGTCCCAAGGAATCCAAAGTTGCAACGATAATGCAACAAGAAAAGAAAAGATCAATTAAATATTTCTTTATTAAGAAAGAAATTGAAAACAATGTTAAAATGTGGGAAATAAGTGGAAAGAGGTATAATTGAGTTATATTTGATGGATTTTTGTATCCATAAGGTTCCTAATGTTAAAAAGAATTTTAATAAGTAAAATAAAAGAGAGATAAAGAGAAATCCTCAAAAAGAGATATTTTTAAATAAAGAAAAAGTAAGATAATAAGAAATTATGGATATAGATGCATCTAGAAGGATAATGAGTATCCACTAAAAATGATTTTGAAATATTAGAGTTTCTTGGGGTCCAAGGAGCCCCCAATGAAGAAAAAGAAAGAGAAAATACCAATAATAGAAAATAAGAGGATAATGTGATACATAATTAATGGATTTTGTTGTATTGTTAAAAAGGAGGTATTTTCTATTAAAAGAAAATATAATTTCATGACAATGGATTAAAATTCAAGCATAAAAGAGAATAAGTGAGAGGATTCTCGAATTTCTAATTATCCAAAGAATATAGCTATCTAAGAAGATAATGAAGAGATAGAAGGTTCCTTCCTAGTTAAGGAATATGTTTTCCTTTTTGGAAAGGAACATGGTAACTCATGGATAGCCATCCTAGAGCTTCGTTACCCTCCCCTATATAAGGGGTAGAACCCTTGGCCAAGTCTAGAGGATCCCGCACATATTTCTCTCATCTTCTTCCTCATTTTCATCCACAAACCCTAACCACGAGGAGCAGCCTGATGGCCCACGATGCCGGAGAAAAGCTTGGCCATCGTCGTCGTGCTCTAACCCCTACGCAGATGTAGTAACACGGCTGCAAGAACTGTCGTAAGTTGTGGGCTTGGTGTGCTCAAGATCGGCCATGCTGGCTGCAACTGAGTGGTGCCCTAGGTGCGCAAGGGGGCGGCGGACCTAGGGAGACGACTAGCAACGAGTTTCGAGCCCTGGAGAGGGAGGGGCGGACCCCCAAAGTGCAGCAGGTCGGTGGTCGCCAGGGTGCCGCGAGGTTGAAGAAGAGCGGGCAGATTTTGATGCTTTTGCCCCTCCGCGTGCTAAAGAGTTGGTCGCTTAATTGAGGGCATTATTGACATTTAGAAATGTTTTCAAACTGGCCGGGTTACGTTGCAAGGAACGAGCGATGTGGCGTCCTCATATTGGTCCGAGTAAGTGGATTTATTGCAAAATTCATATCTAAATAATGGTAGCTCGAATTGGTACGTATAAACTATGAAAATTGCTCATAAAAATGAGAGGAAACTATTAAAAATATATTCAGAAGATAATTCCTCTTGCAATTCGAAAAATAGTGGAAGTTATCAACTTTAATGCTTTAATGATTAAGAAACCCTATTTTGAGATGATTAATGTATTTGGTAGGGTTTAATGGATGATTAAAGTCGATATTAACCTGTTAATTGTAAAAAGGTACATTAAGAACAAAAAGGATGAACTTTGCATGTAATTAGTTTCATTTAGAGTTTCATGTTCATAAATATGCTTTAATGGGTCGTGAAACCCTAATATTAGTTATTGAGACTCTTAATGGCTTTAATTGTTCAAATTCATGATTAAAGTTGAGATATGATAGTTCTAAGCCTTTTTTAGTATAAAGATTCCTAATTGTGGGTATATACCCTTAATATGGTAATTAGGGTTTTCTAATGGATGAAGGTGGAATTAATGATAAATAGAGTTCATATGTGAATTAGATCATATGAACTATGAATTGTTAAATTGAATGGAACCAAAGATGATAATTGGGCCTAATGATCTTATCATGAATTAAAAGGATAAAAATGGTAGTTTTAAAGTAAAAGAGGCTTAATGGACTTAATTGATGGTTAATTGTATCTTTGATTCGAAATTAGGGTTATATGTTGTTAAAAGATAACCTTAATATCTTTCATGAAGAATAGATGAGATAATTAGGGTTTGTGAGTAATTGTATAAAATTAGGGTTTAAAATAGTAAAAATGAAGTGAAACCCTAATTGTAATGGAAACCCTAAAAGTGGACTAGAAACCCTAGAAAGCGAGCTAGATTTAATAGATCTTGATGGCATGATCAATAATAGGAAATTGTATGCATATTTTAGGATCTCATTATGTGTTTGCTTGCCTAATTGGATTTCTTGATTGATTGGATTATTCAGTCTCAAATCAACCTAACAGGTATGTGGTTACACTTATGGTTAATCGCTTTAGTTTCATGGCAATTCCCGGTTGTTTTATCGATTGCCTGAAAATAACTACTTGGATGACTTTGATTTCATGCAACTATAAAATGACTATGACTATCACCATAAGTATGCATACATGACTGGCTCAGATCCTGATCCTCCTCTGTGGCTTTGCTAATGATGCAAAGGGTAACCTGGTAAAGGGTCTACTTGATAAGTGGGACCATCAGGTTATCAAGAGTTAGGGATTGGGCTACCTACGTGTAGTGCCATGCAACTCTTTAGCACACCATGAGTTAAGGAGTGGGCTACCTATGGGTAGTGCCATGTGACTCAACCCAAGAAATTGATTCACCTATTAGGTAGGATCATGAGGGGTTAAATGGGGATCTACCATAAGGAAGGTAGCATCCAGGTCCACTGCACGGACATCGCAGAGGTTAGGGTATGTATGGATTGAGCAATTATGTTGAAAACATAAAGTTGTTTGTTAAATTATATTTGACTGCAATATGTTGTTACAGTTAATTGCACGATTATTGTTTCACCCATATACCAGCATAATTAATTTATGATGATTGACGTTTTGTTTGTTGGCGTTTTAGGTACAAGTGAAAAGAACAAATAGTAAAGTGGCATATGTGGAATTAAATGAGAATTAAATTGCAAATGAGGATTAGTTAGAATAGACTCCAGATGTGGATAGAAGTAGATGTCCAAGTTTTTGAAAAAGTTATGTGAAGTTTAACTTTTTTACATCCTTTCAGTTTAGTTGGTAAAATTTGATAATTATTATTGATTATTTGTCGAACCTTTGATCTGGAAATTGGGATAATGGCTCTGACCTCTTGGTCTCCCTTAATTGGGGATTACTTGGAGGCGGGGTCGTTACATTTGGTATCAGAGCATAGGTTCCTCATTTAATCTTTAATAATTATTAAATTTTATAAACTCTGTAGAACCCAAGGGAGTTATTAGAGGATTTTCTGAAAGACAGAGGTGTCTAGAAAAGGATCACGTCTGAGGGATGGCAAGATTTTCCTCCGCACTGCTAGTCCGAATATGAGGACTCCCGGATTAGTGTGACTGTCTGGACAATGTCTCAGGATTTGACTCAAAATAAGATACCTTTAGGACTCTCTCATCTTGTTCATCCCTTCTCAACTCAAATGTTGTTAAGGACCTTAAGGATTAGGGTTTTCTCTCTTTTCCTCAGCCTCTTGAGGTATGGGTAAGATTGATAAGGTTTAAGAAATCCTCCACCAAATTAATAAAAAGCATGTAAATAATATGTCATGGACATAAACTTAATAGATTAAGCGTAAAAGAATAGATACATGCTTAGGTCGTATGACATGAGTTGTCATTGCCCTCAGGAGAAACCTGAGGCTGGACCTTCTTGTCAGGAGGATGAGTAGAGAGAGTTGGTTATGGAGGCAAGATCTCCATTAAAAGTAGAGACTTGGCATATCCTCTGAGGATGTTGCTAACCCTAACCCTAAGTTGTGAGATGACATGATGAATTAGATGTCATGGTAGATCGGGTGTTTGGATGGACATGCCTTTAGATGCCATATGAGCCATGAGAGGTTGGATGACCTAGTACCTTTGGAGACCCAACCCTAAGAAGGGTCGTGCATGATAGAGTGAAGGATAGCTCCTTCAATGATGAGGTTAGTGAAGAACCTATAGAAACCCTATGGGCTTATGCAAGTAGGGCATAGCCTGCACCCAGAGTACGTCAGTAGTGCTGACAGTAGGTTGAAACCCTATCCAGAAGAGTATGTGGGATAGCTTATGTGATAAGCAAGAAGAGCTATGGATAATCTTGAGCGAACATAAGCTTTAACATAGGCTTCACCCATGTAGGGGTATACTTGTGAGCTTGATCCATCTTCATGGAGAGAGGACCTCTAATAGTGAGGTTGGTTGTAGGATTAGCTCTAGAGAGAGAGAGCAGGACCCAAGAAAGGTTGGAAGCTTAGACTCTGAGATATGAGGAATAGTGGGAGTTGAGGATGATGTGACCTAAGTGGATGGTTGCGGTTGTCTCATGCATGATCCATGGAGGCTGAGGATATCTTGGTTGTCATTAGAGGAACCAAACCCTAGAGAGAGTATGAGGCTTCTGGTACCTATGTACCCATGGTGTAGGTGTTTACCTTCTGAGATAGGAAGAAGAGTTCCTTAGACCTGGAGAGGTTTAGTAACAGGTTGTGAGGCCTTATACCTTGTTGGTTGTCCTTGAGGAGGACTCAACTCTGAAGTGTTTCTCGAGTAGAAGGAAGACAGGAAGTGCATGACATGCCTTATACATGCTTGATTCGTGGTTAATAGGTTGAGCATGCAGTTTGACACCCAAAAGTGAACCTAGGGTTCCTAGGCCTAAGAGGGGAAGTGGTGTATCTGATGATCATGATGAGATTTGAGTTTCTATAGATTCGAGCATGGTACTCCTCATGTTTAGAGGAAAGGGGAAACCCCTTAAGTCGAAGGTATGTTTGATGAACCCCTCATAGCTAAGTTGGGGACATGGGAAGGTAGGATCGTGGTCCCATGATGAGGAATGAGAACAAGTATGACCTAGCATGGTTTAGTAGATGGTCTTCTTGTGCCTTACTAGATTTCTAGGGTTAAGCATGCTCATGTGGATGTAAACCCTAGACATAAGAATGTTTGTGACCTTTGTTACCAAGATGTAGTTTCCTCCCATCCTGGGAGAGGGACCCTTTTGTAGGGTGTATACCAGTGTCTGTGGTTTTGAGGTAACCTAAAGAGGTCTCATAGGATCTTGAGAAGCTAAGTGAAAAGTACATGGTATTATAATGAACATGTAGACCCATAGATAACCATCTCTAAGTGCATGTGGATGTGTTACCATGGAGGTAACCGGTATGGGTCCTGACCAAGGTAGGCGGGTCTCCATGACCCCTGTGAAAGGATGCAATACAACCCAAGAATACAAAGAGAGATGATGGAGACTGGGGTAAGGTTCTAAGTTGGACATGTACTATGTTAGAATCCTAAGTCTATCCTAGGGTCAGGTAGGGATAAGACTGATTGAAGTAGGAGTTGCCAATTTCCCTAGTTGCACATGACCATAGGGTCGGGAGGTAACAACTATCATTGTTTGAGGGCCATGGGTTAGGAGATTGATCACCTTCATGAACTCATGGGACCCAAAGGGAAGATGAGTAGGGCACTCTCTGGATGCATAAGGGAAGAGGGATGACCCCAAAAGTGTCGGTGCCCTATAGATCTAGAGGAGATGACCAAGGATTATGTGGTAACCAAGTAGGTTCGAGACTAGTTTTCCATGGAAGTAACCTTGATATCAAGATGATTGTGATGTAGAGACATAAGTTACACATTTCAACTTAGATTTGAAGGTGTACTGGCAATGTGGGATGTACCATCTCTACTCTTAGAACAGGAAGAACTTTGTGTTTGGACGGCCGCTAAATACGTATTTCCTCTTATTATGGGAGTGAGAGATAGGACAATATGCATGCCATACACCAAGGATAAGAGATGATGTGAGTTGGAATGTTGCTATGAGGTATGAGGACAGAGATGATAACATACCTTGGTGGAGTGAATGATATGTGGATGGTTTACAAACATCAAGAGAAATGAGGTAGTAATCTTATGAGAATGTTTTATCATGAGCTATGTGGAACTTGCAAGTTATACCAGGTTGAGTTTGATCACCATGAGGATGAGTTCAGAGTGTTCTTAATGAAGATAGACTTAGAGTTTGAGATGAGATAATAGGTGGAATGCGTGAAGGTGTACGTCTTCAACATTACCTAAGGATGTGAAGTGGTAATGGGTGCTCTGGTTGAGATGCAGTTGCCTAGTTCGGTTAGAGGTTAGAAGAGGTTGTTAGGTTAACCCTAAGTTTAAAAAAAGAGATATGTTTGGCTAACACTCATATGTAATGAGATTGTTGATCAAGTTAGTAGTTGTTTGGTTAGCCATCCTAGTCCTTGATGCAATGAAAGAATGGTGGTAGAACCTCAGATGCACTTCTTTGGAAAGGGAGGTGATGAAACCCCGACTAGAATGGCATAGGGTTTCTGAGGAATCGATCTTAAGGAATCATGACATATGGGAGATCATAATTTAAGATCACCATATACTATGGTACTACTGAGATAATAAGTGGTAGTACTACTTTGGATGCTTAAGATGAAGCTGCATGTGGTGTGTTGCCATGCAAGCCAGGAGGTGAAGGACGAACACCAGTAACCCAGTGTATTGGTATGAGGATAGAGAGAGTCGACCCTGAGAGGGAATGGGAGTTCATCACTATGGATGTTGTGGTAAGTCTCCCCTAGACCAAGAAAGGTCAAGATGCAATATGGGTTAGGATAGATATCCTTACCTAGATGACATGAGAAAGAAAGAGTATTGTCAAGGGACAGATCCGGTTGAACTACATCTGAGAGAGATGGTTCAACTACACCATGATGCAAGTTCAAAAGTTCTTGAGTATAACCTAAAGATACACTTCCATAAGGTGGAAGTAGATACTTGAAGGACTCAATGTTAGTACAATTTATCACCCCTAACTAATGGTTAGTACGATCTAGACTAGAAGGCCTGATGAGAGCATGTGTGCTCATTCAGGGTGATACCTGGGGACAATTCTTGTCTTCGATAAGATGTGATGATAACCAACATAGCCAGTATCGGGTTGTAAAGGAGCTCTGTAAGGGAGGTTGTGTCGGTCACCACTTCATTAAGATGATGTTGGTGAAGGGACCTCGCGAAGGTCAGAAAAAGACCACAGTGTGTGCAGATGAAGTCGCTTTGATCGTACAATGGCTGAAAGGAGCCCAAGGATGACATGAGTCGTAGGCTGATGCAAAGTAGACTGACATATAATTCACTGTGGGAGAATATGTGATATGAAAATATGACCCCTCTGAGCTATAGCTGAGATAGACAAGTCCCCGATACCTGGGCCCATTTGAGATGGATTGGTGGAGAAGGTTAAGTTTGACCTTACCCCTCAGGATAAAGTAATGTTTGATGATTTCCATGTGTCTAATTTAGAGCACTATGTGAGGTACCCGAGCCATGTGCCAAGCAATGAACCTAGTGAGCCCCAAGGGAGGCTGAAATGACTTGAGTCACCTGTGAGGTTTATAGATGCCAATGTGAAAGAACTCAGAAAAAGGAATATGTGATGATAAATGTTCTTCGGAAGAGCCATGGATAAGGTAAAGCCACATAGGGGCCAATGATGGATATGGAAAAGTCTTATCCTGAATTGTTTGTTTGCTTGATGGAATTTTGAGGATAAAATTCCTATAAGAGGGGAAGGATGTTACAACCCCAATTTTTTGGTTCATTTGGTGAGAAATGTAATTTCTCATAGTAAAGATATTTGAACAAATAATGATATAATTTGTTTTAAATAAATGGATTTCGTTTACAATAGTCGTGATGGTTGTTTTGTGGGCTTTATTGGCTATTGGGGCCAATAATAAAGAAAAGACAAAAGAAACTCCATTATTTGAGTAAATAAGAAAATGGAGAAAAGAAAGATGTAGAAACCTCTAGAAAGCAAAAGTATATAATCCAAAGGTGGATTTCATGCCTCTTGGGTTCCTTAGGTCCCAAGGAGTCTGAAGTTGCAAAGATAATGCAACAAGAAAAGAAAAGATCAATTAAATATTTCTTTATTAAGAAAGAAATTGAAAACAATGATAAAATGTGGGAAATAAGTGGAAAGAGGGATAATTGAGTTATCTTTGATGGATTTTCATATCCATAAGGTTCCTAATGTTAAAAGGAATTTTAATAAGGAAAATAAAAGAGAGATAAAGAGAAATCCTCAAAACGAGATATTTTTAAATAAAGAAAAAGTAAGATAATAAGAAATTATGGATATAGATGCATCTAGAAGGATAATGAGTATCCACTAAAAAGGATTTCGAAATATTAGAGTTTCTTGGGGTCCAAGGAGCCCCCAATGAAGAAAAAGAAAGAGAAAATACCAATAATAGAAAATAAGAGGATAATGTGATACATAATTAATGGATTTTCTGGTATTGTTAAAAAGGAGGTATTTTCTATTAAAAGAAAATATAAATTTGTGACAATGGATTAAAAGTCAAGCATAGAAGAGAATAAGTGAGAGGATTCTCGAATTTCTAATTATCCAAAGAATATAGCTATCTAAGAAGATAATGAAGAGAGAGAAGGTTGCTTCCTAGTTAAGGAATATGTTTTTTTCTTTTTGGAAAGGAACATAGTAACTCGTGGATAGCCATCCTAGGGCTTCTTTACCCTCCCCTATATAAGGGGTAGAACCCTTGTCCAAGTCAAGAGGATCCCACACATCTTTCTCTCATCTTCTTCCTCATTTTCATCCACAAACCCTAGCCATGAGGAGTGGTGTGATCATGAAGCTACAAGGAGCCAATGAAGGGTTGCAAAGGAAGCCTGATGGCCCACGATGCCGGAGAAAAGCTTGGCCATTGTCACCGTGCTCTAACCCATGCACAGATCTTGTAACACGGCTACAAGAACATCCGCAAGTCGTGGGCTTGGTGCGCTCAAGATCGGACGCGCTAGCTGCAACCAAGTGGTGCCCCAGGTGCACAAGGGAGCGGCGGACCTAGGGAGATGGCAGGCGACGAGTTTCGAGTCCTGGAGAGGGAGGGGCGGACCCCCGAAGTACAGTAGGTCGGCGGCCTCCAGGGTGCTGCGAGGTTGAAGAGGAGTGGGCAGCTTTTGACATTTCTGCCCCTCCGCGTAATAAAGAGTCGGTCGCTTAATCAAGGGCATTATTGACATTTCAAAATGTTTTCAGACGGGCCGGGTTACATTGCATGGAACGAGTGATGTGGCATCCTCCTATTGGTTCGAGCAAGTGGATTTATTGCAAAATTCATATCTAAATAATGGTAGCTCGGATTGGTACATATAAAATATGAAAATTGCTCAGAAAAATGAGAGGAATCCATTAAAAATATATTTAGAAGCTAATTCATATTGAAATTCGAAAAATAGTGGAAGTTATAAACGTTAATGCTTTAATGATTAAGAAACCCTATTTTGAGATGATTAAAGTTGATATTAACATGTTAATTGTAAAAAGGTACATTAAGAACAAAAAGAATAAACTTTGCATGTAATTAGTTTAATTTAGAGTTTCATGTGCATAAATATGCCTTAATGGGTCTTGAAACCCTAATAATAGTTATTGAGACTCTTAATGGCTTTAATTGTTCAAATTCATGATTAAAGTTGAGATATGATAGTTCTAAGATTTTTTGAGTATAAAGATTCCTAATTGTGGGTAAATACCCTTAATATGGTAATTAGGGTTTTCTAATGGATGAAGGTGGAATAAATGATAAATAGAGTTCATATGTGAATTAGATCATAATGAACTATGAATTGTTAAATTGAAAGGAACCAAAGATGATAATTGGGCCTAATGATCTTGTCATGAATTAAAAGGATAAAAATGGTAGTTTTAATGTAAAAGAGGCTTAATGGAGTTAATTGATGGTTAATTGTGCCTTTGATTCAAAATTAGGGTTATATGTTGTTAAAAGATAACCTTAATATCTTTCATGAAGAATAGATGAGATAATTAGGGTTTGTGAGTAATTGTATGAAATTAGGGTTTAAAATAGTAAAAATGAAGTGAAACCCTAATTGTAATGGAAACCCTAAAAGTGGACTAGAAATCCTAGGAAGCGAGCTAGATTTAATAGATCTTGATGGCATGATCAATAATAGGAAATTGTATGCATATTTTAGGATCTCATTATGTGTTTGCTTGCCTAATTGGATTTCTTGATTGATTGGATTATTCAGTCTCAAATTAGCCTGACAGGTATGTGGTTACGCTTATGGTTAATCGCTTTAGTTTCACGGCGATTCCCAGTTGTTTTATCGGTTGCCTGAAAATAACTGCTTGGATGAATTTTATTTCATGCAACTATAAAGTGACTATGACTATCACCATAAGTATGCATACATGACTGGCTCAGATCTTGGTCCTCCTCTATGGCTTTGCTAATGATGAAAAGGGTAACCTGGTAAAGGGTCTACTTGATAAGTGGGACCATCAGGTTATCAAGAGTTAGGGATTGGGCTACCTACGTGTAGTGCCATGCAACTCTTTTGCACACCATGAGTTAAGGAGTGGGCTACCTATGGGTAGTGCCATGTGACTCAACCCTAGAAACTGATTAACCTGTTAGGTAGGATCATGAGGGGTTAAATGGGGATCTACCATAAGGAAGGTAGCATCCAGGTCCACTGCAGGGACAACGCAGAGGTTAGGGTATGTATGGATTGAGCAGTTATGTTGAAAACGTAAAGTTGTTTGTTAAATCATATTTGATTGCAATATATTGTTACAGTTAATTACACAATTATTATTTTCCCCATATACTAGCATAATTCATTTATGCTGACCGACATTTTGTTTGTCAGCGTTTTAGGTACAAGTTAAAAGAACAAACAGTAAAGTGGCATATGTGGAATTAAATGAGAATTAAACTGCAAAGGAGGATTTGTTAGAATAGACTCCAGATGTGGATAGAAGTAGATGTCCAAGTTTTTGAAGAAGGTATGTGAAGTTTAATTTTTTTATAGCCTTTCAGTTTAGTTGGTAGAATTTGATAATTATTATTGATTATTTGTCAAACTTTTGATCCAGAAATTGGGATAACGGCTCTGACCTCTTGGTCTCCCTTAATTGGGGGTTACTAGGAGGTGGGGTCGTTACAACCTCCTTTCCGCAGCCTCCAACCTAGGAGTAGCAAAGGAGAAAACAAGCAATAAAAGGAACAATAAAGGAAGAAGGAAAAATATACTTTACCACTTTAGCACAAGGCTTGAATCCTATATCAAGTGTTTTGATCTCCTATCCAATGTGTATGAACATGAAAGTGTATTGGGTAGGAGATGTTAGCCTATAGGACACAAAATATTAGCTTATGGAAATGATTTACAAGTGAAGGATTGCTCAATTGCTCACAAGAGTTGATTCTCAATTGCAAGTATGTGTACTCAAGTGAGTTTAGGTGTCCTAAGGCATGTCTTATTTATAGGAATGGCCTACTAGTGTTTAGAGACGTTCTAGGCACTTTCTAGGATGTTCTTAGTGCTCAACTATCCGTTAAGTATCAACTAATTACGTTTGTAATGGGTAGTTAATTAATTCTTAAAAGTGTAGATAGAACCTTTCTCGATCGAGAAGTTTGTCGACCGAGTGTCTCTCGGTCGAGAACTTCGTCGACCGAGGGAAAGTCTAGGGAAAGTGTATTGCAACATTCAACTCAACTCCCAACCACTTTTTCCCACCAAGTCTAACAGCTATAGAACTTGCTCGAGACTCGGTCTCAGTCAAAATTAAGTTTGACCGAATATATGCTTGTGTAGGCTTATGTCTAGGTTGTTCATTAGTGTACGTGCATTAGACTTAGGTGTTTCTTGGTCGAGAAAATATTCGACCAAGAGTATCTCGGTCAAGAAGTGTTTCGACCGAGACAGACTCTGTTTCAATACTTTAAATCGTATGCTAAGTGTAAGAATGAATGTGCAATTGTGATGCTCACTTAGGGGATGACCTATCTAAATATTGTGTGTGGATAGGAAGATCTAACCGCTTGATTTACATGATATCTAAGTACTTGTACATTATATACTTGTATAAGTTTTTACATTTGATTACAATCATGAAAATAAAGCAATTTAAGCATATAGATCTTCCAAAGCTTTGTCATCCACCACCTTATATTCTTGTTCCTGAAATACTCAAGTAGCACATTAGATCCACAAGAATGAAATGTTTGTTATTTTCAAAACAAAGAAATTTTAATGATATCCATTTAGCCAACAATCTCTCCCTTTTTGAAGATGACAAAAATTTCTAAATATAAATAAAATAAGCTTAAATTATATTGAGTTTCATACCTAAAGTTTGCCTTGTGTATTCCTTCTCTTGTTTATGGAATGTGTGCTTATTATTCCCAAAGAAGTATGGAACTTAAAATCCAACTCTTTAAGGAATATAGCAGCATTTGATGTGAAGCCAAGAGGGTATGTATGAAACTCATTGATTTGAGTATTTAAGATTTATATTATTTCTCCCCCTTTGCCATTTCAAAAATATAACCGTTAAAAACATGTTGTAAGACTCCCCCTTAATTAGTGCTCCCCTACAGTATGATGATTAAAAGAGCTAAAAGGTGTCCATTTCAGCCAAAATGTAAGTGTTGGGAAAACAAACCAATTTTAAGAAGCAGAATCACAAATGTCAAAGAAAACATTTTCTAAAGGAGTGATAAGTAATTTCTTTCTTATGTAATTAAATTGATCCAATAGAAGTGGTTTTGTAAAAATATCAGCCAATTGATCTTCCGTATCAACATGATGATGGGATATATGTTTTTTGGAAATATGATCCCTTAGAAAATGATGACGGATTTCAATATGTTTGGCACGGCTGTGTAAAATAGGATTATGTGCCAAGTTTATAGCACTAGTATTATCACAATAGATAGGCGTAGATGAAAATGTAAAACCATAATCATTTAAAACTTGTTGCATATAAAGCACTTGAGCACAACAAGACCCGGCTGCCATATATTCAGCTTCAGTGGTAGAAAGGACAACCGTGTGTTGTTTCTTGCTAAACCATGATACTAAAGCTCGTCCTAATAAGAAACAACTTCCGCTTGTACTTTTTCGATCAAGTCGACAACCAACATAGTTTGCATCCATATAAGTTGTCAAATCCAAAGATTGTCTTTTAAGATACCATAAACCATAGTTTGTAGTGCCGGCTAAGTATCTTAGAATCCTTTTGACAGCTTGAAAATGAGTTTGCATGGATTTTGATTGAAATCTAACACAAAGTCCAACGGGCGGAGACAGAATATGTGAGTAGGGGGGACACTAGTCATATGGAAAGTACCGAAAGGTTGCAAAGCCTTCAAGGTAGGGCAGTGCATTATAATTTACAGCGGAATACAGTAGTTTTGTACAAATCAATATGCAAATGCCAGTTTAGGCGGAGCACGTACCCACCCAAGTTAACATGTGGCTACGCCACTTGAAAACCACTCATGCATCAAACTCATTCATAGCTCTATTGTGTAATTCAACTAATGTCGTAGAGATTACAATTCTCCATTAGCAACGAAATGGATCTTTTTTTCTGTTTAGTCTTGTATGTAACCAGGGTTGATTTTACGGTGACATATACTTACGAAATACATAGAGTAGAAAAATGTTCAAGAAAAAATTACGGCCACAAGTTCTTGTATTAAGTGAATGGTAATACTACCAACATCAGGAGAAATATTGAAAAGGCTAAAAACTCGACAAAATATTTGTCATGTTCGGAAAAGTATCGTTCAAAATTTAGTTCTTGGGGGAGATTGCTTCCTATGGGACCAATAAATTTCCGTGGGGGACCCCAATCAGGACGTATTGATCTTAGATTTTTTGAATAAGATACCATGTAACTAGTTTTTATATTGAATTTATTGAATTTTTTTTAACACTCCAATCATCAGTAAAAATATATTTACTATAAAATCTAAAAGTGGAATAACAAGATAAAAGTTACAGCTTATTAGTCTCATAGTGCTGATAAATGTAAATAGTAGTGTGTAATTGTTTTCAGGGGGGTGTTAGGATGATTTCTATTCATTTTGCCTCCTTCTTTCAAGTAAATTCATAGATAAAATATAAAGATATGAGTTTGTGAAAAACAACTACTATCGTCACAAAATGCATTAAGAAGGAGTTAAGCATTTTTTGAGAGATTTTATATAATTATAAAAACTTCATTATTTTAAGATAATATTTTGCAAAATAATTCAACACCATATCTCCCTCCCTTTTATTAAGTTCTATTCTAGAGTTAACTTAAACTTTTTCTGAGGTGTGTAAATTAATATATACTGTACGTCTATACCTAAACTATAAAATACAATCGTTAATTTTCATCAATACATTAAAAGTGTAGATTATATATAGAAATATAAAAGACAAGCAATATAATACATAAAATATACATAGGAAATAATATATAAACCTACAATAATAATTGATAGTTGACACTTTTAATATTGTTATTGTTGCCCTTGTCAATAATGCAAAAATGTTCATTATTTTATTTTATACATAAAAGACATCTACAATGACAAAAATATATATTTAAAAATACATTATAAAAGATAAACCTAAGCATAAAAATAAAAAATGTAAAACAATAAAATTTTACTCATATACATTATTATGAGTGGTCTTATATATGATACGTAAAACTATTACTTATGTAAGATATCATAATAAATTTTATTTCATTGGGAGTATCAAAATAATAGTATTAACATTTTGGTTACTTATTATAATTTTGTTATTTATAAATCATTTTATAATTTTGTTTGCGTATTAGAATATTAGTTTTCAATATATCTATGATATATTTCTACATTTTTTGAGTTGAATAAATATTATATTCTATTTAATTTGTTACAAACAGTTTTTATTACACACTATTATTTACATTTATGAATTTACTAATGAACTATATTATATGATTGTAATTATGTTTTTAGTATTATATTAATTATATATTTTTTAGAATGGTTAAATTAAGTAAATTTAATATAAAATCTAATAGCCTGGTATCATATTAAAAATATTCAATATTACATTTTGTATATTTTTGAAAAATGTACAAAATCCGAATGTGGTGGTGAAGTACGACATCTCTAAAGCATACGATACGGTGTCTTGGAATTTTCTCAGGAAAGTCCTTGATCGTGTTGGGTTGACGGATCAAGCGATTAGCTTATGCATGAAATTTTTTGTTAGATCTTGGGCCACGGTAACGATTAATGATTTTACTGCTGGTTTCTTCTCGTGTGGTAGAGGGCTGAAGCAAGGAAACCCATTATCACCTCTATTATTCATTCTATTTGAAGAAGTGTTGGGCAGGCGGTTGAACCAGGAAGTACAAAGACAAAGTTTTCCACGTTTCATCACACGAGGAAGAGGTGAAGCGCCACCTATTTTGATGTATGCTGATGATCTTGTAGTGTTTTTCAATGGTTCACCTGGAAGTGGGCAGATCATCAATGATATCTTCACTCAGTATGGTAGAGCATCAGGCCAGATGTTGAACAGATCAAAGTCAGGTTTTCTGATTGGGTCAAATGATAGAGTCATCACTGACAGAATTGCAGCAGAGTTGGGGGTTCCTAAATTGGAGGATTCTTTCACTTATCTTGGCGTCCCTATCATAGTGGGCAGACAACGTATATCTCACTTCGATTTCTTGATTGAGAAGGTGACTGATAAAGTGGCTGCTTGGAAGTCCAAGTTCCTATCTTTTGCAGGGAGGCGTTTATTAATTAAGCATGTTCTCAATTCTATGACGTTACATGTTGTTATAGCTGCGGATTTTCCGGTGGGCATCTTGAAAAGAATCAACTCCATTTTCTCTAGTTTCTTATGGGCAGATAGGCGAAATCGTTCCAGGAGAGCCTGGGTTGCATGGAATCGCATCACCAGTCCCACGCAATCTAGTAGTATAAGCATCCCATCTTTACATCTCACGGCTAAGGCTTTTAGATTTAAAGCTTGTTGGGAGATCATGCAAGGTAATTCAGCTTGGGCCAAGTTCATGAAGGATAAATATAAGTCGGAGTATAAGAATCAATCTGGGTGTTACCCATCTTACTTGAAGAAGAGCTCCTTTACGTCACCATATTGGAAGAAGTTGTGGGTCACTTTCCCTGAGGTTATTCCAAGATGTAGGTGGATCGTAGGTAAAGGAGATATCTCTTTCTGGGAGTCGAGATGGTGTCAGGAAATCATGCAGGGCTTTGCTTTAAGACAGGCGGACATTTAGCTTGACATGAAGGTCAACGATTTCTGGCAGGAGGGAGTAGGTTGGGACTGGAATACCCTATACAACATCATCTCTCAGGAAGGTATTGAGCAGATACAGATGTCCATGGCTGTGATTTCTGAAGAGGCGGACTATTTAGTTTGGACACCTACAGACAAGGGGTCTTTTAGTCTTCGTTCCGCAAAGAATCTCATTTCTCACACACATCCTATGCACGGTGTTCACACTAGGGATGTAGACTGGATCTGGTCCACCGCTGTTCCTAGAGCAAGTGCGGTTTTCTGGAAGGCAATTAATGGTGTGTTGCCTACTGACGATCGTATCAAAAGTTGTAGAATTCCCTTGGCCTCCATGTGTGCCTGCTGCAATCAGCCTGAAGAAGATCTATTGAGCATCTTTTGTTTGAGGGTCAGTTGGCCGATGCTTTCTGGGAAAGATTTGCAGAAATTTTTGAGTATAGACCTCGATCCATTGCTAGCTTGAAGCTGTTGAAGCCTTCCAAGATTCCGGAGGTGTGGTTCCGAAATGAGATGACTATTCTCATTCTTTGGATGATTTGGCGTGCTAGATGTGATATGCGTTTTCAGCAGAAGAACATCAGACCTGCGAAGATGTGGGATGAGATATGTTTGATCCTTAATAGAGCTGCGTCTAAGAAAAAGTTTAGAAAATCAGATGACGAGCAGATGATTGAGAAGTTCACTACCGCTGGTTTTGACGTTCACAGTTTTAGAATCACTGCTATAGATCTGGTTAGATGGGTACCACCGGACATGGCCAACCTGAAATTGAACCTTACCATCGGAATGGGCAAAGATATGACGGGCTCTCAGCACAGATGGACAGCTGGGATTGTGAGGAACAGACACGGGTATGTAAGACTTGCCTTCCGCTTCTGGTTGTTGGAGAAGGACTATCATGTGGCTTATTTGCAAGCATGTCTCATTGCCTTAAAGGTCTCTAATGACCATAATTTGACGATCTCTTGCTTTGAGGTTGATGATAGGGAAACTCGTAACTGCATTTGGAATGGTGTTGTGGGCCCGTGGAGAGCATCTTCATATCTTGTGGAGATTCGGAATGTGATGATGGATGAAGCTATTCTGGGTTTCCTGGTCCCTAAAATAATTAACTCCACTTCGGGCAGCTTGGGAATGTGGGGAAACCAGCTGGAGCAAGGTAAAGTGTGGACTGATCAAAGTGATCTGCCTATGCGCATTAGAGGTATGATCTACCTGGAGAAAAAAGGAGTGTCGTATATAATTAAAAGATGGACACATATTTGATGATGTGTTTTGGGGTTTCTTTTTCTGAGGGTTTCTTTGTTTTGATGGTAGATGGTTTTGATGGGTCGGGGAGCACACCTGCAATTTATAAGCAGGAGTTGTAAATTTTGGTGTGTTTTGCCTACACGAGGAGGGTAGGGTGAATAAAAGTTCCTCCTGACTTAATTTAAAAAAAAGTACATTTTTGAAAAATTACAAGTTAGTAACTAAAATTGCGTAAAAATTTGGATTTTTAGGCTATTAAAAATGTTTAAACAATGACTTGGTATACATATTTCTCTTGTGTTTCTTGATCTTTTTCTTCTTTATTAATATCGTTCCCCTTGGGATTGTCTAGCGTCTGAACCACAACCTTAGTTTAATGTTTTTTTTCCAAAGTTATATACTGGTTTCTCTAGATCTAGTTTGTTAATAACTTTCATTGGTATAGGTATTGCCTTATACGTATGCTCTTAAAAGTTTGATCCTAAAATGAAAACCAAAATAGAAAGGAATATGCAACCATTTTAAAAAAGACTACATGAGATCTAACATGGCTTGCGCTTGTAGCCATACTATACATTGCAAGGTGGAGGAATCAATCAAGGTATGCATGAATATAATAACCTAACCCAAAACCTAACACATTAGTACATATGGACTTGGTTGCAATGAGGTGCTAACTGTAGTGGCAACTTCAGCCAATGCAAGGTTTTAGATACTTGTAGGAAGCAAAGGTAGTCATCGAGGCTTCCATGTTTTCTGCCATGGAGTATTTTTTTTAAATCTATTTCATATATTGCATTGATCTATCAACCATTACATCACTAGGGTTGAAAGGAAATTACAATCCCTTCTGGATCCCATTAATCACCAATACTCCTCTTTGCAAGCTTGTGAGCCATAATGTCCTCTTCTCTATGAATATGGATGAAGCTAATAGTACTAGAAATATCCTTCATCATGTAAAAATTATTTGTAGATCATCATAATTGAGATCATACCTCTATTATCTTTGTTTATCAACTTTCGTACTTGTTTGGCATCAATTTCCACCACCTACTTCTCTATATTAAACCCACGGGCTATCTGGAGATTGAAAAGGACTGCCAACAATTTAGTTGTGAAGGAATCAAGATTTCCATAGATGGTTTTAGTTGTCATCAACCTTATTAGACATTTTTTTGTACCCCAACATAAAAAGGCATATCAGACCAAAAAAGGAACCAGCTTTCATCAAGAACATAAACCTATCTTCTTTTACCAACATATGGCACAACTCACCTATCCAAAATAAGATAACCCCTGATCTTCATGGACAGAAGTGCATATTCAGTGCAAATGAAAGTATCGCTCATTGTGCATCCCCATCTACCAAGCTCTCTAGGCGTCGAATTGATGAGCTTGTGAACATGTTGGCCCATGATGGCCTGCTCTTGAACAATAGAGTGAATGTCTCTAGTAATAGAGGTTGTCCTCCATGGCTCAGGAACATCAGACCAGATGATGTTATGTGTGATAAGATCATCTATCTCCACTATAGAAATGTTAATATTTCTTTCATCAGCAATCTTAAGAGCTACGACACATGCAGCCAGATAAGCACAAGTATAGTCCTCCTCGACTAACCAGACTCTGAAGGCAAGTTTCATCCTGCAAGCTGAGTCTCGGATGATCCCAGTGGCCCAACGTCTGTGTCTGCCATTTGGGTCCATGTCTCGCCCCACCGTGAGATTAAGTTTCATGTTTGTAATATCAGGAGGCATCCATCACATCAAAAAGATGCTCTTCAAACTAGTTTGTGGTTTCTTGATGCCATGAGTCTCCAATCTTCTGTAGAAATCAGATGATTCCACCTTTGTGAAGGATATGTTCTTGAGAAGATAATTAATCGAATAAATGATAAAATTCCATTGAGAATGTAGGCTAGCGTTTCTATCTTCAAACTTGTGCGTGCATCTATTGCACCATATGGACCATGAAATGAGACCACAAAGCTATCCATGTATCCAAGTCATAGCAGAGACATGTTGCTTTGCATAGTTGCACATGTCCATAATATCAACAATATTGGAAGGAGGAAGCCGATCAGAAATGGTAGCAAACTTCTGCCAGAAGAAAGATGTTGTTTTCCCTTCGAAGAATAGATGATGCATAGTCTCGACCGAAAGAGATTCACAGCATGAGCATCTGGACGGTAACATGATATGACACCTTATTAGACATGTATGGCCTATAAAGGTTGCTCCCAGAATGACTCTGCAACTGAGGAGAATGGGCACGTCTGAATTGATTTTGATAAAGAGGTGGCTTCCAAATTGTTGATTTTTTGGTATTCATGTCTGCTTTCTGAGAATTTTTCTTCATCAATTTAGATCTTTAGACAATGGTCCAGTTCCTTAGCCCATGTACCGTGATAATGAGCCACTGCACTTCAGTGTTGAACATGACATTGTTACAAAATAACCATGAAGCCAAGCACAAAGCTGAGACCTCACCAATGACCTCGGCATTGCATTTAGTTAACACCCAATAGATGAAGGGTTGAAATCCTCGCTAGGTGTGTCCTTTAGAAGTTGTATGTGAGGCGAGTTCAGTCAAACATCATTATAGCTGATAGAATGAAACAAAGTATGCATTGTGGTTTTAGCTTCAAAACAACTATTTCACAGGTGCCTTCCATCTTGGCATGTCTTTTGACCATGTTGCTATTAGTTGGAAGGTGTTTGATGCTACCACATCATACAAAGTGCTTCAACTTGGGGGTATGAAGGCGGTCCATATTTTCTATCATATTGATAAGAGATTTCTCAATTTCTTCATCATCAAACCACTTCTCAATAACTGTATTCATGTTTTCAGTGATCACAACTTCAACCTTTGTAAGATAACACTCATTTTCCTCTGATCCCTAAGATTGGAAGATGTTAGTATAGAAGTTAATCAATATAATTTTAATATATATTGCTTTGTGTTTCCAAATCCTTCTTCATTTTTTAAGCATTGAACTCTATTTCTCCACTTTGTTGGAGAGGCTTTATTATGGAAGTAAGAGGAGTTCTAATCCCCATCCCTCATTTCCTTAAGTTCTTCTCTAGTGAACCAGTAAGTTTTTTGTTTTGTTTTTGAAGATCACTGATTTCATTACACAACTTACAACACAACTCTATATATTTAATAATCATCAGATTACCTTAGATACGTGCAAGCCTATTCTTAGATGTATTCATGCTCTTTCCATTGTGGATATTTTTTTTATCCCAAGCCCTCAACCTAAATGAGTAGGCAATGATCTTTCTGTTTTAGGTTGCAATCATCCCTTTTGTACCACACACCAAAAACCACCTCCTTGTATTGGGGGTTTTCAAGCCAGAAATGTTCCATTTTGTAAGTGTGGTGCTATCTATGAGTCTCCTTGTCATCACCCCACCTCAAGAAGATAAGAGTGTAATCAGAGTTTTTTCAGAGCAAGTGTGTAATATTGGCATCTAAATGGCTATCATTGCACCCTACATAGACTAAACACCGATCCAACCTCTCCATGATCATTGTCTTTGGCTTTCTCCCTTTGATCGAGGTCAAGGGATATCCTTTGAAAGAAATGTCCAATAGTTCACATGTGTCGATACATTCACTAAAATTGTTTATGTATATCTCATGTCTCAGCTTACCTCTTTTCTTTAAACGGTGACTTATGATATCGTTGAAATTTTCAATGAAAATGGTTGGTAGTGTGATGTTTCCATTGATGCTTTATATGAGCTCCCATATTGTGTAATTGAGGTGAGTCTCCACCATTTTTGCATCCCAACTAACCTCCATATGGATTCTTCTTCTCAACTTTTAAATTTATTAGTAAAATTATGAATAGAGTAAGAGACAATAGCCACGTCCTCGTAGTCCCACCACATCCTCATACCTCCCTCCCTCCCCACACGGTCTAGAAGCAGTTAAGTAAAGCAAACTACCAATCATGGCCCTATACAAAGAATCATCAATAGGTTCCCAATTTTCATCTTTGTCAATTTTAGTTGAAGTGGCCATTGGTGTGGTAGCATGTTTGCAATGCTCCATTCCAAAACATTTTAAATTTTATTTGTATACTTTTCTTGGCTTATCAAAATCCCAGCAGGCATTTGCTTTATTTGAAAACCAAGAAAGAAAGGAAATTCTCCCATGAGACTCATTTCAAATTCTTTTTGCATAATATCACTAAATTATTTACATAATAATTCATTTGATGCACCAAAGATAATATCATCAACATAAATTTGAGCAACTAGAAAGTCGGATTCTTATGTTTTGAAAAATAAAGTCGAATCTAAATTTCCAATGGAAAATCTATTATCAAAGAGATAATTTTTGAGACTTTCATACCGATTTCTAGGTGCTTTTTTTAACCCATAAAGCACTTTCTTAAGTTTATATACATGATCATCTTTACCAGGAATTTCAAAACTAGGTGGTTGGGCAACATATACTTCCTCTTGTATTATTCCATTTAGAAATGCATTTTTTACATCCATTTGGAATAATTTGATGTCTTTGTGGGTAGCTATAGCTAGTAGAATTCTAATGGCTTCAAGTCTTGCTATGAGCACATAAGTTTCATTAAAGTCTATTCCTTCTTGTTGATTGTACCCTTGTGCTACCAACCTAGCTTTATTTCTCACTAATTCCCCAGCTTCATTCAATTTGTTACGAAAAACCCTCTTAGTTCCAATAATGGTTTTATCTTGAGGTTTAGGAACCAAGTCGCATACATCATTCTTAGTAAATTGATTTAATTCTTCTTACGTGGATATTATCCAATAATCATCTTTTAGATCTTTAGTTACCTTTTTGGGTTCAATTATAGATGCAAATGCCATATTTGCAACATCTTTAAAAGAGGAATGAGTTTTTACTTTATCATTAGGATTCCCAATGATTAGTTTTTGAGGATGATCTTTAATTAGTCTAGGAATGGGTTGTTGTGTCTCAATTTGTTGATCATTTTCAGCATTTTGATCATCTTTAGTTGATATGTTGAGATCTTCAATTTGATGAGTAATATCAACTATGTCATTATCTTCAGTATTTTGTTTTAGTTCTTCATGAAAAGTAGTGTGAATTGATTCTTCAACTTTTCTAGAGATGGTGTTGTATATTATAAATGCTTTGATAGAAGTTGAATATCCCAAGAAAAAGGCTTTTTGTGATTTAGAGTCAAATGTGTCTCTATCATCCTTTGTGTTTAAGATATAGCAAGTTGAGCCAAAAGTGTGAAAATAATCAACCCTTGGTTTCTTATTAAAAATGAGTTCATATGGTGTTTTCTTCAAATAAGAGTGTATGGTTATTCTATTTAGCACATAACAAGTTGTGTTTACATCTTCAGCCCAAAAGGTTTTAGATGTATTATGTTCAAGCATCATAGTCCTGGCCATTTCTTGTAAGGATTTATTCTTTCTTTTAACTATGCCATTGTATTGTGGAGTGCGTGGAGCTAAAAAATTGTGAGTGTAACCTTGAGATGTGCAGAATTCTTCAAATGTATGATTCTCAAATTCTCCACCATGATCACTCCTAATTGTACAAATTTTATTTTGTAGTTGATTTTCAATCTTTAAGCAAAATTGTATGAACACTTGAATAGTATCATCTTTATTTGCAAGAAAATGAACCCATGTATATCTACTAAAGTCATCAACAATAACAAAGCAATATCTTTTTCCACCGATAGATTGAGTTCTCATAGGACTAAACAAATCCATGTGAATAAGCTCTAATGATCTAGTAGTGCTAAGCATTGTTTTTGTTTTGAAATAAGTTTTGCTTTTCTTTCCTAGAGTACAAGGTTCACAATTTTCATGTTTATCAAAAGATATTTTAGGTAAACCACATACAAGATCATATTTAATAAACTTTTTGATAACATGGGAACTTGCATGTCCTAATTTTCTATGCCATAGTTGTAGAGATTCGTCTTTTACAAGAAGGCATTTTCCGATAATAGCTTGCATAGAATTAGGCCTAAGTATATATAAATTTCCTATTCTTTTTCCTTCATAAACTATTTCATTAGTATTTTCAATCAATAGTTTACAACAATTTTTATTGAATAGGACATCATAGCCACTATCGCATAGTTGACTAACACTAATTAAATTATGATGCAGGCCATCAACAAGTAAAACATTTTTTTATTTGAAGGTTTGTACCAATATTACCTATTCCAACAATCTTTCCTTTTCCATTGTCTCCAAAAGTGATTGTTCCGCTTTTCTTTTCTTTAAATGTTTGAAAGGCCTTTTTGTTGTCAGTCATATTCTTAGAACATCTACTATCAACCACTCAATCCTTCAAAAGAGATAGATTTTGGTACCCATGTGATGGTCCTCTATGGTTAGAGTCATTTAATAACAAAACTAAATATGATTACATAATTGAACAATTGAATGTTTTAAGATGTTCAGAACTTCATTCGGTCGACAAATACTTTGACCGAAGAGTGTATCGGTCGAACATTTTGTCGACCGAGAGTGTTGTTGTTTTACTGGTTTAAATAGGAGATTTCTTGGTCGACAATTTTCTCAACCGATGTTGTCTCGATCGAAGATTTTCTCGACCGGAATTGTTACTGTTTTTAAAAAAGATTTCAGATTTGATATAGATATTCTCTCGGTCAAATACTTTCTTGACCGAGAAGTGTCTCGGTCAAACTATTTGTCGACTGAGGTTGTTTCTGTTTGTTTTCAGCAATTTGTTTATGTCAGTTTGAGCTTAAATCATTTTAATATGCTAAGTACCATTCTATTTAGTTGAGATAAGACATTAAGATATTCAAAATAGGTTTTAGGTCAAATCTCAACTTAATCATATTAAATTTTCTATGTTTGGGGTCTTGGAACCCATACTAACTCAACATCCTTTTTCTTGTAAGGACATGAGAAGGAATAATGTCCAAGACGCAAGCAATAGTGACAACAAATGGAGTCAATTTCATTTCTCTTTCTAGGATTTTGATTTGTGTTCTTGGGTACAAATATGATCTTGGTCTTGGGTGCTTGAGTTCTCCTAGGTTTAGGTTGATAAGAGTTTTCTTGTGGAACATATCCTAAACCTCTTCTTCCACTATAACCAAAAGAATTCTTTAGGATCTTATCAAGAATGCCATTATTTCTCAAGATACTAACTTATTTTTGTAACTTAGCAACCTCATCCATTTTATTTTTGATATCTAACTTTGCTTGATCTAGATCAAATGATAAAATATCTCTTTTTTTAACAATAGCATCATAATCTAGATGAGTACATAGGATAGGTTGAGTCTGAAAATTATTTAGTTTTGCAAGCAATTCAACCTTTTCTTGAGAAAGAAGACCATAGTTTGTTTCTAAAGTAAGTACTTTCATATTGCAATCATTTAAAGATGCTTTCAAGGTAAAGTTTTCAGAAATAATATTGTCCTTCTCAAAAGAGAGATTGTTTAATTTAGCATACAAATCCTCATTAGTTTTAGTAACTTTCTTTGGTTCTTTTTGCAATCAACATATTTGTCATGTGTGTCTTGAAAACTAGCAATTAGATCTTCTTTTGGAAAATAAAAAAGGCTTACCTCTTGAGAATCATCACTATCATCTTCTTTGGCCATGAGACTTTCCACATTCTCCTCTCCACTCTCACTATCACTTGACTCATCCCATGCAGCTTTGTATGCTTTTTCTCCTTTCTTCTTGGATGAACTTTTCTTCCCTTTCTTTGCTTTAGGAAATTCATTCTTAATATGTCCCTTCTTTCCACATTCAAAACACCTAGGAGAGGAAGATGAACCAATAACTTTTTTAGATTTAAATCTTCTATATTTCTTACCATTTACAATTAGAGCTTCTTCTCCCTCATCCCCATCACTTATCTCATCACTTTCTTGAGTGATGACCTTTGTAGCCTTTAGATCTATGTCCTTCTTTCTTCCTTGTTGAAGTTCACGCTCTCATCTTTCTTCCTCCTCCAAGGTTGCTTTATGTGCTTCTAAGTTTCCAATGAGTTGCTCCATCCTTAGTCGGGTGAGATCATTGGCTTCTTCAATTGCAATCACCTTAGGCTTGTACTTAGGAGGAAGAGACCTAAGAATTTTAGACACTTGATCCTTTTCACTAATAGATTTACCTAATGCATTCAAACCATTAACAATAGAAGAAAACTTTGCATACATTTCACTAATAGACTCATTAGGTTTCATACGAAAGTGTTCAAACTTTTGTTTAAGCATACCAATTTTGGAGTTCTTTACTTGAACAGTTTCTTCATAAGTGATAGAAAATCTATGCCATATTTCGTATGCGGTTTCACAATTTGATATTCTATTGAACTCACCTATGGAAATTGAATAATAAAGGATACTTACAGCTTTTGCATTTAATTGGGCTAATTTTACCGTGTTAGCATCCCATGTAGCATACTCCGTTTGAGGAAGAGTGTAGGCATTTGAGACCATTCTTCAGATATCCCAACTGATCCCTTGAAAGTAGAATTGCATCCTCCTCTTCCAATAGTTGTAGTTGGTGCCATCAAATGGTGCAGGTCGAGCTACAAGTGTTCCTTCCAAGTTGAGGTTGTTTAATACCCCATCACCCATTTTCTTCAAGACTCAATTAGAGCTCGTTAAAGCCTGCTCTGATACCAATTGAAAAACACTAGAGGGGGGGTGAATAGGGTTTTACGATATTTTTAAAATTAATTCAACAAATAACCACAAAAATATTGGAGAAGGAGACAAGGCATTTAGAGTGGTTCTACCCTTAGCAAATACTAAGGGAGTCAGTCCACTACCTAAGTGTTTCCAATTGGGATTTTAAAAGCAATTGTATTTTACTACCTCGTAAGGATGTTACATAAGATACAACTACCTTCACAATCCTTTGGACAACCTTCACCCCGAAGTCGTCTCACTAACCTTGAAGCAGCCTTCACTTGAAGTAACTTCAAGCTCCCCCTTGAAGTAGCCTTCCTCCTTGAAGTAGCTTCCTGTTGAGACCTTCTAGAAGTAGTCCAAAGTCACGCCGAGCTACCTTCACCACCGAAGAAGCTCCTACAATCTCCTTTCCGCAGCCTCCAACCTAGGAGTAGCAAAGGAGAAAACAAGCAATAAAAGGAACAAGAAATGAAGAAGGAAAAATACACTTTACCAGTTTAGAACAACGCTTGAATCCTATATCAAGCATTTTGATCTCCTATCCAATGTGTATGGACATGAAAGTATAGTGGGTAGGACATGCTAGCCTATAAGACACGAAATCTCAGCTTATGGAAATGATTTGCAAGTGAAGGATTGCTCAATTGCTCACAAGAGTTGATTCTCAATTGTAAGTATGTGTACTCAAGTGAGTTTAGGTGTCCTAAGGCATGTCCTATTTATAGGAATGGCCTACTAGTGTTTAGGGATGTTCTAGGCACTTTCTAGGATGTTCTTAGTTCTCAACTAGCCGTTAGGTATCCACTAATTATGTTTGTAACGACTAGTTAATTAATTATGAAAAGTGCAGACAGAACCTTTCTCGATCGAGAATTTTGTCGACCAAGTGTCTCTCAGTCAAGAACTTCATCGACCGAGGGAAAGTCTGGGGAAAGTGTATTGCAACGTTCAACTCAACTTCCAACCACTTTTTCCCACCAAGTCTAACAGATATAGAACCTGCTCGAGACTCAGTCTCTGTCAAAATTAAGTTCGAACGAATATTTGCTTGTGTAGGCTTATGTGCAGGTTTTTCATCAGTGTGCGTGCATTAGACTTAGGTGTTTCTCGGTCGAGAAAATATTCGGCTGAGAGTATCTCAGTCGAGAAGTGTTTCGACTGAGACAGACTCTGTTTCAATACTTTAAATCGTATGCTAAGTGCAAGAATGAATGTGCAATTGTGATGCTCATTTAGGGGATGACCTATCTAAATGTTGTGTATGGATAGGAAGATCTAACCGCTTGATTTACATGATATATAAGTACTTGTACATTATATACTTGTACAAGTTTTTACATCTAATTACAATCATGAAAATAAAGCAATTTAACCATATAGATCTTCCAAAGCTTTGTCATCCACCACCTTGTATTCTTGTTCCTGAAATACTCAAGTATCACATTAGATCCACAAGAATGAAATGTTTGTCATTTTCAAAACAAAGGGATTTTAATGATGTCCATTTAGCCAACAATATTCATTGTATCAATTTCTTGATGATTTCTATATCTAATGTCTTATGGTTACCATGATCATTAAGATTGGAGATTATGATTTAATGATTAACGAACTTAAAGTTCAAGTTCAAAGATGGAGAAATCCCAACATGTTAAGGATTCAAGTTCATGATTATATTCATGTTCATGGCAATATTAATGTTAAGATAATTGGAATTGAATTATTTTTTGCATGGTTCTCAAATCATGGACCTCAAGAGGTAATTGTGGGCTTTCCTAGCTACCGTGAGCTTTCCCATCAATCAAGGGATTTCCTAAGAATCATGCGCTCTTCAATGGGTGTTACATAGAGATGTATATGTTTACTTCTCAATTCTTCATATTATTGAATAACACAATAATGCATAAAGTTAATTTATGTCAGGTTTTCATTCATGTCATGTATAATTATTCTATTTATCCTATAAAGTTCCAGTACCATTTACTGATGTGTTATTTTTACCCTTTGCATAGCTTGAGACACGATGTCCCAAGGTATTGGAGAAAATAAAGGATTAAAGAGGAGCAAGTTAAGGATTAGAAGACCTTCAAGTGAAACTTGGTGGGGGTTCCATCTATCCTATAAAATCCTAGTATTTATAATGTTTCCATTCATAATTTATTTATTCCATGTTTAGATGTTAGATCTTAGACTTGATAAATAAGTCAGTTCTAGTTTTCATATTTAGATAACAATGTATGAATCTTTTTCAGATACTATATGGGGATTTCTTTATTTATTTGCAACGAGTATCCTGACGTGACATCCCCCTTTAAAAGTGAAATGCTTCCTCTCAATGATTGTATGTATGTAAAAGTGGGGTGTTATAATCTCACATCCTTCCACCAGCCATTTACGTAGTTATCCACATCTTTACCAATAGTATGCTAGTATATATGATGAAACATAGCTTTCATTCCACTTGGCCCAAAATCTTAATTTAGATGCATTTGCCTCAATGCTTCCCAAATCAAACAATTTGTAAAATCTTGGTCTAGGAATCTCTACTAGCTGGATCAATTTTCTATGTAATTTCCAGTGTAGATCCTTCAACATTACCCAAATTGTTTCTTTAAAAAGGTCTTAAAAATCATGGATGGTTGTCACAATCTTTTTGTCCTCAGCTCTTCAAAATACATTATTCTCTTAGGTCTTTTATTTTATGTCTCTCATTTTGGTTTAATGCTTTGTGGTATAAGTATATAGTAATTCTATCACCCTCTTCACATCAACCACCATGACTCTTGTGAACTAGTAAGCTTAATCTTGTATGTGTCAATATTGTAGATCTTTTTCTAACTCCCCACACCTTTTCAAAGTATCACTATCTAGTGATTTTTTCTCTTCTATTCATCTCCCAAAAAGTAAATTTTTATTTCTTTTTTATATCACCAAAATTGGCTCCATTCCATGCCTGCAAATTCTCACCCAAAATTTTATCTTGCATAAAATATCTTCAATATAATCCCCTTCACACGATTCTTTAATAATCACTACACAACTTGGCTCAAAACTCCACATGGGCTAAAAAATGTCTTTATCTCTTTATCTTATTAATTTCACTGAAGTTGTTCATAATGATGATGGCACATAGTTAGATGATTAAATGACAATTGTGTCACCTTGTTATAGGAAAACATATGTCTCTACTCTAGTATATATAGAGGTCGATCTAATCTCTTACACAGAAAGTCTCATTATAAAGTCCTTTTTCCAAGGTAAAGAAACTATTTGTAGATCCCAAATTTAGAAGCTCATAATCATTATTCACATATCTGAAGTCTTGCATGAATTATTCTGATTTGGTGGGACCCCGTTCTCTTACAAATGTGGAACTATCTAATTGAAATAATCAATGCAAACTACATGTAAATCCATGCCCATTTTAGTTTCTCTTCATATCTAATGTTTGTGCTTCTATTGCTAATCAGCCCAACAATACACACATATTACTTTCTGGTATACTCTCATTCTATCATCTATAAATAGACAATCCATGTTATGTTATTAGAAGCTTTAGACCACCACATCGACATTCTTCCACCACAACCCCAAACGCCCTAACATTTCTATCCTAGATAAGCATATACTATCTACATAGCCAAAATTTCTTTTTTTTACTGTCTCAAGTATCTTGTCTGCTACTACGGTTCCTATGATGAAAATCATGTTTGTGTTTTCTCTTCAACACCAAGTTTAAAACACTTTTAACGTGTCAGGTTTCCCATACCAAGATAGTTCCAAGTTAGGATTTACATTGGTCTTCATAGTGTTAGGGCAAACCAACATCTTCTACTTGGACATAAACTTACCCCACATCAAACTAAAACCCTTTCTCCCATGTTCATTTTTTTCCTTCTAATCCATTTGCGTCTGGATTGTGGTCCAAGTCCACAATACAAGCATCAGAGTCGTGCCCATATTTGCCCATAATACTCTCATATTGGTCTTCATCTATCAAACCTCTTTGTCATTTGACCTATTGTGCTCTCTCAAAATGGAATGTCCTTTTTTCTTCTTCTTAATTTTAATACTATGTGTGCTTGACGAGCTTCTAGAATTAGTCTTCTAAATCTTGTCTTATGTCTACCTTTTTATCTTCTCTTCCATCTACTTTGTTCTGATTCATATTTATTTCTCTATTTGTTCTTTTGTCAAGGTTTGACCCTCAATTACAAACTCATCATCTTCACATATATCCTTCTCTAGTGACTATTCATCAATGTGTTGGTCCCCATTGATTCAATGCACAATATTAGTTGCTAATTATGTGGTCCATAACCTATTTTCTTAAAACTACAACATGGCATTATTTAAAATATGTTCTATAGTCATGACTGATATAATTCCTTTCTCATCATGTCTCTATGTCCTATTTGCATTTTTTTCATTGATATTTTTTACATTTTTTTTATTTTTGTTTGAGGAGGCTTATTCGTTATATACTCTAGCCCATCCTTCTTCCTCTAGTCATCAATATGATATTTCCATGATAACTAATCCATTCTCCAACTTGCTTTACCTCGTAAACATATCACAATGTTGTGACTTGGTGGTCTTTGATTAATTGATGATGCCTTCTCTTCCACATTTGTTGTTCTTGTCTTTCTAGTACTCTAACCTTGCTTTGTTGTTGAATCTGGTGTGGGAAATTGGGGTCCGTTTTGTATTTCTTTCTATTTAGAGATACTCAATCACTATATGCCTTGGGTTTCTTAGAGAAGCCTTCAACCAAGCCGCCATGGCTAAAACACCTCTTTTTCTTCATCATTACTAGAACATTCTTTGTCCACACACCCCATTATCCTGTAATGATAACAAAGTTAGGCAACCTCTTGTGTTTGAGTTCCAGTTTGGCTAGTTTCCTTTCTTATCCTAGATCTTCTACTTTTTTTAGCAGCTCTTCGACATAAGTTATTGACTCAAATTCTCGTCGAGGCCTCCCCTCAAATTTCACCGTGGTCGACCTTCAATACATCTACTATCTTGCTTTCTGTTGTGAATACTTCCATCTCTAATATGTACATTAATGAAAGTCCATTAAGCCTTATTCACAAAGACTTTGGGTAATCATCATCCTACTCGATTGATATAACTCTTCAACTTCCTTAAAGAACAAGAGATTGTTTTTGAAGTTCCTAGGGTCTTTTCACTCTAGTAGAAGATCTGGACAATGAAGATTGTAAAATGGATTTGTTTGAACATGACCTTGGTAGACAAATTCCAAGTTTGATTGAAACTCCATTTCATGCCCCAAAATTAATACGACCGCACTGTTAGGATATCATTACATGCACATTATTAATGGGTTTTCATCCTCTCGCACCTCCTATTCATTCAAGTCAAGCACTTCTACTTCCTGCTCATCCAAAACTAGACATGCACACAGATCCACCTGTTCTTCTTCCATGGTATGAATATGGGACCATGCGAACTACCACCAATTTTTAAACCTTCAAGAAAGAAAGCCTAGATAGGGAGGGAGGGGAGAGAGAATCCAACAACAACGCCCTAACGCTAGAGCTCCAGAGTGTAGCAGGGGGAAGAGTATCCTATTTCAATCATTGGGTTTGTATCATGAAGATAATCATTCACCAAAGTAACATATATTTCTACCAAAATCACGCATATAATTTATTAGATTCGATAATGTGATATAAATAAAAATATATTAACTTGATTCAACACAATATTTTCAAAAATAGATAACAAAAAATGGATAGTAATGTAAAATATATGTTTCAATTTTGGTGATATATTGTCAATACTTTTGGAACTATTTTTTAAGTATTATAAGCAGGTAGTGCTAACTAATACATAATACTTAATCTAAACATTGCGAAGATAATGGAAGTAAACTTGCCTATTGGGGAGAGAAGCAACTATCCAGAAGAGAAACAACCAGGCAAGAAGAAAAAGACAAACAATCTTGCCAATATCCTTCTAAATATATAAAAGTACATACAAATATTGTTCCAAAATATAGAAATAGTAGAATTTTTTTAAGTAGGTATCCTCCACAAGTTTAAACCTCAAGAAGTAGGAAGAAATGGAGTTACATATCCTCAACAAGTATAGACCTCAAGTAGGAAGAAATGGAGTTACAAGAATGGATTCAGTAGAGAAGGGGGTTGAAATCCTATGTTTTGTTTGTAGTTAGTAATGTGTTCTTAATGGACAGATATTGCTCCCACTAACAACTGCACCGGCATGGACTCAATACGTCCAGGTTTTGGGATGCATTGGTCCCACACAGACAATGCATCCTATACTCAAACCCATTAGTCCTACCCAAGCACCGGAAATTCAATGGTGTGGTTCTTGGATTTATTTGGAATTGGTGTTGTTCTAATGCATAAAATATATTGTATTAATATATAATCATCTTTGCAGAACTAAAATTGATAGCACGAAGAAGTGACCAACATCTAATACGTTGCATAGAGCAACAAAGGCAAACCATAGATATAAGTTCCCTTGTTTCGCCATGCTTGCGTAGTGAGCACACAGAGCACGAATATGGGCACTGACATTCCCAAGTTCATGCTCGATCAGACCATTTTGATCCTGGTTGTTAGTCATTGCTTTCAACACGAGAGATTCTGGATAACTGTCTCTGGGTTGAATTCTAGGACGAAAGATGGCCGATTCTCCTCGTGTAAGGCGTTCAAAAACTGACTTGGGTGATAATGAAGATGCACTCCGATCCAACGAGGAGAGGGATTACAGATAGTTTGTGCCATACTAGTCGCGGCAGGGAGACGAAGAGGGAGAAGGAAGTGAGGGTCAAGAAAGCGCGTACTGGTCGCTATCCGGTATCCCAGCAATTCCATCACGCAATTTGTGGATCGTTCAAGTTCCAGTTCCAGTAAGGAATACATTAGCTGATGCCACAGGGCACAGCTCTTCATCAAACACCTGTGACATATAGATAGGGACCATTTAACAGTTTGAATGCATCGACTTCCATCGTAAACATTGCCAACACAACCATTTCAAATCAGTCTAAACCAGCCACCTGTTGTAAGCGAGGGATCCCGGCATTCCTAATGTCCTGTGCCAATCTGATAACAGTCCGTCCTGCTCATGCTCTGTTCTCTTCTTATGTCGGCAGAAGCGGCCGGACCAGGTTATGGTTGACTAATTACCATCAATATGTCGTAGTCAGCATTACTCGTTTAGTAGCTATCAAGGGAGCTCATACACTAAATCCAAAGAGATGCAGCCATCTTTTCGGTTAGGTTACTACATCCGTGATATCAAGTATTGTAGTTTGCGCATCATCTTGTAGATATCCATGTTAACAAGTGCATTTAAACTAACATCGCTCCTGCATCACTCCTTAAGAACAAGGGCAAGTGGTGTACAGGCAGATCTTATAATCAATCCCCTTATCACAATTATTGGTCGATGACGCTGACATAACAAAATAGTGTATAATTTCTCTTGTAATTGCTTTGTTATGAGAAAATCGTCCTAATAAACGGATCACCTTGTGACACCCAGACAATGTAAATTCCTCAATCATTAGGTAAGAACTGAAAAACAATTCCAACTGATAGATACACGAATTTATATGGGTATTCAAATTTATTAATCGACCCTTCACCTACCAACCAAGAAGTACCATCGTACCACAATAATTGAATAAGTTACGTTGGTGAGATTGAGGAGTGAGGCATTTACATGGAGACATGATGTCCTTAAAAACTGCTTCAGCCAAAGTAGTATGAGAAAATATGTATTGATAATCAACATGCCTTCATCCCTTTTAGATTTGATATTTTTTTATCCTTAGCACCTGAAACCATGGATCTTCTGAAGAGGGTCTTAAAAGTTATAAATAGTAATGTTATGGTTCCCAAATGTATAAATGTAGTGTTTCAGAGAATTGATTTTGTCATCCAGAAAGAACTAGTGGTACAGCTTGTATACTACCTCGATGTAAATTTGAGAATTAGAGGAATAAAAATCTCAAGTCAGATCGTGTGCCATTGTATAAGATGTAAATTTGACAAGGAAACGTTCCATTGTAGAAACGTTTTCTTAATAGGAAACGTTTGGATAAGATGTGATTCGCGTGCCAACCAGTGTCGCCTTTGAATCTATCTTTTGAATATCACATGATGCAATAGGTGATGTTGGTTGTTGGACCTACCGCCTAAACCGGGATTAAGTCGCTTTGAATTGCCCCCCACCCCTACTAACCAGATCGCAACAAAATTGCAATACACCTTACAGGAGAACTGAGCTTGCGACTTCTCGTCCGGACTTGATTTTCATACACCAGTCAAACTACCCACACGTGGGAAGTTGCCAATTGAGTTGTTTTGCAAAATAGTATTCCTACACTATTGACATTTACTTGCATATTTTATTTCCTTCTATAATTTGGGTAGAATTTAAGGTCACAGTATATAGGTAGCGAACCAGTCCTTAGTCTGGTGTCCAAGTGAATACATTTAGCTCAGACTTAATGGACAAGTGAAGATACCTAGAAATCTGGTCGAATTTCCGAGGCATAGCCTCAAAAAATATAAGTGAGGTGTAAATATAACAATTTAGGGTTTTGAGTTGCACCACTCGAGATAAAGTCAATCGTCTAATACCGATATAACGTTTAGATACGATAGAGGTATTACCCTTATTACTATCCACTAGTGAGGTAGGCACGTATATGAGTATATACTCATATATATATATACATATATATATATATATATATATATATATATATATATATATATATATATATATATATAAGGAAATAACTAATGTAATGTCAATAGTGTAAGAAATAAAATATGCAAGTAATGTGATTTAATTTTTCATCAATAACTAATGTAATGTTCTTTAATTGAGTTAGGGGGTCAAATAAAGTCATATTAATCTTGAATTCGAACCATCGATAGATTTAGGGGTCTAGAACCTGCCCATACAATTAGATTTAGGTTTTCATAATCTTTTTCTCAACAAATTTATATTGTCTATTATCTTGTTATAAAAGTATTAAAAGGTGAGATAAAGATGAAGAATCATTTGTTAACTGAATTACTTGAGTTAAATTTTGATATTTGATAGTTTCCACCTACTTAATGACTTACTCATTATCTTTTTATGCATAAAAGAAGGGATCCTTTTAAGAGAGAAAGAACTTAAAGGAGTTATATCTCATTTCTTTTCATATTAGGATAATGTTGGTTATTTAATGCATAATGGAAGAAGTTATGTTATTCCCCCAAAATTTTATAAATTATGGCTATTTACATTGAGTCCATTGCTTATCTATTATCATAAAACTCCATTAAGAAGTATAAATTTTATTTGTGAAAATTTGGGATGTTTCCATTCTACCCATCTAAAATAAATTTCTTCCTTGAAATTTCCTCAGACTACTACCCACCTTAGCATTTTACTTATTGAACTATCTCATATTAACTTCAAGTATCATTAGCATACTTAAGATATGACCTACTCATAGTTAATAGAATTACATGAGAGCTTGATTGACTCGATATGATTTCTTATTATACTGTATTTTTACTTGATTTGATATAGTCACTCTTGTGAATTCACCCACAGTGCTCATAATGTTGGTTAAGGCTCACATACCCCGCGGCTCTGACCTAACCGCTCCGGCGATTAGGGTTCCGTGCGTGGGACACCTTCCTCCCGTACGGGTCTTTCTCTTGTAGGTTCAAGGACTGGGCGATCTTGCTGGTACTCTTCCCGTGATGGCAGAGGAGCTAGCGGAACGTTGTGCTCGACTTCAGTTGACAGCAGAGGAGGAGGAACCTTTGGACTTGCAGCAGCAGGCGGATGACGAGGGAGCGGCACACCTCGGGCTGGCGATGGTCGCTCGCCTAATGACACGCAGATCATACAATTTCTGGGCCATGAAACGTACCTTCACACAAGCTTGGGGACTGGCCGACAAAGTCGTCTTTAAGCAACTGGAAGGAGGCAACTTCGTAATACAGTTTCTGGACTGGAGGGATAAGCAGAAGGTGATGGACGGGAGTCCATGGAACTTTGACAACATGTTGTTATCTCAAGGACATAGAGGCCGACGAACAACCGGGGAAGATAGTGATTGAACATAGTTTGTTCTGGATCCGGATTTACGGGCTACCGATGGGGAGCCGATCAAAGGAAGCTATTCGGAAGATTTCCGAAAGAGTCGAGGACGTCGTCGATCTGGACGTGGACGAACTGGGCTGGGACTCGTCGGCGCGTGTGAGAATCAGGCTGGATATCACAAAACCACTCAAACGAATCGTGAGAGTCCGTGGTAACCACGGGAAGCTGATGGACCTGGAGATAAAATACAAAAGGCTGGCGAATTTTTGTTACCATTGTGGCAGATTAGGGCATACCGAGAAGGATTGTGAGGGGCGTGAGGAAGGAGATGACAGCGGAAGTCAATGGGGGGCCTGGCTCAAGGCGTCCCCAAGGAAGCCAAGAGTATCGCTGCAGGAGGAAATCTACGGCAACGCGAGGATCAAGAGGAGCGTCCAATTCATAAACAAAACTCGGACAGAACATGGGAAGAGCTCGGCGCAGTCCAGGAGCGAGGAGCAGAGGGTGCACCCTGGAGTGCACGGACAAGCAGGGCGCAACGACGACGAATTTCAATCGCAGGGGCCAGCAGGGAGTCACAACGGAAGCAATAATGGTATGGATATCAATCTTGACGACATATTCAGGGAGCGCGGAGATGCGAACCAAAAAGACAACCGGCGACAGCCAGATGACGGCGGGGCAGATCTGCCCGCAAGGAGGGTCGTTGGGGCGAACACAGAAGAAGCGACGTCTGCACCTAAGGTCAAAGAAGGAAGAATAACCCATACCAAAGCCGACCTGCTAGCATTGAGAGAGCCAAGACAGGTTTCTACAGAAGCACACGGTAACAGTGAACAAATAGAGAAGATACCAGAGGTAGCTGTCGAAGAGTGGGGGAGTCAGCAAAGCAAAGGAAGACATGCAGAGCAACACATGGGGCAGAGCTATACCAAAACAAGAGCGCAGAGAGAAAAATCGAACAGCAGAAACTTGATGGGTACAGGGAAAGAAGAAACAAGGAAGACAAGGAAGAGATCACCTTGGGTCTACAAGATGAGCCGAGCACAGAGGTTGGGCATACCAGAAACCGAAGTTAATTGGAGGTCAGTGTCAGGAAAAAGGGGCAGACAATCAGCTTGTGATATGGAGCTAGATGTCGCAGTTGGTGGAGGAGAAGGAGGGAAGAAAGCAAAAATATTTGCAGATAGCGAAATCAACACAGGGGCTGAGTCGGTCCAAGTAGCGGTGGCTGGGACACACCAGCCCCGCGAAAGACAATGAAAATCTTAAGCTGGAACTGTCAGGGCTTGGGCCGTCCTGACACGGTGAACGCCCTCAGGTCTTGGTGCTGGAGGGAGAGCCCAAATATAGTCTTTCTCATGGAGACTATGATGTCTAGTTCTGATCAGGAAGTAGTAAAGAGGAAGTGTGGTTTTACACAAGGCATATGCATTGATAGAAATGGAAGAGCAGGGGGAGTCGGTTTATGGTGGAAGGACATTGATCTAACAGTTACGTCATATTCTCAAAACCATTGCAGCTGTAAAATTTCTGGGGGAAGCACGGAGGGAGTTACGAGGGCGGTGGGAATCTATGGCTGGGCTGACCAACAACAAAAATATAAAACGTGGAATCTGATACGAGAAGTAAAGGCAGAATCTGACCTTCCCACTATCTTCTTCGGGGATTTCAATGAGATACTGTCGAACTCAGAGAAGAAGGGGGGACCACCTAAGCCAGCTTGTTTTATCCAGGACTTCAGGGATGTTGTTGATGACTGCGATCTCACAGATCTGGGGTACAGTGGCAGCAATTTCACATGGCAAAGAGGTCTATCACCAGAAACTCTTATCCAGGAGAGACTTGACAGGGCCCTAGCTTGCCCGGCTTGGGCAGCCAAATTCCACGAGGCCAGAGTTGTACATCTCACCAAATATGAATCTGATCATGTGCCAATTGTAATTCATACTGAAAGGAGAAGCAAAGGGAGAGCAAGGAGGCAACAGCATTTCTTTTTTGAACCTATGTGGACGGAAGATGAGAAGTGCGAACAGATTGTCAGGAAAGTGTGGGAGGAACGCCATACTTCTGGATTGCAAGAAAAGATGAACTTTTGCAGTATCAAGTTAAAAGAATGGGCCTCGGAAAGGTTTGGGAAAATGAAGAAGAAAATCAAAGAGCTTGAAGCACAGTTGGGGGAAATCCAACAGCTACCACCGGACAGAGGAAATCTTGACAGATGTACACAGTTAGCAGCTGAACTCCAACAGTGGCACAGACATGGTGAAGCTTACTGGCACGCAAAGGCACGGACCAATGAGATGAAATCCGGGGACAAGAATACCTCATACTTTCATCATAAAGCATCACAAAGGAGAAAAAAAAATAGAATAGAAGGGCTGAAAAATGAAGATGATCAATGGGTAACCAAGGAGGAAGACATTGAGAAAGTCATCCTAGATTTTTTTCAAGGTCTTTTCCAGTCTTCTAACCCGTCGGGATGGGAGTAGGCGACCAGAGGTCTTGCTGAAAAAATAGGAACACAGGAGAGAGAGGAGCTAGAAAGGGACATTTCCAATGAGGAGATTCAGGCGGCTCTGAAGAAGATGCATCCAAATAAGGCTCCGGGACCTGATGGCATGAAAGCCCTTTTTTCTAGAAATATTGGCACATAGTAGGTGAGGACGTCTCCAACTATATCAAAGGCTGGTGGAAATCTGAGCGGAGCATTGCCGATATAAATTCAACTCTGGTGGTTTTGATTCTGAAGATACAGAAACCGACAGAAATCTCTCATTTCAGGCCCATTAGTTTATGTAACGTCAGCTATAAGATAGCATCCAAAGTCATGACCAACAGACTTAGGCCCCTCATGGATAAGATCGTCTCGGAAAATCAAAGTGCTTTCATCCCGGGAAGGCTCATCACAGACAATGCTCTGATTGCTTATGAAATGTTTCATACGATGAAGGGAGAGAAGAAAAGGAAAAAGGGACATATAGCTTTAAATCTTGACATGTCAAAGGCCTATGACCGAGTGGAATGGAACTTTGTGGATTTTGTTCAGATGAAGTTGGGGTTCAGAGAAAGGTGGAGAGAAAAGGTTATGGACTGCATGTCAACTGTAAGTCACTCTTTCGCCATCAACGGGGAACGTACCAGAAAGAATCAACCTTCCAGAGGACTTCGCCAGGGTGACCCTCTCTCACCTTATCTCTTTATTTTGTGTGCGGAAGCTTTTTCTACTTCTCTTATCCTTGCTTCACAGCAGAAATGCATTCACGGAATACGGGCAAGCCGTCATGGCCCCCGCATTACTCACCTTTTCTTTGCAGATGATTCGATCCTTTTTACCAAAGCAACTAAAGAAGAATGTCTGAATTTAGCTGACATCATCATCCAGTATGAACGGGCATCCGGTCAGAAAATTAACTTATCCAAAACTGAGGTTGCTTTTAGTAAAGGGGTTGAGCGAGGAAGGAAGGATGACATCCTAAACTTGCTGAAAGTGAAGGAGGTTGACAGACATGGCAAGTATCTGGGGATCCCAACTGCGGTAGGAAGGTCCAAGAAACAGGTTTTCGAATATATCCAAGAGCGGGTGTAGAGGAAACTACAGGGGTGGAAGGAAAAACTTTTATCTAAAGCCGGCAAAGAGGTCCTCATAAAAGCTGTTGCACAAGCTATTCCTTCTTACATAATGAGCATATTCCAACTCCCAGCTTATCTCCTAGATTCCATTAACAGTATCATTTCGAGATTTTGGTGGGGAGCAAAGGATACAGAGAGGAAAATTGCATGGCTTAGCTGGGAGAATTTATGCAAGCCTAAGAACCAGGGAGGCATGGGCTTTAGGAACTTGCACATCTTCAATCAAGCTCTCTTGGCCAAGCAAGTATGGCGTCTTTTCCATAGACAAAATACTCTAGTCTGCAGGGTTCTAAAGGCTAGATATTTCCCCTCATCCTCAGTTCTCTAGGCAAGGCGGGGGTTCAACTCGAGCTTCACATGGCGCAGCATCTGGAACTCAAAAAGCATTATTTTGGAAGGCTTACAGTGGCGAGTTGGAGATGGTTCAGATATTGACATATGGAAGGATAGCTGGATTCCTAATATAAATGGCAGCATTTACGACACCTACGGAATCAGTTGTAATACAATCTAGAAGGTTAGACAACTCATAAATCAGGTGACCAAGGAGTGGGATGAGGAGGCAGTAAACAACTTGTTAACCCCCGAGATAGCGAGCAAGGTACTAGCAATTCCTCTAGGCTGTTTACAGCAGACTGACGGGATCTTCTGGAAACACAGCCGGTCGGCTGAATACTCGGTCAAATCGGCATATTGGATGGCGACCCAGTCACCGTCCAACACAGCTAGACATACTCGCACGGATGGTGATCGTAGGTGGAAAGCTATCTGGAAGAGGGGCATCCTACCCAAGGCGACGCATTTCCTATGGCGGTGTTCCACCGGTGCCTTGGCCACCTTGGGGCGTTTGTTCGACAGACACTGCCACGGAGATGGGATTTGCGGCATATGTAGACGAGAGAAGGAGGACATCAATCACATGCTTTTCCGGTGTCCACAAGCCTGGGAGCTATGGAAGGACTGCTCACCGGAGATACAAAACAAGGTGAGAGAAGCAGAATTCAAGAGGACGGACGAGGCAGTTGCCGACATTACTTGGGCGAGCTCGATTGAAGAGGACGAGGTCATGATAGCTGCACTCTGGACGAACTGGATGCGCAGGAATGACCGGGTTTTTGGGAACAAGATGAGGCCACCTTCTATTGTTCATCGTTCTCTGCTAGAGCTATTGAAAGGGCATCGGACAGCAACCAGCAACAGCAGCCAGCAGACGCATGCGCGGGCGGCGCAGCCGTGGTCACCACCGGATCCGGGCACGGTGAAGATGAACTGCGATGCAGCGGTAGAGTGCCAAGGACATGATGGAGCCGGGATCGTGTGGAGGAACAGCAACGGCGAGGTCATCAAGATGGCGGGTTGAAGGAAGCCGTCGCTCCAGAGTGTCCTGTGCTCCGAAGCCTGGTCCATTTTGGAAGGTATCAAACTGTCGAGGGAGCTGGGAATGCAACGGCTGGTAGTTGAATCCGACTCGGAGACGGTGATCAAGCACATTGCGAAGGGAACAACGAGAGCTGACCTGCTGGGAACCTTGCTCAACAACATACACCTTCTCAAGTCTTCCTTTTCCGAAGTGTCTTTTAGTTTCTGTAGGAGACATGCAAACGAGCTAGCACATACGCTTGCACGCAAGGCTGTCTCAAGTAGTAGTAGTGTTTTTTCCTTTTCCGGTTCCCTTCCTTCTGTTAATGTAGTTCCTTTTGAACCATCCTTTTATTATTAATAGCAATCGTTTTACCTCAAAAAAAAAGGCTCACATAACATGATTGAGAGACTTTATCAACATAACATGATTTCTTATACTTAAAAAAGGTTATCATGATAATATGATTAATTAGCATGTGCATGATTTTCATGGGCATAAACTGAGTGATGGTGCAATTGCACTTTATTTGAGTAATCGTAAACAGTGGCGGCGTCAGGGGGGGCAAGCAGGGGCAAGTGCCCCCCCTCAAATTTTGGATTTTTTAAAAATACATATATATATATTATATACGCAACATGGTATCATAATGAATAAGTATTTTTAAATATTCTCTACAAAAGAGGTTGGTACATCTACTTTTATAAATTACAGAAAATTTTCAACAAATATTGTCATTGCTTGTGTATTTTAAGCAACAAAACACAATAGAAACACATAAAAATAACATCAATTTCGTATAAAACTGCAATATTTTATTACTTTTAGAAACAGAACTTGATTTTTGTGAATTTGTATTTATTTAAATAAATTGATAATTATATTACAAACACAGACATTAATGTCAACTTACTAATTATTAATATTAACATATATAATGTTGAAACAAATAACGTAAATTAATAGTTAGTTGTATACTTTATTATAATGTTAATTATTTTATATCACCTATATATAATTAAATATATAACAAATATAGTTAGTACTTAGTTATATGTTGTATAATTTGTATGTGCTAATAATATAGGATAATTGTTTATCTAATGAAGGTGTATATAATGATAAAAGAGGTAAAAATTACTCAATATTAATTGTTTCTTTTAGTTTATAGTTTCATAATATATTTGTTAATTAATGATGATAAAACACATTTTTATTATTTATAAAATTCATATATATATTTGGTAAAATAAGGATGCACCATGTACTAATATAAGATAAACCCTTAAAATAACATTAATGTAAATAATATAAGAAAGTTTAGATAATCATTGTATATTACTTTTTATTTATGGTATTACTAAAAATGACGTTTTAGATTCTTTCATTATGTTAGATTATCTAAATTACAGAACACATATTAAATGTTAAATCAATAAAGTCTTATTTGTTTAAATATTTTAACTTTTCTAATGGATCAACTATATAGTCATACTTCTATATGTATGTAATCCAAATATTTTTTTCTCAAAATTTTATATTTTATTTTTTCTATAATGTCAAACATAATGTATTTGATATTTTCTTTATTTTCAGCATCGAGTAGATATGGGTATATTTATAATTCAGTAATTAATTCTTTACCTTATAATTTGTTTAATATTTAGATAAATTGGTGATGGATTAATATCACGATGCATGTATTTTTTGACTTAAATTTATTACATTGTTTTCTCTCAACTTATATGATATAATTGTTATATGGTATCGAATATACAAACCTATTTATTAAAATCAATGTTATAATTATTAGAATTTTCAAAATCATCATATAAGAAATTATATGAAAATCTTAAAACATAAATAATAATCCATGATGTTGGACATAAAATGCATGTGGTTTTGCCTAAGTGACCTACATTTACAAAGATCTAATTTAAAATAGTTCATTTCATACAAAAATTATATCTTTTGAATGTTAGCAATTGTGATTTAGCATGCATTTAATGGTGTGTGGATAGTTATAAGATACATAATTTTATTTAATAATGTCTATAGATAAATGAGTAGTTTAACTGTACATGGGAATTAGGCAGTCCACAAAGTTGCGAGCTATGTTGTCAATATTTTTTGTCGCAGTAAGATCCATTGATTTTTCTATACACATCGTAATAACCAGGATAATAATGTCTTTAAGACATGCTAGTCACTCTAATTATCTAATGACAATAGTTAAAGATCTTATCTTATGTAAATAAAAAATATACATTTCATATGATATTATAATTTTACTTTATGTGTGCCCCCCCCCTTTGTAAAGAGGCTGGCTCTGCCACTGATCGTAAATTCATAAGTGAATGTTGTACACCCTCAACCCTAAAAGTATACTCAATGTTCATGATCCACTCAGTTATCTATGTCCAATTATCTTTCCTCTGTATGTGTGCTTGATCTTACTATGCATATGATTTTGTTTAGGTGACCATATTTCCCAAACTTTTAATGCCAACTCTTATTTTCTTTATCATGTTTGGATACATGTCGGTCGGTCATATATCTAAGGGTGACATCTCTTATCACACTTGTCTTGGCACCTTCCTCGTGCACATGCCCCATAAAACATGCACTCAAAAGGACAAGATAAGCATGATAATATATTTATATGTGCATAACATTCTCTCTACAAACCCCATTAGCTTAGGACTCATACCACAAACACGTGGGAAAAAAGAGAGAATGCTATATACAATTCTAGAGTTAACATAAAAGTCTAAAACATCTAGGCACATAACCCTAATATTTATCTAAAATTCTAACTAGACCTCTACTTTGGTTTCTAATATCTTTCACTTACTCCTCTAAAGAATAGGGTTAGAACATGTGAAATAGATTTTTGCCTGTGGCCAATCTACTTCTTTGCTCTAATATCATTAATGTAACACCACAATTTTGCATACATACAATCACTAAGTGGAAGTATTTCACTTTTGAAGGGGGTTTCATATCATGATACCCATTGCAACTAAATAAATAAATCACCATAAATTATATGAAAAAGATTCATACATTGTTCCTTGAATATGAAAACTACAACCAACTTCTTTATCAAGTCTAATATCTAACGTGTAAACATGGAATAACTAAATCATGGATGGAAATGTTCTAAATACTATGATCCTCTAGGGTAGATGACACCCCACTTGGTTGCACTTGAAGGTCTTGTAATCCTTGTCTTGATCCTCTATAGTCCTTGTTGGCACCAATATATGGGGACATCACGTCCCTAGCCATGCAAAAAGGAAAAACAACACATCCATAAATGGTATTGGCACTTTATAGCATAGACAATACAATTATACTTCACATGAATGAAAAATTGACATGAACTAACTTTATATGTTCTTAAGTCATTTTGTAACATGAAGAATTGAGCACTAAATATATGCATCTCTCTGTGATCCCTACTTATGATTGCTAGGAAAGATTGATAGGAAATCCCATAACGACCTCTTGATGTCCATGATTTGAGAAGCATATAAAAACTAATTCAATTCCAATTATCTTAACATTAGCATTACCGTGAACATGAATATGATCCTGAAATTGAATCATTAACATGATGGGATTTCTCTCTCTTAAAACTTGGACTTTAAATTCATTAATCATTAATATAATCTCCAATCTTAGTGAACATGGTAACCATAAGACATAAGATATAGCAATCATCAAGAAGTTGATATGTTGAACATTATTTAGAACATTGAACATGAAATCATAATTTCTACTTTATACATAACATTCAATCAACCATGAATAACTACTCACAACAGCATGACCCATTTACCTGGAGCAAAAGACTCCTAGTTCCAACTTCCTTTGTCTTTATTTGTCTCTAAGCACCTCTAAATAAAAATTGAACATCATAAGTAAATACCAAATTTTGATCCTAGATCAAATTAGGGTTTGAGTACATTGGGGTTAGATTATTGGATGCATCAAGAATTAGGATAAGGATTTATGGTTAGATTTATTATATATGTAAAACTTGGCTTGAATATTATTGATTTAGGTGGAACTAATTAACATGCTACTCAACATTAGGGTTATAGGGTTCCATAAGAAAACATCAAAGAAAAAAGTGAAAACCATGTTTGAAAGTTACAAAATCAAACACCTTATTAAAATACTTTTCCAAAACATATTTTTCCATAATTTTTAGATACATGGTAATTAGTTATGGGTTTTATAAATATAAATTAATCAAAAAGTTAAATAAATCCACCTATTCATATCCACGGCTTGCGGCTCTATTGTGGTTGCCCAATACAAGATAGCCAGCTCGCTCGGGCTTGCTTACTGAGCACCCACAGCTGAGGCACAAGAAAGAAATACACTTACAACTTTTTCTAGTCACCAACTTACATGAATAAAACCAAGAGAAGGGGAAAAATGAAACATTCTCCAATAGGGATCTTCTTCCCCCATCGTACGACAAAGCAGGCTACAGAAGCCTGAGGCACGAATGAAACTTGAAACCCACCGGTGATCAAATTGGGAGATAATCCCATGGCATTGATTGACTTCTTTTAGCCAAGACGAACCTAGGTCAAGGCTACCAATGTGCCAAAAAGGCCAAAAAGGCCATGGTAAAGCCTGCAAAACAAAAGACATGAATCGGAATAAAGGTAAAAGAAACTCATTATAGACAACTCAAATTGATTACCCTCTAAGGTTTGCAATCACCTCCATTGGGTTCTACCATAGTCAAAAATTCGGTATTCCGGATACGTACGGTGGAGCTGAAAAATTCAGAATTCGGGAATTATGCGGGAAATTCGGATAAAAAACGGTAAAAGTACGGTCAAATTTGGTCAAAGTACGGTCAACTATTCGGGAAAAAGTCGGCAATATATATATATATATATATATATATATATATATATATATATATATATATATATATGTATGTATGAATGTATAAATGTATAGATATATACATATATACATATATATATATGTATGTATATATGTATAGATATATACATATATACATACATATATATATGTATGTATGTATGTATACATGTATACATATATATGTATATATATACATGTGTATATATATATACATATATATACGCATGTATATATATACATCTGTATATATACATATATATATATACATGTATATATGTATACATGTATATATGTATATATATATACACATATATATATACACACATATATATACATATATATATATATATATGTATACATATATATTACATATATAGATATATAGATATACATATATATATAGATATATGTATATATATATATATATATGTGTGTGTGTGTGTGTGTGTGTATATATATGTGTATGTATATATATATATATATATATATATGTATATACTTTGGACATATATATATATATATATATATATACATATGTATATAATTTTCACATATATATATACCACCGTACAGTAGCGAATAAAATGGGAAAAAATGTTTAAAACGTGAATAAAACGTGAATAACGCGTATAATACGGCAGGACAGTATTAAACGACCGTCACATACGGTAGCTGAATTATACGCGTTTAAAACACGAATTTTTGAAAAAAAACACCGATTATTGTGACTATGGGTTCTACTATGTTGCCCAAGTTCCACGACCACCAGAAGGCTATGATGTGGCACCAGTAAGCCTAGGAGTAGGGAGAAAAATTGGCAATGGGTTGCAAGTACCGTGAGGAAAATGTGAGGGGTTCCTAGCATTTGTTCCATGCTCTTGAGGGGTTGGTGTGTGTGTGATATATATGGAGGGTCAAGAGTCCTTGGGGGATCAAAGGAGTTTGAGATCTAAGGCAATCAAGAGTCATGGGTCGGTTAATGAGCAAAGCACAAGGAAGATATTTTCATGTTGGGGATCATTGTGATTGAGAGAAGGAGATGGAGGTGAAGGTGGATTTATGGTAACTAGGATTTTGTAGAGGGAGAAAGAGATCATGTTGACATTATTGTGCCCTATAGAATCACATGGGATCTGGGCTTAGTGTTAAGGAGAAGAGGTAGGACTCCTTTGTACCCTCCAGAATGGGCGTCTGACCCAGACGGCTAAGCATTACACTTCTTATTAAAATAGGACATAGGTAGGGTTAGGAAATTAAGGATATATATATTAGATTTAGCTTGTCATAACTATATGTGATATTCTCTAGTTCGGTTAGGGGGTCAAACAAAGTCAAATTTATACCAAATTTGAACCATGAATAGATTTAAGGGTCTAGAATCTTCCCACACAATTATATTTAGTTTTTCATAAACTTGTTCTCAACAAATCTCTATAGGACATTATCTTATTTTAGAAGTATTAAAAGGTGAGATGAAGTTGAAGAATCCTTTCTTAACTTAATTACTTGAGTTACATTTCAAGATTGAGAGTTTCCAACTATTCAATGACTTACTCATTATCTTTTTATACATAAAAGAAGGGATCATTTTAAGAGAGAGAGAGAGAGAGAAAGTAAAGGATTTATATTTCATTTCTTCTAATATTAGGATAGTGGTGAGTTATTTAATGCATAAAGGAACAAGTTATATTAATTCTGGAAACTTAATAAATTGTGGTTATTCCCATTAAGTCCATTGCATATCATCTATCCTATAACTCCATTAAGAACTCTAATATTTTATTTGTGAAAATTTGGGATGCTACAAAGATACCATAATATGAACTCCATGTACATTTTCATGATTCTTAAAACACAGAAGTCGATGGAGATTTCTCAATTGTTGACCTCTAGCATGTGTAGTTTGATCTACAAAACTACTTCCAAAGTGTTTGCCAATAGACTAAGCCACTAATGAATTACATCATCAAAAAGAATAAAAGAGATTTCATACCAGGAAGAATGATAATTAGAAACTCCTACATTGCTTATAAAGTTTGTCATACCAATAAAGGGGAGACATGAAATAAGAAAGGTAACATTTCTCTCAAATTAAACATTTCAAAATCCTATGAAAGAATTGGATGAAACTTCCCAGATTTTCTAGAAAATATGGATTTGGGAGGAAGTGGAGGAGGAAAGCCCTACATTTTGTATCTATTATTATGTTTTTACTATAAATGGAGACTAACATAGGAATATCAAGTCAACCTACAAGCTACAGTAGAAGTCATCTTGTAACACTTGGGCCCACTGCCCAAGGCTCTAGTAGAGTTTCAAGAATAACGACTGGCCCCACAGACCACCACTAGCGTTAACTGTGCACTTTTTCCTCACTCATGTGCAAGCCAAGAAGAACTTCCCGACTGGTCACCCATCCTAGTACTACTCCAAGTTGAGCACGCTTAACTATGGAGTTCTTTAGTGATGGGCTCCCTAAAAAAGAGGTGCCCCTTGGTGATATGGATAGTTCAATCATTCCTTTTAAGATCATTTTATCCGAGGTCTCAAATCCTAGGATGTTACAATCTCCCCCACTTAGACTCTTGACGTCCTCGTCAAGGCTCAACTATATGGCCTCATAATATTTCCACATTTCAGTGTAGACCCAGAATGGCCCATGGAAACCCAATTCCCCATCATGGAATACCAATGCAAGGCTGGCTACGTCAACCATGGACATCCCTTTACAATATGCTTGGACCGCACAGCTCAAGACTAGCATGCCACATGCCCATGTGGGCCCCACCTAATGGAGGGGTTATGGCTCTGATACCATTTGTAACACTTAGGCCCAATGCCCAAGGCTCTAGTAGAGTTTCAAGAATGATGACTGGCCCCACAGACCACCACTAGCCTTAACTGCGCACTTTTTCCTCACTCATGCCCTCGTCAAGGATCAACTATATGGCCTCATAATATTTCCACATTTCAGTGCATACCCAAAATGGCCTATGGACACCCAGCTCCAGATCACGGAATACCAGTGCAAGGGTGGCTACGTCAACCATGGACATCCCTTTCCAACATGCCTGGACCGCACGGCTCAAGACTAACATGCCACATGCCCATGTGGGCCCCACCTACTGGAGGGGTTATGGCTCTGATACCATTTGTAACGCTTGGGCCCAAGGCTCTAGTAGAATTTCAAGAATGACGACTGGACCCACAGACCACTACTAACTTTAACTGCACACTTTTTCCTCACTCATGCGCAAGCCAGGATGAACTTCCCGACTGGTCACCCATCCTAGTACTACTCCAAGTTGATCACGTTTAACTATGGAGTTCTTTAGTGATGGGCTTCCAGAAAAGGAGGTGCACATTAGTGATATGGGTAGTTCAATCATTCCTTTTAAGATCACTTTATCTGAGGCCTCAAATCCTGGGATGTTACAATGTACCACTCCAAGCCAAGTCTATATTTGTAACGTCCCAGGATTTTAGGCCTCAGATAACATGATCTTAAAAGGAATGATTGGACTACCCATATCACCAAGGTGCACCTCCTTTTTCGGGAGCCCATCACTAAAGAACTCCATAGTTAAGCGTGCTCAGCTTGGAGTAGTACTAGGATGGGTGACCAGTTGGGAAGTTGATCCTGGCTTACGTGTGAGTGAGATTAAAGCACACAGTTAAGGCTAGTGGTGGTCTGTGGGACCAATCGTCATTCCTGAAACTCTACTAGAGCCTTGGGCAGTGGGCCTAGATGTTACAAATGGTATCAGAGACGATTCCCCTCCAGTAGGTGGGGCCCACATGGGCATGTGGCATGCCAGTCTTGAGTTATACGGTCCATGTATGTAGGAAAGGGTTATCCATGGTGATGCAACCACCCTTACGCTGGTATTCCGTGATCGGGAGTTGGGTGTCCATGGACCATGTTGGTTCTGTACTAGAATGGGGAAATATTATGAGGCCATATAGTTGAGCCTTGACGAGGATGTCAAGATTCCAAGTGGGGGAGATTGTAATATCCCAGGATTTTAGGCCTCGGATAACATGGTCTTAAAAGGAATGATTGGACTACCCATATCACCAAGTTGCACCTCTTTTTCTAGGAGCCCATCACTAAAGAACTCCATAGTTAAGCGTGCTCAGGTTGGAGTAGTACTAGGATGGGTGACCAGTCGGGAAGTTGATCATGGCTTGTGCATGAGTGAGATTAAAGCATGCAGTTAAAGCTAGTAGTGGTTTGTGGGGCCAATTGACATTCCTAAAACTCTACTAGAGCCTTAGGCAGTGGGCCAGGCGTTACACATCCTCTTTCATAACATCTCTTCATTTAATGCATGGAAAAAATTTCTACATCTCTTACGCTTATTATCAAATAATAATCTCATCAATGATATGAAAGTCAACTTGAGTGCAACATGTATTTCTCATTGTTTCTTTTCATATGAAATTATTTTATTTGCACAAGAAATTAAAATGAAATGGTCAAAGTTAGATGAAATTATCAGCTAGTATGAACTAGCATTAGGTCAAAACATTAACCTGTAAAAAAATGAAGGTCCCTGATAGCAAGGAGATTGATACCACATGTTGGAGGATTTGAATAATCTTCTACAAGTTAGGGAGGTGGAATGACATACAAATTATATAGGGTTTACCAAAACTTTAGCAAGTCCCAAAACAAGTTCTTTAAGTTAAATCAGATATAATATTTGCAATAAATGGATGAAAGGCTAAATTTATGACCAAGTCATGGAAATGTACCTCAAATACTATATCACATGATCAATATTAATCTATGTGATGAGTGTCTTTCAACATCCTATGGGGGTCTTGGAGGAAATACACATCATTATTACAAGATTCTAATGGGGTACCAAAGGTACATAGCGGAATATCTCATGATTAAGTTGGAAAATTATGTCCATATCAAAAAATCAATGAGAAATAGAATTCAAAAAATGCAAATTTTAACTAAATACTATTGGCCAAGTATCTTTGGAGATTATACGTAGGTCTGATACCCTTGTGCACAGACTTCTCAAGGCAAAATATTATTCAAGAACTTCAATACTGGAGGCACTAAGAGGGTATAATCCAAGCTTTGCATGGGGAAGCATCCAGGTTTCAAGATGTCTACTTTTTAAAGGATTGCGAGTGAAGAGTGGGTTATATATGGAATATTAATTTTTTGAAGGACATGTACCAATAGACATCAACTACTCTAAGGAATTTAATAGTGAGTATATTGGAAAATCCAACACGTTAGAGAGAATAGGAGCCAATAATAATGTTTGGATAAGAACTTGATTCAAAGCATGTTTTGCTAAGCATAGTCATTAAAATTCTATATAACCTCTTAGGAAATTTGGAAGGGAGGATAGTATATTCTAGTGGCCCAAAAGCTCTAGATCGTAATCCATAAAATCAGACTATTAGTAGAAAAGTCTTGACATCAATGAATTGAACTCAATCTAAGACCAGCAGTAATCTATGATACAGAAGTGCATTTGGAATAGGAAGTGGTCACCTAATGTATCTCACTTTCCTTGGTGAATTGAGGCAAAGATTACTGTGATAAAGGTTTGCCTCCTTGAGAGACATTGCATTATAATTGGGAGTGCCCACTAAGCATAGGGTTGATATTGATATAATCAACCTTCCACTTGTTTCTTGAGTGCAAGAAGGAAAAAAAAAGCATGGAGTTGGAGTTTCACCAACATCTAGTAAGCGATCTAGAAACAATGGGGCAAGACCTAACAAGCTCATTTCATAACATATTTGACAAGATTACTAACAATGAAGATGATGTAGTTGCAACAAGACTATGGGACATCTGAAATTAACAGAACAACTTTGTTTCTTATCGATATGAGCAAAATGTTAATTACTTAACTCAAAGCTATCAAGTTCTTATCATTGACTTCCAAAGTAACCAACTAGGGTTTTTTAGGAACAATGTGTCGTAGAATGAAAAAATGTTTACTACTTAAACCCAATCCACAAATCCACCAAAGCCATCAAATGTCATTATAAGAAAGATGAACAAGGGTTATTGAATATACCTTGGTGTATACTAGTTTTCAAACAACATGACATGATATCTTGATGTCCTTCATGTACTTATTGATCCAGATCTAGAGTGTGGGCAGTATCACAGTTGATCAGAAAAAAGATGTCTTGCAATACACGCGACATGTGAAAATGTTGTGATACTTATTATGAAAGTCACACTACAGTCTCTTAACATGTGTACCTAGGCCTCTGCATCATTCATTTGGATGTATAGAACACCTAGTGTGACACCTTGGCTTTGGCTTCCAAGTATAATAAGATAAGGAAAGTAGGTTTGCTAGTGTCTTCCTATCCTCCTTCTATCATAGGGTGATTGTCAAGGATGTTTTTTACTCTCTCAGTGGGAGAAGAGGAACTTCATTCTCAATTGTTTTTTCTCATCCCTTAGAATCACCCCATTTATATAGGGCATAACTAGGCTAGAATTTCCAAGATCTAAATCATTTTCCTAATTACCACTACTACATAGTGGGAATACAACGTCGGTTATATTTGTAAGAGAATTTGATTGTGTAACTTATAATGTCGGTTCAAGGTCAGCAACCATCGCAGTTTACACACCTGAGAAAATGTGGGCTACACTTTTCTTTTGTCGTTGGTCTCTTCTTAAAGAAACTGGTGTTATCTATTACCCATGAAAATTAAATTTTGCATAAAATATTTAGGAGCATTTCATTTACCTCTAAAAAACCTATGTTGTTGATGAAATTCTAAAAAATTGATGGGATAAAGATGTGCACGCACCATCTGGCCCGCAAGAATGAATTGTCCTTTATCAACGGTTCTATCCTGAGTGACCAATGATGAAGGTGTTCATGCCAAGTGTCATGCAAATTTTTCTCACCCCCAATTGAGATTTATCATCAGTTACAGTAATCATAACCCCTGAGAAAAGTTGTGTTAATAATCACTAGGTTGCAAGATTTGTCGGCGGTCATTGAATGGAAACTGATGATGAATGTACCTAATTTGTTAGTGGTTTAAGTGGTCACCCATGACAAATATATTTTATCATCGAGTTCACCTATAAATGATTGTATATGTATTACTTAACCCCCCAAAAAACCCTTTCTCCACTCTGTCCTATCCATGTTTCTTGTGATATTGCTGCTCTGGCGATTGTGATTTCTCCTCTCCGTCATGCCAATACTGTTGCTCATCATTATTGTTGTTGCTCGCCACTGCCAAAGCTTGCCGCCGCCCAAGCTCATCTGCAAAGTTGTTGACACTGCTCTTCTATTCTACTACTGACCGCGGCCACCTTCCTCCTCTCCTATGATATTGATCATCGCCTCCTCCAATCATCGACCTTCCTCCTCTTTTATTGTATTCTCTCCTCCTTAGCTTTGTTCTTATCCTCTTCTTCCTCTTCCATTCATTCTTGTTTCATATTGGAAAATGATAATTTTTTATCCCTAAATCAGTTTACACTGTAATTGATGCCTTAGACCACTTATATGCATCTTTGTCCTATCATGACTTGAAGATGGTTTTCTTATGTGCTATCATGACAATAATTATTACAACTCAATCATGTGTGATTTTTGGACCCAATTTATCATCATGAAATTATTGAACTTTGAAATTAGTAACTCAACTTGTTTTGTGTACCCATTTGAACCAAGATCTTATACTGATATGCTATATTTTCCTTATAAGAACTCATGTACGTAGTTTGTTCATTTATAATGATCAAGTTGACCTAGTTTGAGTTAGGCTTTCTCTAGCAATATTACATAGTAATGAACATGCATGACCTAGTTTATAATTCATGTTGTATGATGCAACATGGTAATATGTGAGTAAACCCTAATTTGTGAGTTCTTAATCTATAAAGTCTAGTCTATAAACCCTAGAATGTGTCATTGGCCTAGAAAATCGTATGAGATTTACTCTTTAGGAGTAAACCTTGGACAGTCCCCAGTTTGGGAATATTTTTTAGCACTTCATCTCACTTAGGATGTAAGTTTATAATGTGTGTTTGATTTCAATTAATTTCGACATCATTTCTCCTTTGTTCTATGGGTACATATGTAGGTGGGTATATGCCTATCTACATTGGTGTACTTGGAGAACTGTAGGGAAATGTTGTCAAAATTTATTGAAATTGAACACGCATTATGCACTTACTAGTAAGATGAAGTGCTCAATAATGGGATAGGTGGTACACATTTATGAATCTGAATGCTACTAGATTAGGGCTCAATTATTCAAACATATTTTTTTCCTAAAATTAACTTACTAGCTAGAACACAATGAGCTACTCGTCTCCCATTTGATCATATAGAAATGGATCGATCATGGATGTCGATATCAAATCACTACACTCTAGAGTTTATTAATGGTCTGGATGAGTTTGTAAGATATGTAGAGGAACATAGAAAACAACCTAGAGATAGGTTCTATTTCTGGTGTAGGAATTGTAGCAACAACCTGAAAGTTGACACTATTGACATGATCAAAGATCATGTCATGTGTAATGGGATTGTACAGGTCTATACAAAATGGTACTGGCATGGAGAGATTCCTTCGACAGATGTGGGTAGTGTTGTTGTGTCCAAGAAGAAATGGTGGACGATGTTGATGCAAACCAATTCTGATAGACATGGTTGATGTGATGCTTGACACTTACAGGGTAAATATTACAAACCCATCTCCCTTATTTAGAAACATCATGCACGATGCTGAGAAACTGTTATACATAGGTTGTACTAAGCTTATGAAGTTGAGCATTGTGTTGAGATTTTATACTCTAAAGGCTGACAATAGATGGAGCGAAAAAAGCTTCACTTCTCTATTGTCATTGTTGATAGATATTCTTGCTAAAGGCAACGATCTTCCAATCTCAAGATATGCAACAAAAAAGATGTTGTGCCTATTGGGAATGGAGGCTAAGAAGATACATGCATGCCTAAATGACTGTGTGTTGTTTCAAAAAGACTATATCGATATCAAAGAATGTAACGACCCCGCCTCCCGGTAACCCCCAATTAAGGGAGACCCGAAGGTCAGAGCCGTTATTCAATTAACAGGATCAAAGGTTCGACAAATAATCAGTAATAATTATGAAATTCTACTAACTAACTGGAATTTGGAATAAAATTAAAACTTTACTTACCTTTGAAAAACTTTGGAAGTCTATCTATCCAGAGCTTGAATCTACTCTATCTAATCCTCCTGGCACTTTAAGTTTTATTTTTCACAATGTGTCACTTTACCGTTTATTCATTTTAGGGTTGTACCTAAAACGTCGACAAACAAAACGTCAGTCAGTATATCGAAATATACTGGTATGTGGGGCAACTAAAAGTTTGCACATATGGATAACAATCTAATTATCACAATCAAGTTAATTAACCAGCCAATTTACATTTTTCCAGTATGACATTCTCCACCACTTTTGCCCTAACCCTGGCATATCCACCTTAGGGTTTCCTTTGCTAATGACTTAAGGCCACCTTCTCAATCCTGAGCTTGGTGACTGGGGTCACCACTCCTTGTGCCCTCTAGTCATGCAATATCATAGGCCACATTCTCATTCCCGAGCTTGGTGCCTGGGGTCACCACTCAAGGTGTCCATTGGTCTACCCATCTGGGCCTGACCTTTGGCATCATCCATCAGGGTGGCATGTAGGTGCGAGAATCCATTCTTCTATTATTAATGCGATAATCATAGTGACTTTATGATTTTCAAGTATGAACATCCAAACTGATAACTTGCATTCAATGCGAGGAAACATTCAGAAAATCCTCGAGAAACTAAGACGGTTATTCATAATTAACCACATACCTGTTAAGCAGACTTGAATGCAGAAATAACCAATCAAGAAATCAAACAAGTGCACACAGGTTGATCCTGAAAAAGGCATCCAATTTCTCTATCATTAATCATGTCATCTCGATCCATTAATCCTAGTTGTTTCCTAGGTTATTTGCCCTTTTTAGGGTTTTGAGCATAATTAGGGTTCCACTCTATTTTTATTACTTTAAACCCTGATTATTTCATATTTCTCTCACAAAAGATTTTAATTTCATCTTTTATCAACAGGAAACCCTAATTTCATATTATGAGCAATTTTCTTTTCTTTTCCTCTAATTTAAGGTTTCTAAACACATTAATCAGCATATTGAGTTAAAAACCCTAAACCTTGTAATTCCATCATCAGAACAGGTTAAGAACCATCTTAATCATTAAACAAGTTAACCATGCTCGAATTATCCTAATTGCAAGATTAAATATATCTTTTATCAACAATTAGGGTTTCTAACCACAAATTAATACATTTTCCATTCAAAATATGCACTTTTGAAAAAATATACCGATTTAGGTGTTCAAAACATTTTTAAAACATTCCTCATACTTTTCTGATCATTTTTCATGTATTAATTTTCTTCATCTGAGTTTTCTATCAATAGGTACGATTTTTATAAGAAAACTCCCTTTAACTGATTTATTGGCTAATTAGGAAATTCGTGGATCGTTTGATCCATGGTCCGCTGGTCCACCAAGGATCCAGCGACCAGGATCACGCGCGTTACTTGCAACTAAAAAAAAGAACCAAAGACACCGTTACCCTTACCTATAATGAAGATTGGGAGGGGTAGTTTGGTACTTTCACGGATGGCCTTCTTCTTCAACCTCGCAACTCGCAGCTCCAACGACAGTCAACCTGGAGGTTGGCTCTCAGACTTAGACCTTCTGTGAAGGAACCAATCAGACAGGGAGCTTCGCCTCCCTCCACCGAGTTTGATGGTAGGTGTAATTGATCGCCAACCGTGCGCCGCGATGCTCCCCTTCTCGCCGGACTCCGGCGAGGTCCACCGCATACATGAGGGTGCAGATTAGGACGAAACGTCCAATTGATCGTGTTAAAAAGCTCATGGCTTCATTCCGCAGAGATCAGACTAGCGAAATGGGGTGTTGGTGCCTTCGATCACCCTCCCCTATATATAGGGTCGGGGTAAGGTTCGCGAGGTTTGGGCGTTTCCCAAAACCACGACCAAACATGTGCAAACCAGGGATAAAACTCTACGTTTTCCTCTCCTGAATGCAATGGAAAACATTGCAAGTTTACATATTCCCTGGATTACAAGGAAAATGGAGAGGAAAGTTCCTCTATATATCATGGATTCCCAGTCCCAGTGGGACTTAGACGATGACCAGTCTCTGTTGGATTAAGATCCAATGGTCTGTGTTATTCGTGCTTAAACAAAAGGAAAAACCTTTCTTAAATTCTGAATAAATCCAATTTTAGCAATTTTCTTAGGAAATTCATATCTCCCAAACCCTTGCCCCTTTTTAACTCAAATTTTAAGGGACGGTTTGTCTTGGAATTATCTAGCTTTTTACGAAATTTGGGAAACAAATTCCAAGGGATAGGAAGGCTTCCTTCTCTCCTAAGTTATTCATTAATTTATTCAAAATTAATTGTTATTTCCCTTCCCTTTGCCATTATCTTGTTATTTTGGGTCCCTTGGACCTCAGGAAATTCCAAAGGCATGGATTCCCATATTGGGGAAAATCTTTTTGCCTTTATCTTCTTTTGAAAGTCAATTTCTCATATTTCCCTTTTATTAATCAATTTCTTTTCCTTTTTAATTCTCTTTTTAAGGATTTCTCTTTATCTCTCCTCTATATTCCTATTGTAATTCCTTTTAGCATTAGGAATCCTTGGGATACGAAAATCCACCAAGGATAACTCAATTATACCTCTTTTCACTTATTTTCCACATTTTATCATTATTTTCAATTTCTTTCTTAACAAGGAAATACTTAATTGGTCATTTCTTTTCTTATTGCATTCTCTATGCAACTTTGGACTCCTTGGGACCCAAGGAACCCAAGAGGCACGAAATACAACTTTGGATTGTATTCTTTTGCCTTCTTTTCCACACCTTTCTTTTCTCAAAACTTAATTATTCATTTACTAATTGAATTTCCTTGTTATTGGGCCCAATAGCCAATAAAGCCCACACAACAATCATCAAGTCTATTGTAATGAAAAGACATTATTATTTGTTCATTTATCTTTAATATGAGAAATTACATTTCTCAGCAAATGAACCCAAAATTGGGGTTATAACATCCTTCCCCTCTTATAAGAATTTTGTCCTCAAAATTCCATCAAGCAAGCAAACAATCAGGATAATCCTTTCTTATGTCCATCAGGGCTCCCATGTGGCTTCACCCTTTCCATGGTGATTCCCAAGAACCTTCATCATCTCATATTCTTCCATCTGAGTTCTTTCTTACCTTGGTATATCATGCCCTCATAGGTGACTCAGGACATTTCAGCCTCTAAAAAGCTGATTTGGTTCAGGGCTCAACACATGGATTTGGTATCTCACATAGTGCTCTAGATCAGACTCATTATACAACATGTTATCCTGAGGGGCAAGGCTAAACACAACCATCTCCACCAATCTATCTCAAATGGACCCATATATCGGGGACTCAGCTTTCTCAGTTGTAGCTCAGAGGGGTCAGATTTTCACATCCCATATTCTCCCATAGTGAGCTGCATGTCAGTCTGCTTTGCATCAGCTCGTGACTCATGTCACCACTGGGCTCTCTCTCAGCCATTGCATGATCAAAGCGACTTCATCTGCACACATTGTGGTTCTTTTCTGACCTTCACGAGGCCTCCTTCACCAACATCATCATAATGAAGTGGTGACCGACACAACCTCCTTATAGAACTTCTTTCATCCCAATAAAGGCTATGGTGGTTAACATCACATCTTAAGAACTGTCTCTTTATATCACCCTGGGCAAGCTCACTTGCTCACCTCAGACTCTCTAGTCTAGATCATGCTAAGCATTAGTTAGAGGTGATAAACGGTACTAACATCGAGTTCTACATGTTTTTACATCCACCTCATGGAAGTGAACTTTTAGGTCATACTCAAGAACTTTTGAACTCGCATCATGGTGTAGTTGAACCATCTCTCTCTCTTATGTAGTTCATCAAAATCTATCTCTTGACAGTACTCCTTTCATTCTCATGTTATCTAGGTAAGGCGATCTACCATAACCCATATTGCATCTTGTCCCTCTTGGTCAAAGGGAGACTTACCACAACATCCATAGTGGATGAACTCCATTCCCTCTCGGGGATTCTTTAATCTCTAAGTCAAAGCACTGGGTTACTGGTATTCTTCCTTCACCCTTGGCTTGCATGGCCACATGCTACATGCAACTTCACATCAAACAACCAAAGTGCTACTATCACTTACTATCTTTGCGGTATCACCGAGTATGGTGACCTTAAAACCATGATATCATGTATGTCATGATTCCTCAAGATCGATACCTCAAAAACTCTAAACCACTCTCATCAGGGTTTTATTACCTTCCTATCCAAAGAAGTGTATATGAGGTTCTATCACCATCCTTTCACTACATCAAGTACTAAACTGGCTAACCAAACAACCATTAACTTGTTCAACATATCCTGTTATATCTGTGTGTTAGCCAAAATACATCCTCTTTCCAAACATAGGGTTAGTCAAACAACCTCAACCTCTTCCACCTAGGTAGCTATATCTCAACCAAAGCATTCGTTATCACTTCTTATCCTTAGGTGTTAGGTAATGTTGAAGACATACACATCCATGTATTCTACTTATCATCCCATCTCAAACTCGAAGTTTGTCTTCAACAAGAAACTCTGAGCTCACCCTAATGGTGCTCAAACTCAACCTTGTATCACTTGCAAATTCCACATAGCTCATGCTAAAAACATCCTTATAAAATGATTACCTTATTTCTCTTAGCGCTTGTAAACCATTCATGTATCATTCGCTCCACAAGGGTATGTTATCATCTCTATCCACATACCATGTAGCAACGCTTCAACTCACATCATCTTTATCCTTGGTGTATGGCATGTGTACTGTCCTATCTCTCACTCCCCTAACAAGAGGAAATAAGCATTTGGCTGCAGTCCAAATATAGAGTTCTTCCTGTTCCAAGAATAGAGATGGTACATCCTACCTCGCCAGTACACCTTTACATCTAAGTTGAAACAAGCCACATATGTCTCTACGAACATCACGATATCACTTACTTCCATGGAAAACTGGTCTCGAACTTACTTGGTCTAAACACAATCCTTGGTCTTCTCCTCTAGGTCTATAGGGTGCTGGCACTTTTGGGGTCACCCTCTTCCCTTATGCATCTAGAGAGTGCCCTACTCATCTGCCATTTGGGTCCCATGAGTTCATGAAGGTGATCAATCTCCTAACCCATGGCCCTTAGACAATGATAGTTGTTACCTCCCGACCCTATGGTCATGTGCAACTAGGGAATTAGGCAACTCCTACTTCCATCGGTCTTATCCCTACCTGACCCTGGGATAGACTTAGGATTCCAACATAGTACATGTCCAACTTAGAACCTTACCCAAGCCTTCATCATCTCTCTCTGCATTCATGGGCTGACTTTCATCCCTTCACAGGGGTCATGGCTACCTACCTACCTTGGTCAGGCCCCATACTGGTTACCTCCTTGGTAACACATCCACATGCACTTAGAGATGGTTATCTACAGGTCTGTAGGTTCATTTTCATGCTTTGTACTCTTAACTTAGCTTCTCAAGATCCTCTAAAACCTCTTTAGGTTACCTCAAAACCAACAAAACTGGTATTCATCCTACAAAAGGGTCCCTCTCCCAGGATGGGAGGGAACTACAACTCTCGACAACCAAGGTCACAACTGTCCTTATGTTTAGGGTCTGCATCCACATGAGCATGCCTAACCCAGAATCTACTAAGGCACAGGAAGACCACTTATTAAACCATGCTAGATCATACTTGTTCTCTTTCCTCAACATTAGTTAAACTTAGTCGTGAGGGGTTCATCAAGCATACCCTCAACTTAAGGGGTTTCCTATTCCTCTACACTTGAGGAGCACCATGCTCGAAACCATAGAGACTCAAATCTCATCATGAGCATTGGGTAAACTGCTTCCCCTTTTAGGCCTAGGAACCATAGGTTCACCTTTGGGGTATTCAACTGCATGTTCAATCCCTTAACCATGAATCAAGCATGTATAAGACATGACATGCACTCCCTGTCATCCTTCTACTCGAGTAACACATCAGGGTCGAGTCCTCCTCAAGGACAACCAACAAAGTATAAGGCCTCACGACCTGCTACCATACCTCTCCAGGTCTAAGGAACTGTTCTTCCTATCTCATAAGGTAACCTCCTATACCACAGGTACATAGGTGCCAGAAGTATCATCCTCTCTAACTATCCCTATATTCTAGTGGTCAATCATCCTACCAAGTCTTGAGCATTGTACTATTTATGACCCAATGTCGGTGTTGATGCAATTTAACCATCTGTAGTGTACATTCTAGGTCAAGGTGCTTTGGTCTTTCTTTAAGAAGTTGATGGTGAATTATCAAAAGGTTCATGATATGGTTGTAAATTTATGTTTTGATCGGCTAAACATGACTCGTAATTTGTTCCATGTTGGAAAAGATTGTTATCTTGGGTACTTAGAATTGATTGCATCGACACTTCTAATGGTAGTAACATCTAATTCATCAGGGGGGGAAACATGTTTATTCTTCAAATGTTCATTTTTTGGCATGAGGAGCCAATTTTTCTCGCAATAGAATTATTTAGAATAAGGAATTTTTAATTTATGATATGTGACACCAAATGTGGGTAGTCCATCCACAATGTATTAATTATGTGTTTGGACTTAGGTCCCTATTGAATTTCAAGGTACATATCACTATGATCCTCCTTTTGATGAATTAGGTGACTAGGATTAGTCTGGACCTCCTACCTATGCATTCAACACATAAACAATGGTTACATAGAAAATAGCATATGTCGAAGTTACCTCCTTTTCATCTTCTTTTCTTTGTGAAGCCAGAAAGTTGCAACCCCAAGCATTTTAAGCTATAACCCACCTGGATCTCCTAATGGTAGGTGATTATTCCCTCTGAATGATTATAGCTCATTCTGCTACAAGGAGGACCTTTATTCTAGGGGAGGAGATGGATTAGATCTCTATAGGACCTAGATCTTATGCTGAGTACTAAATTCATTCCATGTAACATGTGTGTTAGTGATAAATCCCTACCCAGTTGGGCCAAGGCTCCAGATGTCAGAGACACCCCGATGGGCTTCACTCCCAGCATGCTTTAGTGTAGCAATCTACCACAAGCATATGTTTTCCAGGTTATAGGACTATTTGGTAATTTTTTGTGAGGTTTCCACTTTTGTGGATCTTCTCTTTGAAGCATTTAACTGGACATTTATTCTTAGGGCCTTAGTATGAGAGCCTATAATTTTATGAAAAATGAATGGGATTTGCCTATGGAAGGTTTTCTACCTTGTTGCTCCTGGTTTAGCCCATGTAGGAATGAATCTCACCTCTTTCATGAGATGAGGCAAGGAAGTCCAGGAAGGGGTTTGAAATTTTTCTTTCATCCTATGATCTTTACCTTTTAGGTAAACCCCAATAGATGTTAGCATTATATGATTTTCCTACATGTTGTGTCACAAACTGTTGATTCTAAGGATCAACCCTAACTCACCACTAGGACTCATAGTTTCAAAAATCCTATCATGATCACAGTTATGGGGATTCACCTTGCCTTCTTTGCAATCATTAACATTTCAAGGTATTTCATTAAGGTTGGCCTATTTTAAGGAGTTATTATAGGTTGGAAAACCATTGGGGCCTCAAGATAATGATTGTTCTCCTTCTGTCCTAGGCCCTAGGTTCAACTATGACCCTTCATCTTTAGGGTGAACGGGGGTATGTGTGTGGTACTTAAGTAGATTTTAGGTGTAATTTAGAGGGGTGGGAGCTTTTAGATCCCTTACATATCTCTTTGTAGAGGCTTTCTTATCATTGAAGTTTTATTGTCAATGGTAGTAGTGCTTGACAAGTCTGGCATTTGTGTGATGAAGATGAATATTATCATCCATGTCCTTCAGGAGCACACGTCCCAGTTGTAGATGTCATGGACGATATGGGTCCCTTCCCATTTAGGGTTGAACTTTCCCATAGAGGTGGCATTTTGGATGATGTGTAGTACTTGATCCATCTTCTACAGATCACGAGGTCATACTTTCTTGTTGAATGCTCGTGATGTCCATTCTTGATAGCATTGGGCATGATGTAGAGATCTTGTTTGTTGTTCTTCAAGTGTGTTGAGGAACTAGATGTGATCTTGCATCCAACGTGTTCAGGAATATGTGCTTCTTTTTGTATGCAAAGATAAGGGGTCTAGACTTCGAATAGCAAAACCACTTCCATCACATATACCAAAGAATAAGGTGTAGCTTCCATAGAAGTTATGATAGAAGTGTGATAGGCCCAAAGGGACATTGGGAGGTGTTCATGCTAGTTGGAATTGGAGTTGAATGCCTTATTTCGATACTTTACCAGGTTTTTGTTGGTAGCTTCTATGGATCTATTCATTTGGGGCTGATAGGGTGATGTTCATGGTGTTTGATCCCTAAAAGGCTCAGATACTCTTTGAAAACTTTAGCTATGCAGTTTATACCATTGTTAGAGATGGTTTTATGAGGTATACCATATCATCCTATGATTTTTCTTGAGAAACTTGATTACTTGTTGGGTTGACGTGTTAGTGATGAATGCTAATTGCACCTGGTTGGTGAAGTGGTGTATTGTGACCAAAATGAAGCAATTCACGTTTGATGCCTTAGGATTGATTTTTTTTATCATATGATTCCCCAAGGTGAGAAGAGATAAGGCACAGCCATATTATACAACTGATTAGTGAGTGCATGGATGTAGTCACCATGGATTTTATATACTCGACATTTGTGGGTATACTAGAAATAGTCTGTCTCTATGGTGTTCTAATATCACCCCATAGTTGTACTTTCTTGGCTAGAATAACTCCGCTCACATGTGTACCACAAACTCTGGTGAACTTTCTTCATGAGAGAGTTTGCTTCCATATTTTCTATGCTTTGGGGAAGAGTTTGGATATAGGATCTAGATTATAAGTATCCTGCCCCTAGGACATATTGCATGGCTTGTCATTTGAGTGTTTGTTTCTCTTTTCAAGAGAGTCCCTTAGAAGTGGCTTGACTTTCTAGACATGCCTTGATGTCGTGAAACCAAGCCTTTTCTCTATTATTAGGTGTGTTGTTGATGGCCAACAATATGCAAACTGAGAGAGTGTTTGTGCTTTGAAAAAGAAGGATTGGTCCCCTTGGATATCGATCCGGGAAGTGAGGATGGACAGAGCATCAGTGAATGCATTGTGTTCTCTCCTGATGAAGTGAAAGGAGATGTGCTCAAAGTCTCGATCCAAGAGCACATGTGTTCTTGGTAAGGAACTGAGTTCTTATGGTGTTTCTTCCTTTTGTTCTTGAATAGAGATATTATAATAAGGGGGGCATGTAGGTGTCATGCCCATTGTTTTGGGGCAAGATGGAGTCCTAGGATGTGAGCTTCATACTCAACCACATTGTTACTGGCATTGAACTCCAACCATATTTCTACCTATAGTTTTTCTCCCTGGGAGTTCTGAGCAATCACTCCTATGTCATCCCCTTCACGATGAGGGCCCCAGAAAAGAAGATTATATATATATATATATATATATATATATATTAAGAACTCAAATAATAACCAAGTATGGTGGGTTGATCATCCCAATGTCTTCATCTGGGAACTCAAACTCATGTCTCACTTCCTCAAAGAATGAGGGATCTGTTAACTGATTGGCCAGAGCTTGTGCTTTGACTGCCTTCATTAGTATATAGGTGATGTAGAATTTAGATAGTGTTACCTACCACTTGTAACATTGTCTAGTAGGGGTATGAAAATCACATAAGTAGCAGAGAGGGTCATGATTGGTGATCATCTATAGAGGATACATCATCGAATATTTGTGCATCTTCCTTGTTTCATATAACAAGTCCAGAAAATACTTCTTGATTGTGGCATAGTGGGCCTAAATATCATTGAATGTCTTAGATAGATGGTAGATAACATGCTCCCCATAGGTTGTGGATTGACTCAGGGCTCCTCCCATCCATCTTTTGCAAATTGATAATCAAAGGATGAAGGGGTAGACAGGAACTGTTGGCTCCAACACAAGTGGATTAGTGAGGTAGTCTTTAAGGTTGTATGCTTTTCACATTTCTCATTCCATATAGAGTTGGTGTTACTTATAATGTAGCTTGATAGTAGGCTCACATATGGGTGTAAGCTTGACAATGAAGCAACTGATATATTGAAGGCGGCAATGTAGTCCTCATATCTCCTTCTCTATTTGGGGGGGGATTTCCCAAATAGATTGATCCTTCCCAAGGTTGAATTTGATTCTCCTTAGACTAACAATGTACCTGAGTAGGATACTAAATGTAACCCCAAAGGTGCACTTAGTTGGGTTTAGACAGATAGAGAATCGTCGTAGTCATTGAAACAACTTTTCAAGTTTAGCATTGTGGTCTTCTAGACTTTTAGATTTGTCTTTCATGTCATCCACATAAACCTCCATCTCCTTATGCATCTTGTCATAGGACATAACAACCATCACTCTTTGGTATGTAGCTCCAACATTCTTTAACCGAATGGCATGACCCGATAGTAGAATATTCTTTACTCTATGATGAAGTTGCCTTCTTTTTATCTTCTTATGCCATCTTAATCTGGTTGTAACTGGAAAATCCATCCATGAAATTGAGGTCTGTGTGGCTGCATGTATTATCTATGAGCGCAAAAATGTGTGGAATCAGGAAGTCATCTTCAGGGGATTCCTTGTCAATATCATGGTAGTTCACACACATTCATATGGTGTTGTGTTAAATATGGATTATGTATGAGGGTCTTTGGGTCTTCTGTAGCTTTTGTGTTAAATATGGTGTTGACTTCCCTTCCTTTAATCATGTTGTAAGCATCATCTTAATCATTCCACAAAATGTTGTAATCTTCCTTCGGGTCTTTAGGACATGTAGTCTCATGGTCACGTTGGCTTGGCTGCCAAGAAATATCTAAAGAAGATAATAGTTGGTTGTATCATATGGCGTCTTGTTTCTTTAGGTGTTGGATTGGTGATTTTTTGAAAAATTACTAGAGGGGGTGAATAGGGTTTTATGGATATTTTAATAATAATTCAACCAAAGCAAGAAACCACAAAAATATTGGACAAGGGGACAAGGATTTAGAGTGGTTCCAACCTTAGCAAATACTAAGGCAGTCAGTCCACTACCCGGTTTCTTACCCAACTGGGATTTTTGAAAGTATTTAATTTTATTACCTCGCAAGGATGTTACATAAAATTACAACACTTTCACCAAACCCTTCGGACAGCCTTCACCTAGAAGTAGTCTCACCAACCTCAAAGCAGCCTTCCTTGAAGTAACCTCAAGCTCCCCCTTGAAGTAGCCTTCCTCTTGAAGTAGCTTCCCGTAGAGACAGTCTTCTTGAAGTAGTCCAAAGTCCACCTTCTCCACCTAAGAAGTCAAACCCTTTCCAATCCGCAGCCTCCAACCCTAGGAGTAGCAAGGATAGTACAAAAGATATAAAGGAACAAGAAGGAAAAACAGAAATTACAATATCGTTGTAGCACAAGGCTTGATTTCCTATATCAAGCGTTTTGATCTCCTAACCAATGTATATAGAAGTGTTAGTGTTGTGGGTAGGAGATGCTAGCTTATAGGACACGAATTTGGAACAATGGAAATGTATAGCCAATATTGGAGTTGCTCAATTGCTCACTAGGGTGAATAGCCAATTGCAAGTATTATGCTCCAAGTGTTGCACAAGTGTACTTTGGGTGTCCTATGGCTTGTCCTATTTATAGGAATGGCCTATAGATGCTTAAGGATGTTCTAGACACTTTCTAGGGGGTTCTTAGTGCTCAACTAGCCGTTAAGTATCCATTAGTTGCTTTAACAACGGCTAGTTAATTAATTCTGAAAATTGCAGACACAGACATTCTCGGTCGAAGATTTGTCGACTGAGAGTCCTAGTCGGTCGAGGACTTGTCGACTGAGGGACTGTCTATAGCAACATTCTGATCCAACTCCCAACTACTTTGTCTGTTGTGTCTAATGGCTATTTGGGTCATTCTCGATCAAAGAGTTTGTCGACCGAGAGTGTCTCGGTCGAGAAGTTTGTCGACCGAGAATAACCCTGTTTCAATACTTTAAACTAAGTACTAAGTGTGTGTATGAGTGTGCAGTTGTGACACTACTGTAGGGGATGACCTATCTAAGTGTTGTGATTGTCTAGGAAAGATCTAAACTCTTGATTTACATGATATCTTAGTACGTGTACATTATATACATGTACAAGTTTTTACATTTGATTACAATCATGAATTAAAGCAATTTGAGCATATAGATCTTCCAAGTAGTTTGTCATCCACCTAATTCCTGCAACACTCAAGTAGCACATTAGATCCACAAGAATGAAATGTGTGTCATCATCAAAACAAAGGGATTATAATAATGTCTAATTTAGCCAACAATCTCCCCCTTTTTGAAGATGACAAACATTTCCAAAATATAAAATAAGGAAATATAAATCATATGAGTTTCATACTTGAAGTTTACCTTTTGTAGCCATTCCTATTTTGCAAGTGTGTGCTGGCCGAGATATTATGAAACTCATTTTATTTGATGTTTTTTATTTTATATTATTTCTCCCCCTTTGTCATTTCAAAAAGATATCCAAGATAATCATTTAGTATGACTTTTTATTTCTCCCCCTTAATTTTATGCTATGCTCCCCCTTAAAGAGATATTCAATTTAAAATCAAGGGATTAATGCAAACCAATTATTGTTAAATTTAGCCACAATTTATTTCTCAATCATTTGTAAAGGATGTTAAGACTTGAAATGATATGAGTTTCTTTTAAGTTCATGGCATATGTGTACTGATTTCTCTTCCATTTTATAAGGGATGTTAAGCCCTGAAAATGAAATGAGATTCCCTTAAGCTCATGATGAATACATATTGATTTCTCATCCATTTTGCAAGGGATGTTAAGCCCTGAAAATGATATGAGAATTCTTTAAGCTTATAGTAAAGTACATAAAAAGTATCTCTAACCAAATGCACGGGATGTTAAGCCCTGACTTGTTTAGAGAATTCCATTAAGAACAAGATATATATCACATTCATGAAATTTGTATATTCCTTTATTTTCATAATCAAGATTAAAAATACTAAGGTCATAACATGTTTCAATTTTTTTAAAGATGTTTACAAAGTTTTTGTGAACTCCCCCTTAATCTTATAATCAAGATAGTTTGTGTGAGTTCCCCCTTAATCTTATAGTCAAGGTAATTTAAGGATTCTAAGGTCACAATCAATATTAGATCATAATAAGTTGACCTTTTATGAGAATTATGCACTAAAATTATGTTTTCAATATGATAAACACATTTTGAATCAAGATACTAAGATTAAGTGCAGTAAAATGATGTACAAATAAGCATTTTGTCAAGCTTATTTTAGGTCGACCTTGACTTCGACCATAGCGCCCCCTTGGTCAAACTTGATTTCAACCAAGAGGCAATTTCTACAGATTTCCAATTTGAACACTTATATGTGAAGTATAATTTCTACAGATTTTCAATTTAAAATGCATTTGTGCTATGAAGTTTTACTGTTCATGCAAAATGGCATCTTCATATGAGCTGAATCACATTGATAAAAAACAATATCCATTCATGGTTTGTATATATGGATCAAAGATTATTGTAGACAAACTAATGAAACACAATGATTATGGCACAATAATTATGATAGAATAGTAGAAGTATATCCACAATACAATGATCAAGATGGAAGCATGTAACTTCATGAAATACAATGATTATGATCATTTAAATTTTAATACACATAGTTCCTACATAGATAGACCAAGAAATACTTGGGATAAACCATGTGGACTATGATAAAATAGTAATTTTCTTGATTACAGCAATATGGTTCATAATTTTCAGTTTTAAACCATGTAGAGGATAAACCAAAATAATCTCATTCATGATTAATGGATTTTAAGATAAACCTTGTAAATAAGCATGCTTATTAAACTTTTTCAATCAATGAAGAAAGTATGTTCAATGTCAGTCTTCATATAGCACTTTTACAAATATGTTTAAGGATTTCATATACATAATGTTATACCTTCATTCAACAATTCATGAAAGATCAATATGTCTGGATTAAAAGATGATCTGCATATTAAATCAATCATTAACAACAAATTGATAACAAACTAGATTAATTAAAACAGGTTCATCAGAACTTGGTTCGGTCGAACTTTTATCGACCGAATTTTATCTCGGTCGACGTTTTTCTCGACCGAGAATGTTGTTGTTTGTACAGATTTTATCAGATTTGTTGCAGACTTCAAATAGTAACCTGCTCGGTCGACTATTTCTCGACCGACTGTGTTCTCGGTCGAACAGTTTCTCGACCGAGAATGTTTCTGTACTATTTCAGAACTGTTTTCAGTAATTGTTTCCAAGTAAAACAAGAATATGAAAGTTAAAGCTCGATTGTGTTGAGATATGACATTTGTATATCAACAATCAGTTTAGGTCAAATCTCAACTAGTCAAATTCAAACTTCTAAGTTTTAGGAACCCAATCTAGATCAGCATTCCTTTTCTTGTATGAGCATGAAAAAGAGTAGTGTCCAAGACGCAAGCAATAATGACAACTGATAGAGTCATTCTCATTTCTCTTTCTAGGAGTTGAGTTGTTCTTGGGTACATACATGGATTGATTCTCTAGCACTTGTGTCCTTCTCCAACTAGGTTTTTGATTAGATTTTCCCTTAGTCTTATAACCTTGTCCTCTCCTTCCAATTTGACAATAAGAATCATTTAAGATGTTATCAAGAATATTATTGTTACTGAAGCTACTCAATTTTTGTTGTAACTTCATAATCTCATCCATTTTCTTCTTGATATCTAATTTTGCTTGATCTAGATTATATAACAAAGAATCTCTTTCTTTCACAATAATATCATAATCTAGATGTGTACACAAAAAAGGTTGTTTTTGAAGATCATTTACTTGAGTTTGCAAGTTTAACTTTTCTAGGGAAAGAAGATTGCAATTTGCTTCTACAGATTTTAGCTTAATATCATAATCTTCAATAGCCTTTATGAGATCTTCATTTTTAGATGTGAGAGCAAGAAGTTTAGCATTTAACTCATCATTTACTTTATTTGATTTCTTAAATTTCTTCTTGCACTCAATATATTTCTCATGTGTATCTTGAAGACTAGCAATTAGATCTGCTTTTGGCAGATCAAAAAGACTTACTTCTTCTTCTTCTTCATTTGTTGTAGCAATATGACATTCTACTTCTTCTTTTCCATCATCACTATCATCACTTGAATCATCCCATGCAGCTTTATATGCTCTTTCTTTCTTTTTGTGAGATGATTTCTTCCCTTTCTTGAGTTTTGGACAATCACCTTTCATGTGTCCCTTTTTGCCACATTCAAAGCACCTGGAAGAAGAAACACTAGAAGTTTTGTTAGTTTTAAAACTTTTATACTGCTTACCATTTACAATGAGAGTTTCTTCTTCACTGTCATCTTCACTTGTGTCATGATTGATCTTGGTTGATGCTTTGAATGCAATGTCCTTCTTTCTCCCTTGTTGAAGTTCATGTTCTCGTCTTTCTTCCTCCTCTAAAGTTGCCCCATGTGCTTCTAGGTTGCCAATAAGTTGTTCCATCCTTAGCCGGGTGTGATCATTTGCTTCTTCAATAGCAGTCACCTTAGGCTTGTATTTGGGAGGAAGAGACCTAAGGATTTTTGAAACTTGATCTTCTTCGCTAATTACTTTAACTAAAGCATTTAAACCATTCACAATAGAAGGGAATTTTGCATACATTTCACTAATAGACTCATTTTGTTCCATACGAAACTGTTCAAATTTTTGCTTAAGCATTCCGATTTTAGAGTTCTTAACTTGAACAGTTCCTTCATAAGTTATGGAGAGTCTATGCCATATTTCATATGCCATTTCACAATTTGATATTCTATTGAATTCACCAATGGAAATTGAACAATAGAGTATACTTACAGCTTTTGCATTCATTTGGGCTGATCTTACCGTATTAGCATCCCAAGTTGTATACTCTATTTGAGGGAATTCATATGGATTTGATACCATTCTCCATAGATCTTAGCTAATTCCTTGAAAGTAGAATTGCATCCTCCTTTTCCAGTAGGTGTAGTTAGTGCGATCAAAAGGTGGAGGTCTAGCCACGATTGTCCCTTCTAGGTTGAGGTTGCTGAGTACCCCACCACCCATTCTTCAAGACATTGTTAGAGTTCCTTGAAGCCCTGCTCTGATACCAATTGAAAAACCACTAGAGGGGGGTGAATAGGGTTTTATGGATATTTTAATAATAATTCAACCAAAGCAAGCAACCACAAAAATATTGGACATAGGGACAAGGATTTAGAGTGGTTCCAACCTTAGCAAATACTAAGGCAGTCAGTCCACTACCTGGTTGCTTACCCAACCGAGATTTTTGAAAGTATTTAATTTTATTACCTCGCAAGGATGTCACATAAAATTACAACACTTTCACCAAACCCTTCGGACATCCTTCACCTAGAAGTAGTCTCACCAACCTCAAACCAGCCTTCTTTGAAGTAACCTCAAGCTCCCCCTTAAAGTAGCCTTCCTCTTGAAGTAGCTTCCCATTGAGATAGCCTTCTTGAAGTAGTCCAAAGTCCACCTTCTCCACCGAGAAGACCCTTCTCCACCTTAGAAGTCAAACCCTATCCAATCTGTAGCCTCCAACCCTAGGAGTAGCAAGGAGAGTACAAAAGATATAAAGGAACAAGAAGGAAAAATAGAAATTACAATACCGTTGTAGCACAAGGCTTGATTTCCTATATCAAGCATTTTGATCTCCTAACCAATGTATATAGAAGTGTTAGTGCTGTGGGTAGGAGATGCTAGCTTATAGGACACGAATTTGGAGCAATGGAAATGTATAGCCAATGTTGGAGTTGCTCAATTGCTCACTAGAGTGAATAGCCAATTGCAAGTATTATGCTCAAGTGTTGCACAAGTGTACTTTGGGTGTCCTATGGCTTGTCCTATTTATAGGAATGGCCTATATATGCTTAAGGATGTTCTAGACACTTTCTAGGGGGTTCTTAGTGCTCAACTAGCCGTTAGGTATCCATTAGTTGCTTTAATAATGGCTAGTTAATTAATTCTAAAAAGTGCAGACAGAGACATTCTCAGTCGAAGATTTGTCGATCGAGAGTCCTAGTCGGTCGAGGACTTGTCGACCGAGGGACTTTCTATAGCAACGTTCTGATCCAACTCCCAACTACTTTGCCTGCTGTGTCTAACGGCTATTTGGGTCATTCTCAGTCGAAGAGTTTGTCGACCGAGAGTGTCTCGGTCGAGAAGTTTGTCGACCGAGAATAACCCTGTTTCAATATTTTAAACTAAGTACTAAGTGTGTGTATGAGTGTGCAGTTGTGACACTATTGTAGGGGATGACCTATCTAAGTGTTGTGATTGTCTAGGAAAGATATAAACGCTTGATTTACATGATATCTAAGTACTTGTACATTATATACTTGTACAAGTTTTTACATTTTATTACAATCATGAATTAAAGCAATTTGAGCATATAGATCTTCCAAGTAGTTTATCATCCACCTAATTCCTACAACACTCAAGTAGCACGTTAGATCCACAAGAATGAAATGTTTGTCATCATCGAAACAAAGGGATTATAATAATGTCCAATTTAGCCAACAATTTTCACCTCTCCAACATGACCAACATGGTAATATTCATTGATTCCTCCTACATCAGCGTGCTTTGAGCACTGATGGTCAACAGTGGGAATAGGCATGATCTTGATTGCTTCCTCATTTAGAGGGATGATCTTATCTTTAAATTTTGGTTGTTCTAGATGGTTTGGATTCCCTGAGTTTCTTCAATGATGAGTTCGATCTCCCCAACACTATCCACAATCCCATGGTGCTCATCCTATTTGTCTTTATCAACTTATTGCATTAGGTAAGGTGTTGTTATGGACAACTATCTTGGCATGGGGATGATAGCCTTGGCAATGTCAACACATTCTTTAATTATATCTATATTGCATCGAAAGTAAGTATGGGGTTCTTTAAGCTCGGGGACAAGGTCCCATTGGTACAATACCTTAGGTCAATGTTTCCTCATCTAGACAAATGTTTCTAGCTTCTTGACTTAGATCTTGAGTCAGTAACAGACAGTTGAGATATCATCTCCTTGTTAAGTCCATCATAGTGGACCACAATGTTGCATGATTCCAATATCGTGTCCATTTGGTGATTCGAGGTCATGTACAAGATGGGCCATAGAATTCCAGGCCCAAACCATTTTGTCTTGGAGGAATATGGATGATCTTTGTACGCCCCTATCGTCTAGCTCCTAGAACTTGTTACAAATATTTATATGTGTGCATCTCCCACAACCATTGAGAAAAATAGTGTAGGTTTGTATGGGATACGACGTTATTATCTTCTTTGTGATGGAACATAGTTGATGCTGGAAATATGTAGAATCTCAAAGCATAATTAAAGATCTAATCTTTTATGCAAGTTATGGTTTTGGGACTATCATCCTAAACTATAACGATTTCATGCCAAGTTGATATTGTATCCTATGATGAATCGATGAAGGAACCACCTTGTTCTGATGAATCCACAACCTTTTCATACAAAGGTTAAAAGAGGGACTCAACTTCATGACCACAAAAACTACTACAAATATTTGTGGTCCAATTTGTAGCTCGAGGGTGACCTCCCTCATGGAATATTTAATTACTCCATCAAAGGTGGTTACTTTCTTCATTATTGGTTGTAGGTAAGAGGTATCTCTTCCTATATTGATGAGAGATTTGAGGGGGCAAATGTTGAGGCATGTCCCATTGTCAACAAAGCAAGAAGGGATTTTAATACCCTTGGAGATGGTCATGATTATCAAGGGCTATTGTGAATTCCTACAGTGGGTATCTGATCCTAAGAAAATGAGATCAGGTGCAGGTTCATGATTATCCCTATGGTGTCAATGAGCACTTTTGGTCTAACATCCTTAGGGATGTAATCACTTCAAGTATCTACATAAGTGCCTCTTTGTGTGAGGCGTAGCTTTGTATCACTTCTTTTAGTGACACTTCTGCTTTAGGTTCTTGTAGGAACCAAACTATGTCTTGTCCTTTTGTATTGGTTTCCTTAAAAAGCTCAGGAGTAAGCAACACTTGCTTGGTGATGACTGTGGGTATGGATACCTTTCTCATATCCTCTTCTAATGTGCTAATAGATACTCATATATATGAAGTTACCTTTTCTTTGCCTTTACTGAGGGAATCATGTGCCTCTATAGGAATGGCATCATGGGTCATCCTAGGTGTACTAGCTTGGGTACTTTAGGTTATACTACCACTATAGGATGAGGAATTAGATTTTGTTGAGCCTTTATCATGACATACACCTTTGGGATCCACATCATTCACCTTTTTAGCCCCTTATGAGATCATGTTATGTTTATTGTCTTCTTAGTGCTTACTGGAATCACCGGCTTCCTTCCTTGGATAGAGACAACAATTTGTGTAATCCGGGACTAATTCTTGATGGCTTGATCTAAAGGAAGGATATGCCCATGTATTGGATCTTTTGGTGACGATATGATAGTTACAATGTTGGAGGAGGAGGGCATCTCCTCTTATGCTACTATGTTGACCTTGCCAGATTTTTACAATGTTGGAGGGTGAGGGCATCTCCTCTAATGCTAATATGTTGACCTTGCCATATTTGATTAAGTCCTATAATGCATGCTTAAGTGCAAAGTAGGAATTTGTCATGTTCCTCTTAGCTGGATGGAAGTAATGGAAGGCGTTGGTGTTGCAACTCTTTGGCAAATGGCTTGGAGGTTCCCTTTTATCGCAAGAAACTTCAACAAATGTTTGATGTTTGGCCAGATGGTGCTAAATGAAGCTCCCAATGGCATGAACTTATTTTTGGATTGGAAGGTTCTTATGATGCAGGAACAGAGGATGTTGGCTCCACTTGAGGTGTTTGGTTAGTTGTTGTAGGAGGTATGCCTTCCACTGCTTGGTGCACAGGTGGCTGAAATGATGATGGTGCATACCCATAATAATTATTTGGTGGTTAAAAATACTACGGAGGCATGTATTGAGGCTGATAGTGGGGCGGTGCTCTATGAGCTTGCTTTTGTTGGGGCACCGTGATGTTGGTTGCTTGAGCTGATGGAGCCTAGCTTGGTGAAATTTGGATGGTTGACTAATGTCAATTGTTGTTTTTGACCGTGACTAGTATGAATCCCACTGTTGAATCTACTACCTCAGATTTGGTCCATTTGGACTTTTGATTGGTTGTTGTAGAGGTGGACTAAGGCTAAAAGGTGAGGTCTATGTTTTGATAGACCCCTCTTTTGATGGAATTCCCGATTTGACCCATGCTTGTATTATTTCTGGGAAGGTAGTATACCTCTGTAGAGATATAAGCACAGTGAGGGTCAGCATTCCTACTATGATCACCATGTATAGGGGTCTTTATCTATGAGTTTGCATACTAGTTGGGCATCCAAATCCCTCCATCTTGCAACAAACCCAAAGAAGCTTTCTTCCACCTTCTTCTATAATTCCTCCAGATCTTCCATGGTGGAGACTTGGTCTAGATTCCAAGTGTAGTTGTCAATGACCCTCTTAACCATCTTGGATCTGGTGGTGATGATTGTCATATCTTTCTTGTTATATCATACTAAAGCAGGACCTACCAGAGTCCTTGTAAAGTAACAAATCAGTACCTTGTCATCATCTTATACTTCTACCATGTCTGCGTTGAATGCCTTGTGGGCCATTAGAACACATTTTTTTAGTATTCATGGAATTTGGGCATTTTGAAGTTGTCTGGTAGCCTCACATATGGGAAATGACATAAATCACTAAAGGTCTTTCAACTATCCTTATTCCATTCTAGTTGCTTGATTTTCTATATAATCTCAAGTAAGAAGGGGTCCATGATCACATGCTTTGGAACTACGGCTCCTTGGTGGGAAGGCATGATCGATACCATTGGAGCTTTGGTTATTGTTGGCAACGTCATGTGTACTAGTGGTGGGAATTCGTACATTCCTCTCATGTATGAATTATACTAGGAATGTGACAGTCGATTTAAGGAATGTAGGTTGAGGACGGGTCCTCAACCATTCAAATATTATGTTTGAACCATTGTTGTGGTGTTGACCTTCTTCTCCTCATTAGGATATTTATTTACAACTGCAACTTCTTGCTCCTTTTTGCCCTCATGTTTGCCTTTGAGAATCAAGATGAATGTTGTCACTTCTGAGGTTACTAGGATTGCCTCGATGTTCACCAATGGTTGACCCTGGTAAAGTTCTAGTTGAAATGGTTCTAGTTGAGAGTGATAGGGGATCCACATGCTTTATAGAAAGAATAGCATTGACGAGGGTTGTATGAAGATCTATGTCCAATGAAACTTGTGTAATGCCATCCTCTACATATCTAGTTCTTGGTGGTGGGATAAAGGTAATATGGGTCGACTGTTTTGGTGTGTATAGTTGAGGGCCTTCTTGAGCAAAACCTTTAGGTATAACTGTGGTTTCTTTGTTATTTCCCATCCAATTAACTTGTTCTACTTGTTGTTGTCAACATCTCCTTTGATGTTGTCATCCGGTTGTCGGTGTGTGCTACTCATTTCATCCATTTGGTTAATCATCAGTGGGACCAGGTGAAGTACAAACTCCTTGATCTTTTTGTGAAATCTTAAAATTGAAATCACCAGGATTCAAAAGCAAGGTGTAACATGGAACAAGAGGATAGTTTGTGTTTAGAGATTAGTCCCTTGATGTTCATTCTATCATCAAGGAAGTTAAGAGGACTTCCCTCTAGATCTAGGATATTAAAAGAGGACATTCATTGGTCCTTGTCATCCTCCCATGACAAAAGATATGTATGATAGTTTTTTTTCACAACTTAAGTGATGGCACCTATACCATAGCTTGGGCAAGTGGATGGGCTACTCAATTTTAGCGTAAGATGTGCTTGCTAATGTCCTAATAGGGAAAATTGAAGATGGTGATGATGACATGATATGTTGTTGAGCAAGGTATGGTATTTCTTAGGTAAGTATCCTAGGAGAGGTGGGGATTGAGTGGATGATAAAGATTAAGGTAGCCCTTATTAGGTCAGTGATTGTGATTAATCAATCTATTTCCTCCCTAAAGTGTCCTCGTCCAGTGGGGTTACCCAAATTGAAACCCTTGAAAATGTCCATGACACCCTAGTTCCCTCTGAGTTTTAGGACTTTCCCTTAGGGATCCTTGCCCTTTGGAAGCGATGAGAAGTCAATAGGAAGGGAGCCTTGACTAGGCATGTCCAAATTGATAAAGAAATTGGGTGTAGGTTGTGGTCAAGTTTTAGGTTGTTGTCTAGGACCATAGATATTTGCATGAAAAGAAAAATATGGTCTATTTTAATGTCGCAGTCCATGGCCATATATATAAGTGTGAGAGGGTCTAGGTGGTCCAGTTTTAGGTTGTAGTCTAGGACCTCAGCAATGGGTGGATACGACATTGACAAGTGACATCCTAGTAAAATTTCAAGAATCATCTAAATCAACAGAGTTTTGGAGTAGGATACTTAAAAGATCAATTTACTCTTTTCAAGACTTTTCAAATGCTTTTGAAAAATATTGTTTAATTTTCTTGGAAAGATTATTAATCTCAGGAGGATCTCTTGATTTCTTGAGAAGATCATGGATCTTTAAAACATTGTTGAGTTTTGAAAAGACTGTCAATCTTTAAAATGATTGTTTGTTTGAGGATATTGTTAATCTTTTAAAAAGTTTGTTTTAATGAAAAGATTCTTAATCTTTAAAAAGGTTGTTTGGTTTGAAAATATTGATACTCTTTTAAAAGATCTTTTGATTTTGAACGACTATTAATGCTTAAAAATTATTTTATTTGAAAATATTGTTAATATATAAAGATATTGTTTATTGAAAAGATTATTAATCTATAAAGAGATTGTTTATTTGAAAATATTGTAAACTATTAAAAAGATTTTTGAATGCAAAATATTGTAAATCTTTTTAAAATATTGTTTAATTTGAAAAGATTGTTAATATTTTAAAAATATCTTGTAATTAAGATGATAGCTAATGTTTGAAAAGATTGTTGGATTTGAAAAGATTGTTAATCTTTAAAAGATTGTTGGATTTGGATGGATTCGTAACCTAAAACAAATGGGATTACTAATAGTAACCAAATTTTCAATAACAACACATGATGCATGCATAATAAGAAAACAACCATCCCCTTTTTAGCCCATTTGTTTAGATCCCATTTACGTCTTCACTTAGTTGTGACATGCATAGAAGGTATTCATCCTTACTTCTATATGTAAATATGACACTCATTGAGGGAATAACATGGGTTCAACCGACATGGGTATTGCTCCCAATACACATCATGACTACAACATCTGTAATCATTCATGAGTTCTAGGAGAGGGTGTCCTTAAGGCATTAGAACATGTAGCTTGAAGTTGCATGTCTATTTTTACTAACAACCCACAATACTTTTAGGGATCAGCGTGAGGTTGGAACCTGTCCCATGACACGTATGTTTGTAGGAGTGTAAGGTGCAAGTATATACTTGCAATGTTTTCCAAAACAAGTCCACAAAGCATGAAGAACATATGCAGATAAACAAGAAATTATGCTATTATTCAAGAAAGAAAAGACTTGGTTTCGTATCCATATCTTCTATTCATCTGTTCCTTTTTTTATTTATTTATTTTCAAAAAAAGGAAAGAAAAAAGTGTAAGGGAAGCAAACCCAAAACCTTGAAAAGGAAAGCGTACTTGAAACCCTAATATAGCAAAAAAAAAGAAGAAGAAGAAGAAAACTTGAAAATAATAGTGGAAGTGGGAACCTGCCATAACTGCTCAAGGGCAATATGGAAGAGGGCATGATGGTTCACATTGATTTGCAAGACTAGGGTTCATGATCAGAGTGATGCCACGGCCCATCCCTTAAGCCAAATACAAAAATATGAACATAATAAGAAAATAATATACAAAATAGTTTCAAAAGTGCTTACTCTTTGCAAAAGAAATGAGGATTTGATTCACATCATCTTGACATTCCCTATTGAAGTCGCCAATCTATTACATCCTACCTAAAAAGGTTAAATAATAATAATAATAATATACATTCAACATGACTTTTTTGGTAGTGAAACTTAATTCAGTGGTCACATGCAAAATAAAAGAAAGAGGGTGTTTAGACTCACCACCATATTTGATGTGGAAAATGAGGAAAAACAAAAATAAACATTATGAGTCCGCAATGGAAAACTAATTTGGCATCCAAGTCAGATAAACAAAATAGCAAAATAAAAAGAGCAAACCAAAAATCTAGGTCTGAAAATCTTGTTATGAGTGGGGAAGGTTTAAAGCCATCATATTGCCTGGTAAATTTGTATCCATCCATTTTTATGTGATGTTGATAAAAAGGCTATTTCAAACGGATCAGAATGGAAAAGATAAAATAAAGGTGAAAATAATAGAAGAAAATATTACTTATTTATGGGCATAATCTTAGGACTAAAGATGTCTGCATCCTTCTAGTCATTGCCCTAAAAGTCTTATTTTTAGGTAGGTTAAGGTCCTAATCATCTTAGGACCTCCCAAGATAGAGATCTGTCATGGGTGATTAGGACCAATGAATAGGATTTTCTAGAGGATGATAAGCAGATATGGGTTGTAAACAAGATATGATCTTTTTACCAATATCACGAATAATGTGGAAAGTAAAAATGGAAGTAGTTCGATCTTCTGACTTTAGAAGGTTCAAAAGGAGCCCAAAATACAAGAAGTATATAAGGTATTTATAAGGTGGAGTTATAGTTCAGAATTCTGAATAGAACCTTCTAGAAAAGACAACACATTGCTCTGATGTGCCACCATGTGGCGCATGGATCAAGGTTATTCTCTATGTGGCCTGGGTGTGATGTGACATGTTTTTGGTTTTTCTAATAATTCTAAGGATGTTCTAAAATATCATGGAAATTACAAAGAGAGAGAAAGGGAGATAATTAAGGATCATTCCTCGAATTTATCAAAAAAAGTTGGATATTTGTGGGGAAAAAGGGAGAATTTTATTTAGGATAATACAAATATGTAATTTTTTTTAATCTTGCAAAAGTAGAATTGATGATCAAATTTCACTTTCAATATAAAAGGAGGGTATTTTCACAAAAATATGTGAATTGGGTGAAAGTGGATGAAAACATATGGATTAAATAGGTGAAATGTATGGGGAAAATGTGGAAAAAAGAGAAATGAGGAAAATGTATGGAATGTGAAAGGAATTCCATCATTAACTAGAGAATTAACATTAATCATTAATTTATAATGAGTGAGTAAAAATAGGGTGTCAACAATGATACAATTTAATTATTTTAATGTATGATTACCAAACATGAAGTATTTATATAAAAGATATATTATTATTGATATGAATTTAGTTTTTATCCTCAATGACACAATCTAAAACCCCAACTATGTTTTATATACATTGTCAAAAATACCCAATTTTTGGAGAGCCTAAAGCTGACCCAATTTTAATTTGAACATCAAATTTCAAACATAGAATTTGTTTAAAACTTTTAAAGTCAAATCATTTCTAGGTTATAAATTAGATTGTCTACATAGTGGTAAACTAGGGCCAGAGCTGATTTTTTAATGTGCCAACTCATAATAGAACCCACATTCAATAACCTTGAATTCATACTCAAACAATATTGATGTACATAGTTAGTTAGAATTTGGATGGTCCATATTGTCAACCCCAAACACATTGATAAATCTATTTTCAAAACCTACATAAACTAACTTAGACATTAACTTTTTACTCATTAGGATAAGAAAGTGACACATGTCGAGGAAAAATAAAACATGTCATATATATATATATATATATATATATATATATATATATATATATATATATATATATATCTGTGTGTGTGTGTGTGTGTACATTACGATATATATATATATATATATATATATATATATATATATATATAGAGAGAGAGAGAGAGAGAGAGAGAGTCAGACTAGAATACACTTGAGTGTACCAGAGACCAAATTCACTCAAGTCGCTTTCCATTATACACAGTTATTTTGAAAATCTAAACCATTTATCTTTTTAAATATCATGAAAATACTACACATAAAATTTAAGCTCATTTGGACGCTTATAAGTCACACATTTATAAAGGACAAAAACTATACATTTCAAATTAGTTTTATGCGTTAGTTTTTTGTTGGTCATGGAAGAGTGACTTAGAAAATTGCAAATGAGCTCAAATTTTGCATGTAACATGTAGTTGTTATAACAATGAATATTAGTAGGTTAGATTTGTCAAAAATATTATTTAGATATCCAAACACCACTTGAGTGTATGGTGTGGTATGTACACTCGAGCAAATTCTAGCTTGACTCTCACTCTCTCACTCTCTCTCTCACTTTATATATATATATATATATATATATATATATATATATATATATATATATATATATATATATATATACACACACATATATATTGCTAAAATAATTGTGTACCCAAGTAAATGTAGCTTACATGTACCTATCTTCATTTATGATGATTGTAGACTCCTACTAGACAAACAAGCCTATGGATGTGATGTATACTCCTTAGATAACATGTGTATCAAAAATCACCACGATCTGATGTTCATTGGTCATCCATTAAATGAACATGTGTGTTTTCTAATCAATGGTAAGTTGCAGAAATTGCATAAATCATTGGATGATATATTGATATATCTCAGGATCTATTTGAGATATGGTTATGAGCTCTTAAACACATATAATCTATATTGAGTTGAATCAGTCTATATGGTTCTATTTTATTAACATACTCCACATGTGTTATCTGAATGGATGGTACACATAAGTTACATTTATCAACTGATACCACTTCCTAACCTATATATATATATATATATATATATATATATATATATATATATATATATATATATATATATATATCTGTGTGTGTGTGTGTGTGTGTGTGTGATAATGATCCAGTGAGCAACATATCTTGGTGAGAGCATGAGAGGCATTTGAATAACTTGACATAGAGATCAATTTTTAATAGTCCAACTATGTCGATTAAAAAAATATAACTTATTAGTTACCTTCCTACAAAATTTCATAATCATAGGACTTGTATTGCATTTAAAACAAGCAAATATTTTTCAACGCTCAATATTGAATTTCAGGCTGACCATTGGATGTAAAATGCATATATTCTATATCTGGACATGTAAAAAATATTGGATTGTAGTGATTTTTTGTGTGAAGGTAAATAACATGATGTTCTTCCCATCCATAAGGTTGGATATTGAAAATAAATCTATAAACTTTTGGTTATTTAAATGCCTCTCATGCTCTCACCATAGAATGTTTCTCACTAGATCGCTACCCTATATATATATATATATATATATATATATATATATATATATACCTTCCAACAAAATTATTATCACATTTCAACCTAGTTACTATAAACAACCATATCTTTTTCTCATACTAGTAAATCCAAACCTAATCTTGTAAAGTCATGCTGGTAACAAAACTCAAATTCAATAATATTCAAATAAAATTAGTTTGCATGTGGAAGTTGCATTATCCAAATTTGTCAACTCATAGTCAATCTATCGTGACAAAATTTGAACCTAAATCCGACTATATTTAATATAGAGTTCAACTTTAAAACCAAGAATGACCTAGATTGACAAAATATAATCGCATAATTATTTTTTACATGTCTAATTGAGTTGAATTACGTTTAGGTACTACACTACCATACAAAGTAATTCTACACATAAATTAATTTTAAGACATGGTATACATCACCAAGGATGGATGTGGTTGTCTATTAATGCAACCCACTTGACCTATATGTGATCTTTTTACATGCAAAGCAACCACACTCAAGAAACAACACCTTAAGTTAATAATAAATAGATAACCGACCAAGAGTGGGACAAATCAAACCTCTAAAGCTAAATTCAATTGACTATCTAGATAGTGATTTCCAAACAACGAGTAACAAGTTAATTTATTATATTTTTTAAAAATCATAGTAGGATTCTAAGTATGTAGTCGAAGTAAGTCAACGTATCTAAGTGCATGTGCCTAAAAAATAAAACTCAAATGTATAATGATATGATAGTGTTAACTCGTGGTTGACTCTTTCAATTGCTAAGTTGTACTAGGTACATGAGTTACATGTATCTATATAGAAAAAATATCCACAAATCAAAAAGCAAAAGATGAGGAAGGCCTATGTAAAATCAAACAACCACATGGGATAAGAAATCAATCAAATAGGTTAAATAAAAGCAAGAAAATAAATATGATGAGCATGGAGACAAATATGCAAAAAGCAGACAATCAAACACAATAAAGGATATAAATTAATAAATACAAGTAATCATTCATGCTCGAAGAAGCAGACAAGCTATCAATAGGATTAATGAACACACTATTTCATCATTTGACTATAGTTATAAGTACGCCTAACAATGGATCGAGCATTGTAGTGCCTAACCCGAACTCACACAGATCCCACCTGTAATGGATCCAAACACGAACAAGCTCAAATTTGCACAAATTCGACCCAGATCAACCTAATCCGTCTTGATCTGAACATATAAAAAGACTACTATAAATATTGACTAAAATATGACAGAAGTCTAACCCAACTCAAATTGGAGAATAACTCGACCTCAAAACCAACGAACCAAAAAAATCCAACATTTTGAATTTGATGAGGTAGGGCTGAATCAGATTATTTATTTTTCCTTCTATCTTAGTTATAGGAGTAGCAGACACAACCGAACATGTCAAATGTGACTTTCAGATATATATACCCTTGTTTAGCACTTGATCCAATCTAGATTCCAGCATGTCGTTTGTTCCACATCTGCAAAACCCAGTCTGGGTTGACCTAGAAATGTGTTTGGTTCTCAATATGAATCCTCCTCTATTTTGGGATAACAAAATTTCATAATATAGATCAAGTTGGTCCCCATGGAGGTGGGATTTCAATTCCCAGTCTGGGTTAGGGTACCAAGTCCTGACTCCCACTCTCTTGACCCTCTCCCCTCACCTCGACCCTCTCCCCTCTCCCTCTACCTCTGCTACTGTTGTTGTCTTCTCCTCCAACGGTGCCTCCGTGAATTAAAGGCAGGCACGATTCCAGTGTTAGTTACCTCAAGAAGTTTGTGGAGGGAGTCAAAGGGGTGGAGAGAGTCAAAGGGGTGGAGGGAATCAATGCACTCTTCTTCCACCATCGGGCTACAAGGGTGGGCTATCTGTCGAAAAGCAAGGTAATCCTATTGTTCCCATGTCTTTTCCCTTCCAATTATCAACCATTAACACTTTTCATTGACACCCTATTCTCATGTTTGAGCATTGTCCCATCTTGTCGACGAATAGGTCCACTAGAAACTCTAGGCGGGGCAACAACTTCCTGACTGCCTATGTATTCCTTCCATTGTTCATCAAACTTCTTCCTATCCAGAACTGCATCCTCCACCAAGTCTTTTGTGAAGCTTCTGCTACTGATCATTGTTCTCTGAAACTTTGTTCATTTGTGACGAGGTCGGTAACCTTCATCCATGTTTTAATTATTTTTTTCATTCTTAATTTGATTTGACAATTATACTGAGTGTTTTCCATTTTTTCTCGTTTTTTGCTTGTAGTGATGGAATTGGGGGTGTTGTTGATGGTATATCTTTTGTAGACTATCATGTTCTATGGAATCTCCTCTTCTCTGGAATCTATTCTCTCCAATTCTCATCTGACTTGGGTATTTGCTAATGACTTGCTTGTATTAGAGGAATTGTTGTATGTGTAACAACAACCATGTGTTGTATGAGTACGCAATGTGTATGTCAATGTTTGTAATATGATTTGCCTACTTTGGACATGGAAGCTTTTGTTCAACCTAATTTCATCATGGCTGATTTTTTTTAGAATGGAGTTAAACAAAACAAGACAATTCATGCTTCTAAATTTTTTGTTCAACATTATTCTAAGATACAATTTGAAACAAGATTATGTTGAGTGAATTAGATGAAAACAAAACTATTGCATGGTATTTTAAATTATTTCATTTCTATTCATCAGTATCTCTAACCCTAATTAGCGACATAATTTTTCAATCACTGCAATCCACCTTTTGACATGCATTTTTGGCATACCCTATTTTTCAGAAACCATAACTTTTTAGTAAATATTCAATTAACCTAATCATGCAATAAACCTAATTATGAAATAAATCTAATTATGCAAAAACCATAATTATGCAATAGATGTTATTATTCAAAATCCCTAATTATGCAATAACCCTAATAACACAAACTTGCTAGGGATAATGTTTTCATAAATAATGATTGCATGTTGATAATCGTGTTGTACAAAAATCATATTCACACTTAAAACTACATATAAGTTATATACCTACTACTTTTTCTAGGTTATATTTTAAAAAAGCTAGTCATGTTTGAACCCTAATTAATGCCATTTATAATCTTGATCATGCATTTAATTAAGTCGGTCGTGTTTGAAAACTAATTAAGGTTACACATAATCATGATCATGCCCTAGATCTTGAAACCCTCTTGTTATGTTGAAAAATATACAAGAAACCTAACCATAAGCTTTGTGCTTTGTGGGCATAAACCCTAGTTTATAATTAATCATCACTAATACATACCTTATAGGTAAACTATGAATAATCAGGCAATTTTATTGTGGTCCTAAAATCTTGTTGGTACCTTTGTACATTGATTTTTCAAGAGATGGTATATACAATGAATTGAATTTTTTTTGTCATAAATGAGATCAAACCCAGGGCAAACTATCTATCTATGCAAAATATTCTATGTCATATTTTGTATGTTTCTAACTCATCTTTGAGTTGATCTTTCTTCCTTCAAAAATGACTCCATTTCATCCAAATTGTATATAAAACTTGGATGACAATGAACTTAGTATTTCCTTGATACGACTAAAAGTAGTTCTCCAGGCTGGCAGGAACATTTGTGATATAACCATCATCCATAGACAATCTCTAAATTTTACATGCATGACAACACTCAAACAACAAATGATTGTAGACCAGATAATTGTGTCCCCCCTAGAACGAATGGAATGCAAGAAATCTTTGAACTTACTATGAGAAGGAGAATAGCATCTTCCTTACTATGAGTAGGAGAACATAGGCCTTTAATAGAGTCTAAAATAGCTTTTGGCCTCCTTGAATTTGGTTGGATCCCGTCTTTAGGATCGCATCAAGTCCAGCTACTCCCTCTAGGTAGTAACCATTCTTGAGCCAAGGGTCCCTCAAAAGATATATCATCTTTTCATTATAAATAGAGAATTCAATATTGTCAGCAATAATATCCCTATAATAAATAATTTGCTTCCAAACCCATGACAAGTGTGAAGCAATGCTTACCTCCAAAAATTGGATGGGAATAATAAAAAATAGGATGAGATTAAATATGCAAGTTGATTAAATTGAATAACATTTGGGCATGCATGTAATTAGTTATAATTATGCAAGTTGATTAAATTGCAGGAAATGTTACGGTCCCCTTACTTGAATCTTATGAAATATATTTTAAAATTCAAAGTTGAAGTTCATTGTCCATTAAATATGTTCTTTGTATATGGATCCTATATGGAATTGAATTAAAGCATGTGTCATTTAAGCACGTTGCCGGCTCTCTCAATATAATGTTATTAATTTTCTTTCTCCAAGCATCCACTCTACAAGGAAACAATAGTTACACCAAAGCAGTAGTAATAAATTCATCATGAATTCATATTTCTATAGCCTCATCCTCAATTTGTTTACCTTCTTCTATATTTTTATATTGATGTGGAATACTAGCTAAGCATTAGGCTTATAAAATCTTCTCTTTTATTGTACCATGATAAGCTTATAGATGGTCTGGATTCCTCATAAACAACTTGATTCCTCGTGAGGTAGAGCTAATAAAATGTACTTAGGATGAGTAAGCATTTATTATTCCATATGTTTGCATTAATGCCCCTGGTGCTGCTAGGTTTTATCATGTAAACAACTTGTACTATGTGAGGCATAGATAATATGTTTGCATATAAAATAGCTCCCCCCACTTGTACATATGTGTACATACTAATAATGACAAGAATTATACTATATCCTTAACAGGATATCTAATTACCATGACATATAATTAACATGACACATGGTTTAGGAGCTTGAATGATTTTCATAATATCATATAATGATTATATTAATAATCCATTGCCCATACATGTTTCTTTCTTTTGTAGTGGTTAGTGTGGACTCCTCTCTTTCACCCCATAGGAGGAACCTTCTGTAGAGATTTATGTGTATGTAGACAATTCAGAAATAATCTAGTTTTCCTTCTATCTACCTTAGATTTAATGTTGAATTAATTTGACTAGGTGTTAAAGAGGAAATGTTATAGTCCCATTACTTGAATCTTATGAAATATTTTTTGGATTTTAAATCCAAGTTTATTGTCCATTAAGTATGTCATTGATTCTCTTTCTCCAAACATCCACTCTATAAGGAAATAATAGTTTCATAGAAGAAGTACTAGTAACTTCGTCATGAATTCATATTTCTTTAGACTCATCCTCGTGAGGCATAGCTGATAAAATGTATTTAGGGCATAGATAATAAAATGTACTTAGGGATGAGTAAGCATTCATTATTCCTTATGTTTGCATAAATGACCCTGGTTTTATTATGTAATCAGTTTGTACTGTGTGAGGCATAGCTATTATATGCATGGCTTATGACACCTAGCTATTTTGTTAATGCAACCGAATTTGCATCCAAATATATTATTGAATTGTCAATATTATGTGGATTATATTAACGTGTATGGCTGACTAAGTTTCATTTAAGCACACTCACTATCATGATCTATTGCATCACTCTTCTTAGTAAGTCTTTTGCAGACCCCAAGCTCCATATTGTATGGTCAAGGGAGTCTGATGAGGCTCTAGTTGCATCATTGAGGAGTCAGTATGACATGGATAGGTGTATATATGTGTGTTTTACTAGGGAGGCTTAGAGGGAGATGCCATGTGACTGGCAAAATAGGATGGGGAGGATGCATTGTACATTTGAACATGTCAAAACTCAGTGGAAGAACCTGATGAAGGAATTTGCAAGGTTGTAGCTTGTAGTCAGCAAGAGTGGTGCTGGATGGGATGAGGGTAGGCACAAGCCCATACTTCTTGACACTTGGAGTGAAGGGATATTCTTATGGTATGTAGAATGATACATCCACATACCATTCATGTGTTGCATTTGAATTTAAACTCCTAATTGGGAGTGTTTGATAATAGAGAAATAAGAATTTAGCAAGATTGATTAGCAGGCCCTTCTACCATTACCATGACATCGAGTTGATGGGGGGAGGAACATTGCTCGATTTCACCATGCAATGTCTTTAGCGGACAAACAACTGCCATCTGACGTCGCCTCCGAAGATAATGTTGTTTTCGACTTAGTTGCATTCGATAATCCCAACAATGTAAATAGCACTGGAGTTGAAGTAGACATGGGCTATTTTGGCACCCAGAGTGAGAGAGACAATGCTAGAATAGTTAACGAAGGTGTTGGGGCAAGGACTCCTCCTAGACACAGGTGCAAGAAGCACACGTCAATGACACATGAGCAATGTATGCTGACCAGTGATGTGGTATCCTGATTCACGAAGGTGTATGAAAAGGTGCATGAGTTAGACACTAGGGTGACCACACGAACCCTTGAAAAGGAAGAGTTTGCAATGATTTTGTATCATTTCCATGAAACTTAATAAATTAGTTCCTAAAATTTTTAGCCTTTTTTAATTTGGCAGAATGATTGCTTGGCTAAGTTCTAGTCTTTTATGATGGTACTATTTGCATGGTCGACCATGTTTCCACATGGTAAACTCAACCAAAGGTGCATGGTGAAAATTATTGAATAAACTTTAATATGTATAGTGATATTGTGTAAAACTAATATTTAACATGAGTAAAAACACCAAATTTTTACACAATTTTATTATTATGTTTAATAGTTTTTTAAACACCAAATCATATTACTTTCATCAGCATATTAGAACAAGTTTAGAGTTTCATATTCATAAAGATGGCCCTTTACAAACCCAATTAACACAAGATGGGTACATTAAAAAATATATTGTTTGCATAAATATTAGATTTTTGTTGCACTAGAAGTATTCCAAATTGATCATATAATGAAGTTGTGTTGCTATTCTTACTATTTGTCTGGGGTATTTCTTCTTGTCTTTATTTCTTAGTTACTGTCATGATGATTTTTTCTAGAGTACCATAGTTAGAGTTTAGTCTATGGCTACATCATTTGCTAGGTATTGTTCACACATGAACTATTGTTGAAGAAATGGTGGACATTGCATCCATGGGACTTCAAGAGCTGGTTGCTTGAGGCATTTTTTAGCTAGCTGATCCACAATCTTATTCTGTAGTATTTTCTTGTAGACAGTCTTCTGGATCTCTGCTCTTCTGCAGGTCAGTTTGACAACTTCCGTAAGGAGTTTATGCTTTTGGGGATTCCTTTTGGCTTGTTGGATACTAAAATGAATTTTTGGTGCGTATGTGAATGATGTGGGTATTTATACATATGTCTGTGATTGAGTGTGAAGAGAAATGAATATAATGACATTTGCATTTGTACATGTGGATGATAATGAAATTGCACGTGTATGAATGAAATGTATATGTGCATATATGCATGAAAATTGAATAAGTGTGGATTAGAATGTGAATTACATGTGTGTGAATGAATTGTGTGGATGTGGATGCTTGTATGTGTTTTTTGTTGCAGGTTTTGTAGGTTCTTCTAGCCTATTGTTAAGCTAAACATATGTTGGAACCTTCTATTCTAATGAATTGTGATTCTACACCCTACTGAATAGCAGGACAACAGGTTTGTAGGTCTGCTAAATAAAAAACAAAACCTACAACTTTAGTCATGATTGAGTCACAAACTATCATACAATGAGTTATTTGCATTGAGGAGACATAAGTTACTGTGTCGAGTATTGCATATAGGTCTCCTGTTAGGGGATATGAACTAGGTATTGCCTCTGATCCATTCTCCTGTATGGTTTCTTATGATGAAACTTGTTGATTGAAGGTTTTCCTTATGATCTGATGTTGTGTCAACGTTGATGGTGAGAAAGTTGTAGTCAGGAGGCTCCCAATGTGGTTTGTTTTTTAGTGCAGGTTTTGTTAGGTTCTTTGCAAAATAGTTGTTGGTTGATGTTTTGTGCCATGTAGTTTGCAAACAGTATTCTTAAGGGCTTTTCTTTGTGATTGAAAAGAAATGCATTCCTATTCTTTCATAGCAGCCAACATGTTATAGTAAAAAATATTGTCCAGTATTGAGTGTTTTTTAGGGATTTGATATTGTAGGATATCTGATTTGCAGTTGTAGTTTTGGTGATGAAAGTAGTTACTTCTGTGGATGGAATCTTTCCCTAAAGTTCCTTGAAATAACTATAATCTCGAACTGAATGTAGTATTATTTCATGTTGTTCCATGTAGAGGGAACATCGACTCTCAATATTCATGTGATTGATTAGTTTGAGTTTGTTGATCATCAGTCTTTCATGGTCAATTAGTCGCAGGTGAACTTTGATTCTTTGTGGTATTTGAAGATCCCAGATCTTGGCATAGGCTCCTTCATTACTAGTCTCATTTATTGAATATAAGTAATGTTAGGCCAATCTTGTAGTGAGAATGCCTTCATTGGTGCCTTTCCATATGATTCCATCCTCCCCATGTGTTTGATTAGGGATCATCATTCTTTTGATAGCTATGTGTGAACCACTCTTCTAGGAAATCGGTGTCCCATTTCTCATCATGTGTTATCATTCCAGCAACATTCTGGTCTAGAATATCTTAGGGAGTTGTTTTTCTTGGTTTTAAAGTGGGTTTTGATCCATTTCCAATCCATTTGTCATTCTAGATGTTGATGGATAGACCCCATACTAGTGATTTCATGGAGTTTGAGTATATGATTGCTAGATAGTATTTGATGTTTCTATACAAATGCCAGTCTGTGTTGGTGTCATTTCTTTTGGAAGTGTTTTTATCTTGTATGAGTTTAATCCATGGTAGGTTCTCGAGTTGTATGAATTCACAAGCCCTCTTCATTAGAAGTGATTTATTAAATGTCTAGTTGGTTTGATCCCCAGGCATCCTGTGTTGTATGGCTTTGTGATACTTTTCCATGATATGAGCTTGGCTCCTCTCTTTTCACTTCACCAGAGAAAGATCTTGATATTTTGATATATTTTATCACATGTTGAAGTAGGAAATTGTACAGTTTGTATTGTGTAGACTGGGTGGGAACTTAGAACTGATTTGGGTAAAGTGATGCGGCTTGCTAGGGATGACATTTTTTATTGCCAGGGGAAACCCACCCCCTAGGCGGAGGCCAGATAGCAGGGATCGCAAACCCAGGAGATCTGTGCGTCCGCACACTGGTATCTCAATAAATCGCATCAGAGGCCGACTGACGTTGCGGGAAATTTATTTCTGAGCATCGCTTTGCTAGAGATAGCATTCTTATGGTTGTTTTGTTATTTTAAACATTGAGACCAATCAGATGTTCATCTTATGACTTTTTCCAATATCAACAGGGCTACTAGGTGGTTTTATATTACTGGATAGAGCTGACAACAAACGTGGCCTATAGTAAGCTAAATAGCAAAGGTAAACTAGGCCAAAAGAAGATGGGATTATATGTCTCTAGTGTGTGACAACTTTTACCATAGATATGTTAGCCTGTTGATTACTAGTCTGCAAGAGTGGGCAACTAGTGGGAGAAAAAGGGGATAAAACAAGTTACAAAGAAGACCAAACTCTAGGAAAGGATTGAGTTGGCTATAGAAAGATCATGTTGCAACTCCTTGATAATAGGTTTGGAAGGTATTTTATGATGATTATTTGGAAATATATTTTTTTCTATTTCATGTATATGTTTGAATACCTCGGAAGCACGAACAATTCTAGATAGCCCCCATGTCCGTGTCAGAAACGTTTTGGACACAGACACTTCCCAGACACGGCCCAAAATGCCAGCCGTGTCCAGTTTATTTTGATCTTTTTTTGCACCCCGGATACAGTTGGACACTACCCAGACACTTTCTGGACACATCGTTGTATTTCAGAGTGCAAATGTTGAATATACAGCTGATGTTTATGCCTTATTGCTGAGAAAATCTAACACAGAACTGAAATCTAATTACAATTACAAATAAATCTATTGAAAAGAGCCAATATGCAAATTGTAAGCTGAATCAGATAATACAAGTGAAAATTATAGTCTAATAAGTTGGTTAAGTGAGTGATATGAACTCATATATGTTTATAAGAAACATATATTTATGTTTCTACTATATATTGTTTTCAGCATACACATAAAGACACACATATGTCTGCATATAAGATTATATATACGTAGATACATTATTAAGGACAAATTTTAAGATAAATTCTAGTTCATACGTCCCACACACACATATGTGTACATATTAAAACAATCCCTCATCCAATGTCATGTCTTTGTTATACATTTTAGAAATTTGATGTGACATGTGTCTGTGTTACTGTCCATTTCTAGAAACATGTCTGTGCTTCCTTGTCGAATACCCTCAAAACATTTGGAACCCAACCAAAATATCAAATCATAAGTTCTTTTAGATATCTTGTGTGACTTCTCATATAGATTATGTCCTCATACATAATTTTGAATTCCATGCAATATTATGTTTCATGATGCAAATTATCAAAAAGGAGTCGTCATAAATAAGGGATTTATTTTGAATATTTATATTAACAAAAATCATGTAAACCAAAGCGCGGGGTTCTACATGACTTGTGTGCAAAATGCAACTCCATAATAACCCCAATAAAAGAAACTGCACTATGAGTTTTCTCTGTACACTAAAGCACTCTTTTTTAGCACGAATAATACACGGGTTATGAATCTACATAATCGACTGCAAACATATTTTTAATTTTACTGGACCGATGGCATAATCAATAGTTTATAGAGAGGGCAGATAAGTCAACAAGAGACTAGCTACTTAAACTAGAGAGAGAGAAATTCTTCAGGCAAATCTCATGCAAAATAGGGTAACTTGGAATCCAACATCATTAGAATATTTTCTAGTATCCCTTTACACACATTAGAAGAACTTTTCATATTTATACCAAATGAGTATAGAGGAATTCTTACACATATCCTATATTCTCTCACACATCACTACCTTCATTACACAAAACACAATCTCATGTTGCACACAGTAATAAACTTAAGGGAACTAATTTGGAATCTTGAGAATTTAGTTCTATCGTTATGACACAAATTTCGATGACAATAATTACATTAACATTGTAGGTGTTAACAATGTTAGAATCACATTATGATTGTATTTACGCAATGATCTTTACAAGTAGGATTCGATAATAAGTACAAAATCCTATAGAGATGGAAATCTTGGAAGTACTAGAAAAAGAGAATGATTAGTGATCACAAATGTAAACTCACTACTACTAGTAAACATATGTTACTAAGGGCACACATAGGTATTTAAATACATTGTACAATGATGACAGTTGTGTGATCTACAACATCTGGATATAGCTCCTACATGACTTTGTTGATGCGGCACTTATACATGACTCGACCATGGAAACTACAACATGAAGCTAACGGGGGAGACTGGGTCTCTGTGCATGAACGGGTAGCTTCGTTCAGCCGGTATCTCATGTTGCTTACCTACGCACATGGGGAGTTCATGGTTTGACAACCCCCTGCAAGCGAGATGCTCCAAGGGAGTAAGGAAAAGCTTTCATTTTAGGAATTCAAAGCGTGACCGAGGAAGTGGCTTAGTCATCACGTTGATCATCTGATTCTTTTATAGATGTAACAAACCTAAAAATTACTTTTGAATACTTTCTCACACATAGAATGAAAATCAATTTCAATATGTTTGGTACGTGCATAAAAGATCAGGTTGATAGAGGGTATGTGACACCAATATTGTTGCACCACAACATAGGAGGGCGAGTGGGAGGATGATTGAGTTCATCAAGAAGAGAGTAGAGCCACATAAGTTTGGTAGTAGTGCTTGCTATAGCAATATATTCGGACTTCATAGAGGAGAAAGAAACGGTGTGTTGTATATGGGCAGTCCATGAAGTGATATTAGAACCTAAGTAGATGGTGTTTCCCCCAGAAGACCAACAATCATCAGGTTAACCAGCCCAGACAACATCAAAATATGCATACAATGTCTGTAAATTGGAGCGTGAAATGGTAAGAGATAGGATGTTGGTTTTCTTGATATAACAAAGAATGTGTTTTCTAGAAATCAATGAATTTATTTTGTTTGAGACATAAATTGGCATATTTTACTATCAAGTAAGGCAATGTTCGGTCGAGTGATTGTGAGGTATTGAGGAGCAACAACAATTTTATAAGATTGTTGGGGTTTGAGCATGGAGTAGTATGACAACTTGACTTTTTCTCTCTCCTATATTGTGTTATTTCTCTTTCATCAAGTGGCATCTTACTCAATTTATATCTTGAGTGTGGTGACACTCCAACAAGGACACAACAATGCTCAATTTCACTATATGTGACATTAATTTGTGATTTTGAACCATGTATCATTTCATAATGTCACCATTTTGCAAATTGAATTGAACCTTTTCTATATAATCTTCATGTTGTCCAATGTATATCATGATGTAGAGGATTTGATTTTGAATCCGACCATGCACAAATTGCTTCAATCGGAGTTTCATAGCCCAAGTTATGAACTTTTAAAATTAATTTGTGATTTTGAACCATGTATCATTTCATAATGTCACCATTTTGCAAATTGAATTGAACCTTTTCTATATAATCTTCATGTTTTCCAATGTGTATCATGATGTAGAGGATTTGATTTTGAATTTGAGCATGCACAAATAGCTTCAATCGGAGGTTCATATCCCAAGTTATGAACTTTTAAAATTAGCTCGAATTTCACATGTTTTGATCAATTTGAATTAGATTTGAGCTTATTTGGGCCCAAACTTTAGGTGCAGCCCAGAAACCTCCATCCTTTGGAGAAAACCCTAGTGCGCCCTTGCTAATGACCATTAGATCATGGATCTTCAATCTGATAGCTTGTAAGTCACCCTCTACCTTGATTCGTACCACTGTATCATGGTTACTTTAGAGCAACCAATCGGCTATTTTCTCACCACCATTTGAGAAATTGATGACCCCAATCATTTTATTTCTTCCTCTCCTTCAATTTCCCGATCTTTTTCTTCCTTTCCACACTTTGGATCCTCTCCATTCCCTCTTCTTCTACCCTCACCCAAGGTGATGGCACCACCCATGCATTTTGGGTGTTCATTGTGCAACACCCCAAAGCCTCGAGTTAAGACCACCCTTGGCCCTGGCAGAGCATTGTGGCCATGGGCGTCTTCTTTCCTAGCTCACCCAATTATTGGTTGCCCAATCTTGGGTCCCCTTCAGTGGGCACTGACCTAGCTTCTGACCTAGCTTGAACCTCTACGGGTGGGCTTACAGGAAACATAGTGGTGCCCTACGGGCATCGTCTGATCCAGATTGGAGGGCAAGTTTAGCATTTGGCTTTTGTGCTCCAGTGACTAGTCACCTAACGTTGCATGACTGTAGTCGATGACCAATCACGGGAGTGAGAGATGGGTGGTCACCCACGGGCATCTACGGTGAGCAACGTGTGACCAGAGAATTGTTGGGCAGTGTGACGTGGGCCTCTCGACGTGGGACGTGTGGCAGGACCCCTTGCCCTCAAGGCGCACATAATGTGCAATGGACATGTTCGTTGGATCTCAGGCCAAAGTCCCATATCCTTTACATTATATCAATGTAACACTCTCAACCCTTTATATGGTTTCAATACAAATTTTAAAAAATTCATGTATTCCACCTCACTCATCCAAAATGTACAAACCTATATACCAAATTAATTATCTTGATGATCTCTACGCAATGAGAATTATTTCAGACCCAAATTCCAATGTTTGTTCTCCTATATTCCTAAAGATGCAAACCTTAGTTATATTGAATATATTTGATGCATGACCATAATGAAGCATGAACCTTTATTGCTCCCCTAAACTACCAATCATCATATCAGTAGCTTATGATCACTTTTAAACTCAACGAGGGCCCAAAGAACCGATCTTACACTTGTTTCACCACTATGTGCATATATGACTAGTTTTGAGACTTTAATGTTGTAACATGCCCTTCTATGCTAATCGTGCATATTAATGTCAACTAATGTTCAATCATATTTATATCAGTAATATATGCATCTCCTTGACTTTAATATTTGTTCCCTTATATCATTCTTGCTATGGTTTTTCATTTGACACTTAATGCATGTATATGCCCATTTATGCAAATGTTTGGTTATACCTTGAACCAATGAGGGGTTTGACTTAACATATGCATACAACTCTATTAGGTCTTTGAAATCAATAATCTTGTGATGTTTTGTGACTTAAATGACTATGATCATCCCCTTGTTCTATGATGATGTTTGATACCCTAGCTCTACTAGTGATGACCTAGGGTGACACATATTGCTTGATCGTTTTTCTTGTATCCCAATCTTGATGTGAACCTATTTATTATGATCTCCCCTCTCATATCAGAGTTGCTAAATACCTTATGACTACTTTGGTGTGGAATGTCCCATCTAACCCATGTGTTGGGACCTTATAACATAAGCCTTATATGTTGGTTTGGGAATGTGTGTTGTATATGTTGGTTTGTGATGCCTTGACTCTAGGGGACATGCACCTATATTTGCATATGTTTCTTATGTACTTATCATGCTAATATAAACCATCTTGTAAGCTTGAATCTCATCACTTAATGAACTGTGGCCCTTTTTCCTTGTTATGAGTTCTATGACCTTGTTATGTGCCTTACTGACATAAATTTTGTTATGTTCATATAAAATAGATGGAACCTCGACATGACATGAAACTTGAACCCTACTTTATGATGACCTATAAATAAATAAAATATCATATAATGAACTAATTACCAACCTTGAACCTAACTTGGCCAAAATCCTAAAATGGAGCTAGTTAGGATTAATAATGAGAATCTAGTACATGCATGTAATCTTGTACTTAATCATGTGTTGCTTATGGATAGATGGTCAAAAGATAAGTTAAGTCATGATTCTAAAAAATAAAATATGGGCTTTAATAATTATATGACTATGGCTTTCTTACTTAAATGTGATACATATGTATGCTTGTTTACTTACTCAAATATTTCCATGTAGTTTTCTAGTATGTTTTTGGTTGTTTGTCTCGTATCATTGTTTTATAACTTGCAAACATAATATAGAAACTCTATTATACAAACCTTGTGCACCTGCTTGTATTCTTGGGGTAAGGACATGAGGTTGGGCGTCCTACTTGAGTTGTCAAGATAGGGTGGACCATGTTGATAAAATGGTTATCTCTTGGTAATGACCTTGAGGTCCCTCACGTATAAAAGGGTTATCTAATCTTGAGCACCCTTATAGACTCTTCCAATGGAAGTAGTCAAAGGCTTTATGATATATGATGTTTTTGGTATATTTGAGTGAAAACATGAGCTCTCATTTTTCTGAATACTTAACTTGTTTATTCTTATTTATTATTTCTGCAACTCTTTTCAAATTATGCAAAGCTTATGTATATGTATCTTTTAGCCCTATACTCAACACCTCATGTGTTGACCTACCTTGTTTCATGTATTTTATATGTTCAGATATGGCTTGAAGTTGATGGGCTTGGTGAGCTATGTCAGGTGTACTTATTGTAAGATCTCTAGTGTATATGAGTAGACTTGTAAAATTGTACTCTTGAATATGTAATTGTAAACTTGTAATAAGACTATGTTGCTTTATAATACGTATTGAATGGTGATATTATTATTGTGATTCTATCATGTTATTTGTTCATGTATGATAAGCTTTACACTTCTCTGTTCGTGCTTTGTTAATTCCATTCTAGGAAAAGACGCCTAGATCCACCAAATTGGAGTTAGGATTTGGGTAATAAATGGTTCCATGATAGATGGTATTTGAGCATGAAAAATAACTACACCAAACATTTCTCACATGAAACACAAACTAAACTCACCTTACATCTCAATTCTAGAAACTTAATGATGTCCCTTGTGGACTAAGTTGACTTAGCCTTTAGGTTAGAACATATATTTTCTAGAACTAGGTGCAGACTTGTGTAATCCCTAGAATCTTTCTTTTCTCCTCCTTCTATCATGTAGTATGGGTTGTAGATTCATGAGGGTGAGAAAAGGGAGACCTTATTACAACCCTAGACATATGTTCGCAACATGTGCATAGGGTCGCTACATATGTGTGCACCATGTTCTTGGTAGTTCTCTAAGGTGCCATGGTACTAGACTGCCTAATGAGTGTGGTAACTCATTTTGGTTTTGGTTTTGTTCAAATGGGGTTTGGTGGTTTCCCTCGCCTATTTCAATGTTGGAGAAAACCTATTTCAAACATTAGTATATATGTACATATGAAAAATGTTATCACACGCAGAAAGGTTGTGAGTGTCCATGTAACCTAAGAGAAAGAGATGTAACATCAAGTCTAGATGAGAGAGTTTATATGATAGTTTTAGTCTCTAGAGTTATCTAGAGGCATGATAAAGGTTAGGTTAGTAAGTATCCTAGATAACCTAAGTTGTTGTTCTTGTTGTTTATGATGATGTAGATGATGGTAATGATGATGACAATGATGACAATGTTGTTGTTGTTGTTGATGTTGTTGTTGTTGTTGTTGTTGTTGTTGTTGTTGTTGTTGTTGTTGTTGTTGTTGTTGTTGTTGTTGTTGTTGTTGTTGTTGTTGTTGTTGTTGTTGTTGTTGTTGTTGTTGTTGTTGTTGTTGTTGTTGTTGATGATGATGATGATGATGATGATGATGATGATGATGATGATGATGATGATGATGATGATGATGATGATGATGATGATGATGATGATGATGATGATGATGATGATGATGATGATGATGATGATGATGATGATGATGATGATGATGATGATGATGATGATGATGATGATGATGATGATGATGATGATGATGATGATGATGATGATGATGATGATGATGATGATGATGATGATGATGATGATGATGATGATGATGATGATGATGATGATGATGATGATGATGATGATGATGATGATGATGATGATGATGATGATGATGATGATGATGATGATGATGATGATGATGATGATGATGATGATGATGATGATGATGATGATGATGATGATGATGATGATGATGATGATGATGATGATGATGATGATGATGATGATGATGATGATGATGATGATGATGATGATGATGATGATGATGATGATGATGATGACGATGACGATGACGATGATGATGACGATGATGATGATGATGATGATGATGATGATGATGATGATGATGATGATGATGATGATGATGATGATGATGATGATGATGATGATGATGATGATGATTATGATGATGATGATGATGTTGATGATAGTGATGATGATGATAGTGATGATGATGATGACGATGATGATGATGATGACGATGATGATGATGATGATGACGATGATGATGATGATGATCATCATCATCATCATCATCATCATCATGATGTTGATGTTGATGTTGATGTTGATGTTGATGTTGATGTTGATGTTGATGTTGATGTTGATGTTGATGTTGATGTTGATGTTGATGTTGATGTTGATGTTGATGTTGATGTTGATGTTGATGTTGATGTTGATGTTGATGTTGATGTTGATGTTGATGTTGATGTTGATGTTGATGTTGATGTTGATGTTGATGTTGATGTTGATGTTGATGTTGATGTTGATGTTGATGTTGATGTTGATGTTGATGTTGATGTTGATGTTGATGTTGATGTTGATGTTGATGTTGATGTTGTTTTTGATGTTGATAATATGAGTTGCTTCATGATGCCCTATGTTTGATGTTTTAGGTTTCAAGTATGTTAAATAAAACGATATGAGTTTGACCATGCATCCCTAGTACATACAATAAGGGTGACCTCTTGATGTGACTCTACCCTACACGAGGGAAGGTTAGAGTACCTAACCTCCAAAATATGTGAAATATTGAAATATTTTCATGATGAGATACATGATTATGATTCTCTAGACAGACAAATTGTAAGTATATGATTTGAGTGACCTAGTGTGTGATTCCCTTGAAAATTTGACCCCTAATTTCCAACAAAAGAACTAACCCTTGAGAAAGAGGCAATTGAATATATGATGCTTGCTATATAGGTGAGGGAGATGTCCCAAGACCCTAAGATGATGTACATGATGTGTGATATCCATAATGATCCTCATACTCAAGTTAATGATTTGATGCAAAGGAATCTAGTGGTTTCTATTTTCTTATATGTCGAACAAAAGTTTGTTATAGGTAGATGGTTGTGGTTAGCATGTCTTGTTGGACATAGATAAGTCTTAGCTTGAGTGGCTTGAGCTTGTAGAGCTCCTTCAATATCAAGTGAGATAATTATGAAACCTCAAAGTTGATGATAATGTTGTCCCTCAGTTGATGCATGACACATTAAATAATCTCACTTATGTTAAATTTGAATGTGTACGGTAATTCACTCTCTCATAAGCTAGACCTAATGTGAAATGTAACATACACGAAAGATGTAGATTCAAAATCATGAGCTTGATACGATGATGTCTTGGAATCTTAACTTAAATAATCATGGCATACACATTTCTTAATTCTAGACTCATGATGATATAATGAGCATAACTGGTACTAGTTGGTATGATTTGGGGAGAAATTAAAACATGCATGAAATCTAGAATAATGATGAAAATACACGTACAATGACAATCTCATATAAAAACATGATTATGAAAATGTTTTCTTGAGAAATGGTCAACATAGATATTTTGAAACATGTCTTGGTCTCTTATGAGTATATGAACAAAAACCCTAATGTGATAGGGATCAGGGTTATGGAACTGTAATGTCAGTATTATGTCATAACATGATAACAACATCCAGTAATATGTATATTGTTGGAATGGGAACACCCTTAATGATGATAACCTAGTATACACCCCATGGTGATGGATACCTTGAAGCCTAAAGTTAGATACCTTGACACAAAATATATGTCGACTTTGACCTTTGATTTGGATCTTGGATGAATTCTGAGGACAAAATTTCTCTTAAGGAGGGAAGGATATGATAATCTGACTTTTTCTCTCTCATGGATTGCATTCTTTCTCTCTCATCAAGTGTCCTCTTACTCAATTTATATCTTTAGTGTGGTGACACTCCAGAAAGGACACAATAATGCTCAATTTCACTATATGTGACATTAATTTGTGATTTTAAACCATGTACCATTTCATAATGTCACCATTTTGCAAATTCAATTGAACCTTTTCTATATATCTTTAATCTCTCCAATGTATATGATGATGTATAGGATTCAATTTTGAATCTGACGGTGTAAAACTTGCCTCAATTGGAGGTTCGTAGCCTAAGTTATGATCTTTTAAAATTGGCTCAAATTTCACATGTTTTGATCGATTTTAATTAGATTTGAGCTTATTTGGGACCAAGCTTTAGGCGCGGCCCAGTAGTCACCACCCTTTGGAGAAAACCCTATATCACCCGTGCTAATGACTATTAGATCACAGATCTTTGATCTGAAAGCTCGTAAGTCACCTCCTACCTTGGTCCATACCATTGTAGTAGGGTTACTTTAGTTGGGAAATTGATGACCCCAGTCGTTTCATTTCCTCCTCTCCTTCAATTGCCCAATCTTTTTCTTCCTTTCCATACTCTAGGTCACTCTCCTTTCCCTCTTCTTCTACCCTCACTCTAGGCAGCACTTCCACCCATGTGTTTTGGGCATTCACTATGCGACGCCCCACAGCATCGGATGAGACCACCCTTGGCCCCAGTGGAGCATTGTGGTCATGGGCGGCTTCTTTCCCAGTTCACCTGACCATTGGTTTCCCAATCTTGGGTCCTCTCCAGCGGGCATCCAACATAGCTGCCACTACGTGATCCTCCATGGGTGGGCTTGCAGGAAATAGAGTGGCACCCTACAGGCATCGTCTGATCCGGATTAGAGGGCAAGTTTAGTAGTTGCATTTCGTGGGCTAGCGACTAGTCACCCATCATTGCGTGACTACAGTCAGTGACTAGTGGCAGGAGCAATAGATGGGCAATCATGCATAGGTGGTTGGGGCAAGCAACATGTGGCCATAGAATCGATGGGCCATGTGGCATGGGCCTCTCGGCATGGGATGTGTGGTTGGGCCCCTAACCTCAAGACACACACAAGGTGTAATGGATGCGACCACTGGATCTATGTCCAATGGCCCAGATACTTTACATGATATCAATGTAGCACCCAACCCTTTCTATATGGTTTCAATACAAATTTTCAAAATTTCATGTCTTCCACCTCAATCATCCAAAATGTATGAACATATATACCAATTTGACCAGATCGACGAGTTCTATGCAATGAGCATAATTGCAGACCCAATTCCAATGTTTGTTCTCATATATTCCTAAAGATGCAAACTATAGGTATATTGAATATGTTTGATTCATGACCATAATGAATCATGAATATTTATTGCTCCCCTGAACTACAAATCATCATATCAGTAGATTTTGATCATGTTTTAACTAAACGAGGGCCCAAAGCACCAATCTTACACTTGTTTCACCTTTATGTGCATATATGACTAATTTTCAAAGTTTAATGATGTTTTAAAACCCTGACCTATGTTTTGGGCTAACCCTATTTTCTTTGGCTTGATAATGTACTTATAACCTTGCTCTAATTCTTTGAGATGATCTTGGGGCTTGTGGAGAGCTTAAGTCTCTAGTTTGAGTTTGTTTGGATGTTGTTTGTGCTTTGTGTGCATGTTTTGGTGAGAATTGCAAATTGCCCCTTTTTGATTTGTCACATCTAGAGTGTTCCTTCTCTCTCTTGGCTTCATGAGAGATATTGTGGTGCTTTGGGAGCCTTGTTTGACCCTTGGTCGAGTGGTGTCACCCTTAGTAGTGATTAGGGTTTCTAGGGTTGACCTTGTGACCCTTTTTGGTTTGTCTTGACCTAGGTCACAACCTATGGATTGGTTGGAGGGTGTTGTAGTCGAGACACCTCCCCTAGGTGTGGTGGTCACGACCAAGATGGTCTTGGGTTGAGACAATATCTTGGTGTGGAGTGTACCAACCTATGTTGTTTGTGGGGATCTTTGTGTCGCGGCCTAGTGGTCCTTGGTTGTGTGTCATGATCATGGGTGGTTCCCTTGGTATGTTGTGGTCGCAACATGAGGGTTGGGTTGCCTAGGTGGTCGATATCCAATCTAGAGTGTATCACCATCTTTTTCATGTGGTCCTTATGTGGTTGCATGTTGGTTTCCTGGGTGGACAAGTGTCCCTTTGGAGCCCTATCTTGTTGACACCTCATCTCTTTCCCTACCTCCCTCCTTTGCTTAACCCCTTATCTCTCCATATAAGTAATTCTTATTAACCATCTCTTCCTCCCTTCTTTCTTGGTCGTCCTTGGAGCCTTTAGGATAAAGTAGATCTATTTTGGAGCTCTTGGTGGCCGGACTTCCCCTACATGTGGTGCTTGTGGTGATCCTTGGTCATCTTCAACCTTGGTGAGTGTTTATCTTTCCTTTATGGTGTTTTCGTTGGATTTTCTACCCCATCTTCTTCCCTTTTCTTGGCCCTAGATCATGTTTTAACATGGTGGTCTTTCTTGAGAGAAATATCCTCATCACAAGGGTAATAGGCCATGTTTTGACAAGGCGACACCCAAGTGAGAGGGAGTTTCTTCTCTCTTCCCCCCCCCCTTCTTTCTTTTGGTTCGGCCTTGAGTTTCTTTCTCTCTTTCCTTGGGAAATATTTGACCATGGTTTCTTCTCTGTGGCCAAGAGTGGAGCCTTTGGTGGATCTTGATCATCCTTTGGGATAGTGTGCTTGGAGCTTGCCTTCTTTGATGTGATCTTCCTTAATGTGGATTATATAACTCTTAACCTTCTCTATCAATGCACCTTTCTTACATGCATGTTATTTTTTCCTCTCTCTAATGTTTCTTTAACATGCTAGTAGATGGTGATAGATCTTAGAACTTGGATGATGTTGAGATCATGCATTTTTTGGATGTAATCGGAAACCCTAATTCCTGTGTACCTGAGTTTTGGTGTTTGTGGTGCATGGCGGTTTTCCTTCCTTTCTTGAATTTGGTTAAGTTGCATGCATTATGAGGGATTTTTTCAGTGTTCTATGTATTTTTGGTTTGTATTTGATGGTGATGATCTTGTCTCCTCTCCCTTTTTGAGGTTCCTTCTCATGGTGGTTTCATGAAGCTTGTTTTAGGGTTTGATGATTGTTTTGTATGAGGTTTTCCTCTATGGTGACGATAGGTTTCCCTTGTTGTATCACCTTTTTTAGCCATGGGTTTATCTTTATTTTGGCCTTGCTTGATCTTGGTTCTTGGTCTTAGTGGTGTCTTGACCATTTGTGGTCACCATGCCTTGTTTTGTCTTGGGTTGCGACATCTCTTTGGCTTGAGGTTTTGGGTCATGACGACTGGCCTTGTGGAGGTCACAACATCCTTATCCTTCATGATCATGACACCTACTTCCTTGAGGGTCAAAACATGCCTTGTTTTGGTTGATATGTTTACCTTTTCCCTTGGTTGGTCGCAACATGGCCTGGTCTTGAGTTATGCCTTTGTCACGGGTTGAGATGATCCTTGTTCTTGGGTCGTGACATGCTTCCTCAGGTGGGTAAAACCCTAATTCTAGCTAGACTTGGCTTGGTTTCTTGTGGGTCGAGACATGGTACACCCTTGATGTGTCGCAGTCATGAAATGGAATAGGTTGGTCACGTTCATAACACCATGGGTGATGGAGGTCACAACATGAGCCTTTGGTAGGTGGAACCCTAACCCTAGATGGGTCGAGACGCCGACATGGACCGAGTTGGGTGGTCGCAACCTAGATGTTTATGTGGTTGAGACACATGATGATGTTTATGTGGCTGAGTTACATGATGATGTTAGTGGTCAAGACACATGTTAATGGTGGTGGTTGAGAGGTATGCTCGTACACTTAATGATACTCTTGTATAAGTAATGTATGAGCCATAAAGAGTGTGGTTTAGAATAATGTATAATCAACTCTAATGATGTTCCTTAACCCTATTATACTCCAAGATAGTAGGAGGTGGTGTACCTTGGATTGGATGGTTTGTTGTAACTTCAAAACCCTAATCGGCTATGGAGTGGAAAACCCTAACCCTAATGATGAGTATGGTGACATGATTTCTTCTCTTTCTTAGAATGTCCAGTATATTGTGATGATATATTTCTCTTTGTGTGAACCTCTAATCTTGCAGGGTGAATGCACGCCAATACCTAGGTATGCTATTGTGATGGTTGAGTATAATTGAGACATGTGGAGATAATGATGTGACACATGAATTTAGGATGTTTTCTCTCTCTTGTTTATCTATTTCTAACCATGCATGTGTTATGAACTTGAATATCATAGCTAGTGCATTCTATAATGAGTATGATGTGACACTTGTTGAATGAGCCTTTATGAGGCATGTTGAAATACTTGTGATACAGTAATGGTGTGAATGGGTCCTATAACCTGGTGATGGATTGATGCCCGTTTTGAGGTGGTACCTCTAGTTCTATGATTAAGGGATTGATATCCCACAGTGATGTGACAATAATGATAGCCTTGAGTGACTATGAAACAATAATGATGGTCTTCTGAATGGCAGTGTGTAGGTGTTATGTGGTAATGGTGTGATAAAGTTCACACCTAATATGCCTTATATCTTTGAATGTTGTACCATTCCTTTATCTTTGTGGTGCTTGTTATGATTTTGTACATTATAACTTCATTGATGCCAAAGGGCACTTAATTTCCATAACTTAGAGATGGCCATGCGTGAGCCAATCCCATTATGAGATAATGGTGTCCGTGTGTGAGCCACTCCTTCTTTGAAAGACGGCCATGCGTGAGTCGATCTTTTTGTGATATGTGGATGGCCATGCTTGAGCCACTCCTATTACGACAGTCATGCATGAGCAGATTCCCTTGTGATATATGGACGGCCATGTGTGAGCTGATCTATTTGTTGACTATATGTCACTTGTACAAGTTGAGTAATTTGACATTGTAGTGTCACTCTCATGATAGCCGAGAGGTGTTAGAAAGGTTGTGTAATCTGACTCTATCATTGGCCATGTGTGGTACTAATAAGGACTTAATAGTGGTACTTTTGCAAGATAAAATATGAAAACATTAGAGGAGTCCTTGTTTCCTTTTGAATAGTTGGGTTGGTAGAAAATGTACATGGTCTTCATATTCCTCCTTAGTTTATAAAATGTTCTACTGCTCTATTATAGCTACCTTATCTTCTTAGATGATAATAACTACCCTGCTTACTTGAATAATTGAATCTTCTTATCATAGATGTAGCTTCACTTCTACTTATTAGTTACATTATCTATGCTTTAATGCATTGTCATAGAGTTATATCTCTCGCTGGGATGTTTGGTCTCACTCCTGTGGGTTTCCACATATTTTAGGTGGCCATGCACAATGAGGTGGTGATCGTGCAGCAAAGGCAGAGTAGCATCTAGAGCAGTAGTTGTGAAGGTTGGAAGTGTTTCTAGTCTTTTGGTGTAGAGTCCTAGAGTTATCTATGTACACTCAGGTCTTGGGGGCGTTTTCAATGTGTTTGTAGTTATGTTATTGTCGCAAGGTTTTTGGCATAAATATCTTTTGTTGTATAGTTATGGTAGTTGTACATGTATATGTATGTATGGATAATTCGTAATTTTTCCCACGAACCTAAAGTTTGCTCGAGGCGCAGGAGTAGTGGCGGTGGCCAGAGCGTGACCGGTAGGATTAGTGCAGCTGCAGAAAATGGAGGTGCCAAGAACTGTGAAGGATGTCTCTCCATATGATTTTGTGAAAGCTTAAGCATCTCATCTGAAGCGGTCGGGCAAGATTGAGTTACCTCCTTGGACAGACATTGTTAAAACAGCCCGATTTAAGGAACTTGCACCATATGACCAGGACTGGTATTTTATTAGAGCTGCATCCATGGCTAGGAAAATCTATCTAAGGTAGGGAATTAGCATGGGTGCAGTTAGGAAGATCTATGGTGGTAGGCAGAGGAATGGCAGCAGGCCGCCACATTTTTGTAAAAGCAGTGGATCTGTTGCTCATCATATTCTTCAGCAGTTGGAGAAACTAAACATTGTTGAGATTGATACAAAAGGTGGAAGGAAGATCACTTCTTAGGGACAGCGGGATTTGGATCAGGTGGCTGGCCGCATCAACATTCCAGCTTGAAGAACTTTTTTGTTGGATAAACTACATAACAATTGGAATGTGTAGTTGTATTCAATCTTTTCTTTTAATGACTTTCTAGCAGGATATAAGATTTTGGTTGTTATCAAACTTGATAGTCATTGTACTCTACCATATTTTTGTAGATTTAAAATTTTGTTGTGTGAAAAAAAATATGTATGTATGCATACATATATATATATATATATATATATATATACATATATATACATATACATACATATATATATGTATGTATGTATCTATGTATGGAACATGTTGTAAGCATGTTGTTTTATGATATGTAATACAACTAGCAGGATATGGATCTTTTCATGACATTTCTGAAGATGGTGCTTGTTGCAAATCGGTTTCAGTTTTTTAGTGTTTTTCAATAATATGTTGTTAGTGTTAGTTCTATGTTGGGTTTTGAGTAATCTTGCTTTGTGTGACAAAGGGTATCACATAGGGTTGGTATCAGAGCTTTAGGTTTGCAAAGTCTATAGGGACCTAGGACTAGGGTTTTTGTCTGTTCTAGTGTCCTCCAATCTATCTTATAAAGAATTATGCTTATACATAAGGAGAAGAAGAGTTGAAAAGATGGCTAGACAACATGAAGAATATGTTGTTGAGAGTGGTGTTGTTGCCCAGATAGAGGTGCAAGGAGGTAGGTTGTTGAGGAGAAAACACCTAAGACTCCCCAGTTTGACCAAGCCTTGCTGGAAAACCCTACCTTTCACTCCTTGTTTGAGCAGTTCATGGTGATAATGACACATATGGAAGATAGATTGCTCGTTCGTCAAACGAGAGCAGCAGTCCCCAATGTGGACTCCTCCATCTATGGGAAGAATTTCGAGTGTATTAGACATGTTGGGACAGTAGAGTATGTTGGGATGTATGATCTAGTGGATGTTTATTTGTGGCTTACCGAGCTCGAGAAAGCTTTCAAGATCCTTAGCATCCCATAGGTTGATAAGGTGAAGCATGGAATGTATCTTATGAAGGGGAGTGATGGACACTGGTGGGCCATAGAGGAGAAGAAGAGGCCTAGAGTTACAGTTGGTTGGGAGGAATTCCAACGTGAGTTTATCAGTCGGTACTTTCCTCAGACCTATTTGGACAAAAAGATCAGCCAGTTTGAGAGGACTCGGTAAGGATCCATGATGATCAATGAGTATGAAGTAAGGTTTATGGAGTTGTTGAGGTTCTGTCCTCACATGGATGCTATATATGAGGAGAGAATCTGACATTTTGAGAAGGGGTTGGACACTGAGTTGTCAACATTGGTGGTTGCCATAGAAAATAGAGAGTGTTTTGCCACATTTGTTGAGTCAGTTTGGAGGATAGAAAGGTATGTGGTTGAGAAGAGAGAGAAGAGTGCCAAGAAGAGGCTTGTTGAGTACTAAGGACAACCAACATGTGGCTTTAAGGATCCTAGGTTGTCAGCACCACCAGCAAAGTAGAGGTCCAGTGCACTGACACAGTGGTCACCAAGTAAGGGTAGGAGTCATAGTTTTCCACCTGTAGGAACCTAGAGTGTTGCATCAGTGTCTGTGACAGGGCCGCCTAGGCCTTGGTATGAGAACGAGATATGCTATAAGTGTGGACAAATTGGGCATTTTTCCCTGTAAAAGATGATGAGGTAACCCAGGAGTCGAGGTAGAGCTAGAACAACTTATAGAGACATCATTACAACAGTGGTGGAAGAGGTTATGGACAGGCATCACATGTTGGTTCCTCTAGACAGGCCAGTGGGGGACAAGGATGAAAACAGGTGAAGGCTTGACATTATGCCTTGAGTCAGCCATAAGGAGGGGTCAACCCTCAAGTTGAGACATGTCAGATGAAGTCTTTTCATTCTAATATGTCTGCTTTTGATTTTATGACTGCCTTGTTTGACCCTAGTAGAGCTTGAGGTAGAGATGTAGAGGTGGTACTCGTCTCTTTTTGCCTTGGATTTTGCGGGAAAAATCCATGTTAGAGGTTTATGGATTGTAAGGCCCATGACAAGTATTTTGGGCTAACCCTATTTTGTTTGGCTTGATGATGTGCTTAGAACATTTCTCTAATCCTTTGAGATGATCTTGGGGCTTGTGGGGAGCTTAAGTCTCTAGTTTGAGCTTGTTTGGATGTTACTTGTGCTTTGTGTGCATGTATTGGTGCAAATTGCAACTTACCCATTTTGGGGGGTATTCCTATAATTTTCCACATCTAGAGTGTTCATTCTCTCTATTATCTTCATGATAGAGATTTTTGTGCTTTGGGCACCTTGTTTGACCCTTAGTCAAGTGGTGTCACCCTTAGTAGTGATTAGGGTTTCTAGGGTTGACCTTCTGATCCTTGTTGGTTTGTCTCGACCTAGGTCACGACCTAGGGCTTGGTTGGAGGGTGTCACAGTCGAGACACATCCCCTAGGTGTGGTGGTCATGACCAAGATGGTCTTGGGTCAAGACAATAGCTTGGTGTGGAGTGTATCGACCTAGGTTATTTGTAGGGATCTTTGTGTCACGATCTAGTGGTCCTTAGTGGTGTGTTGTGACCATGGGTGGTTCCCTTAGTGTATTGTGGTCACGACATGATGGTTGGGTTTCCTAGGTGATCGAGATCCAACCTAGAGTGTATCACCATCTGTTGCATGTGGGCCATATGTGGTTGCATGTTTGTTTCTCGGGTGGACAAGTGTCCCTTTGGATCCCTATCTTGTTGACACCTAATCTCCTACCCTACCTCCCTCCTCCTTTGCTATATAATGCCTTATCTCTCCATACAAGTGATCCTTTTCATCCATATTCTTCCTCCCTTCTTTATTGGTCATCCTTGGAGCCTTGAGGAGCAAGGAAATCTATTTTGGAGATCTTGGTGGCTGGACTTCCCTTGCATGTGGTGCTTTTGGTGATCCTTGGTCATCTTCAACCTTGGTGAGTGTTCATCTTTCCTTTATGCAATTTTCCTTGGATCTTCTACCCCATCTTCTTCCCTTTTCTCGACCCTAGACCATGTTTTGACATGGTGGTCGTTCTTAGGAGTAATCTCCTCATCACAAGGGTAATAGGCCTTGTTTTGACAAGGCGTCCCCCAAGTGAGAGGGAGTTTCTTCTCTCCCCCCCCCCCCCACTCCTTCTTTCTTTTAGTTCAGCCTTGAGTTTCTTTCTCTATTTCCTTGGGCAATATTTTACCGTGGTGACTTCTCTTTCTTGAGGTGTTCTTGTGACCAAGATTGGAGCCTTTGGTAGAGCTTGATCATCCTTGGTGATCGTGTGCTTGGAGCTTGCCTTCTTTGGAGTGATCTTCCTTAAGGCAGGTTATATAACTCTTAACCTTCTGTATCAATGCACCTTTCTTACATGCATGTTTTTTTCCTCTCTCTAATGTTTCCTTAACATGCTAGTATATGGTGATAGACCTTATAATTTGGATGATGTCGAGATCATACTTTTTTTGGATGTAATCTGAAACCCTAATTCATGTGTACCTGAGTTTTTGTGTTTGTGGTGCATGGTGGTTGTCCTTCCTTTCTTGAACTTGGTTGAGTTGCATGAATGATGATGGAGTGTTTTAGTGTTCTATGTAGTTTTGGTCTATCTTTTATGGTGATGATCTTAGTTCCTCTCCCTTGTTGAGGTTCCTTCTCATGGTGGTTTCATGAAGCTTGTTTTAGGGTTTGGTGACTATTTTACATGAGGTTTTCCTCTATGGTGACGATGGGGCTACCTTGTTGTGTCACCTATTTTAGCCATGGGTTTGATCTATTTTAACCTTGGTCGATCTTGGTTCTTGGTCTTGGTGGTGGCTTGACCATTGGTGGTCACCATGCCTTGTTTTGTCTTGGGTCGCGACATCCCTTTGGCTTGAAATTTTGGGTCGCAACGACTGGCTTGTGAAGGTCATGACATCCTTCTCCTTGATGATTGTGACACCTACTTCCTTGAGGGTCTAAACACACCTCAGTTTGATTGAGATGTTTCCCTTTTCCCTTGGCTGATTGTGATTTGGTCTGGTCTTGAGTTATGCCTTTGTCGCGGGTTGAGATGATCCTTGTTTCTGGGTCATGACATGTTTCCTTGGATGGGCAAAACCCTAATTCTAGATATATGTGGCTTGGTTGCTTGTGGGTCGAGACATGGTACACCCTTGGTGTGTCACAGTTGCAACATGGGATAGGTTGTCCGTGGTCATAACACCATGGGTGATGGAGATGCGACATGAGTCCCTTGGTAGGTGTAACACTAACCCTAGATTGGTCAAGACGCCCTAGGTGTCGCGGTCATGACAAGGACTGGGTTGGGTGGTCACGACCTAGATGTTTATGCGATTGAAACACATGATGATGTTTATGTGACTGAGACACATGATGATGTTAGTGGTCGAGGCACATGTTAATGGTGGTGGTTGAGAGGTATGATCAGACACTTAATGATACTCTTGCATAAGTAATGTATGAGCCATGATGACTGTTGTTTGGAATAATGTATAAACAACTCTAATGATGTTCCTTAACCCTAATATACTCCAAGATAGTAGGAGGTGGTGTACCTAGGATTGGATGGTTGGTTGTGACTTCAAAACCCTGATCATCCATGGAGGGAAAACCCTTATCCTAATGATGAGTATAGTGACATGATTGCTTCTCTTTCTTAGAATGGCCAGTATATTGTGATGATATCTTTCTCTTTGTGTGAACCTCTAACCTTTCAGGGTGTATGCATTCCAATACATTGGTATGCTATGATGATGGTTGAGTATAATTGAGACATGTGGTGATAATGATGTGAAACATGAATTTAGGATGTTTTCTCTCTCTTGTTTATCTATTTCCAACCATGCAGATGATATGAACTTGAATATCATTGCTAGTGCATGCTATGATGAGTATGATGTGACACTAGTTGAATGAGCCTTTATGAGGCATGTTGAAATACTTGTGATACAAGAATGGTGTGAATGGGTCATTTAACCTGGTGATGGCTCATGTGGAATATTATCGCACTAACAAATTCACTCTGGGTTGAGATCCTCGAGTTTTAACCAAAACCTTGTGCAATAATACCACCCGCAAGCGGATGGGTCTTGTCGCAGTATAGTTAAGGATTGAATCCCAAGAAACAATGTTTTTAAGAATCGTTGCTAGTCGAATCTAGCTCAAGTAAGACCAATATTTAGAATGATTGGTTGATTTGGGGTTAATTAAACTAATTGCAAGAAAGTAAAGAGAAAAATTAAAGTTGGATCTAGATTAATGATATGGAATTGCTGGGATGGTCTCGGGTTTCACCACCACTACACATGCAAACACATCCAAACATCAAACATCCAGGCAAGATATAACTATCCAAATAGAGCTGATGCAAAACCCCCCATATGGGCGTTAGGTTTGCGCAAGCATCACCTTCAGCATCAGATGTCTCGTCACCATCCGGGTCATATAATTACGGCTCCAAAGATACAAAATCCAACTAAGGCTGTGGCCCTCCCTAAGGGATGTTTAGGCACACAGAAGCGTCACCGTAGGCTAGATGGCTCGTCCCCTCACGGATCATACACTTACAACCTCAAGGAATCCTATCAGAAGTTCTCGTCAAGGAGTCAACCGCGCTAATTGACAAGTAAGAAGATGATTAATCTACAAGAAAACATCGACGATTAACAAAGAAGATACAAAATCCAACTAAGGTTGTGGCCCTCCCTAAGGGATGTTTAGGTCACAAAAGTGTCACTGTAGGCTAGATGGCTCATCCCCTCATGGATCATACACTTACAACCTCAAGGAATCCCATTCTATTTCTAGTATGGGAGTCAACCTCACTAATCAACATTCTACCATACATATAGAAGTTCTCACAACATAGGGAAGAACAAGATAAAAGCAAGCAGGTAATCAATTTACAAACATTAATGATTAAAAATGAAATGAAAATTTATATACATTGCCTTAGAATGTTAAATGAAAAGACATGAAAGCATGGGTAGCAGGGCTAGTCCCCGCACCCCAGCAAAAAGGAACTACTCGCTCATGATGCGAGGAACAAGAAGAGAAAGAGAGAGGGAAGATTCCGCCATGAGCATGATGCAGCAGGTAGCCACAGCTCGGTGAAGATGATGTGGTCTCCTACATCGTGTCGGGGTAGATCTTGGACGAAGAGGAAGAACCATCAAGACAGACCGGGCAAATCTTCTTCTCTACCTTCCTTCTCGTCTTGGCCTCCTTGCTCACAGCAAGAGGAGCAGGGGAAGTGGCAATCGCGTGGATAGAGCTAGATCGAGCCTTGTGTTTGGGCAAACTGGTGGTGTCCTTGGGTCGATACCCAAATGAGGACCCTCATGGTTCTATTTATAGGCACTAGTCTAGTCCTCATGTTTTCGGCGTGAGTCCGCTCCAAACGGTTTGGATCAACCGGTCTTGCTTGAATGGTTTGGAGCAAACGGTCTTGGAGACCGTTTGATGGCCAAACGGTCTTGTATTAATTTTCCTTCAAATGGTTTTGGCTTTAACGGTCTCTGCCTCTGATCGGTGTTGAGTCTCTATCCAAACGGTCTTGCAAATCTATGACCATACAGTCTTCAGCAAATGATTGTCGGTCTTAAGAGTATATGTTGACCAAACGGTCTTAAAGACCAAATAGATCCAAATGGTCTTGGGGCCATGCGCCGCCAAACGGTTTTGAGCTCTCACGGTCTCAGGAAAACAGTCTACAGCCCATCGGTCTTCACTTCCAAATGGTTTCTACTCCAAACGGTCTTGGCTTTAATCGGTCTTCACTTCCAAATGGTCTTGAAGACCGATGGGTTTCAATCGGTCTTGAGATATAAACGGTCTTTGGCGTCCAAACAGTCTTGAAGATCGATGGGATCCAATCGGTCTTGGCTCCAAACAGTCTTGGGTCCAAACGGTATTGGGGACCGTTTGGGTAGGTGGAAGGTGGAGGACCGTGTGAGTGAATAGCTAAGACTGAGAGGTCAAAACCAAATGGGTAGACCGCTAGGGAAAACCGTTTGGTAAAGAATGATTGACCAAGATAGAATAGGCAAAACTGTTTGGTCAAGACCAAGGTTGAGAGGATCTTTGGTGAGTTCTATTTGATGGTTGCATCATCATGACATGCATAAAATCAATATAAATCTAGTTAATAATCTTGATAATTGAATCAGTTAAGAACTCTTGCATTTTGTGAGATTTAGGAGATGAAATCGAAAGTATTGAATCGAATTGGTCCCAAAAAAGGTGAACAAAAATCATGATGAATAGAGATTCATCAGAATACCCCATACTTAAACGTTGCTCTTCCTCGAGTAACACAAAATATGAAACAGTCGCTAACTGAATACTTTCAAATCGTGTGATTGCCTCCTCTTCACATCATGATTGCTTCTATCTACTCAGTATGACTAAGCATCTCAACTTCCTGAGACCACTGAACACATCTCACCATATCTTTGTTCCTGGGTTTGTTTTCCAACATCACTTCCTCCTCACTTTTTCCAAAAATAAGCATGTCAGAATTTTGTAAGAGTCCAGAGATACCCGCAGAACAACAAGTGTGCATCTGATCTGACACTGGTGTTTTTAGGATAGAGGAGGCATTTATTGTGCCTTTAGGTGGAAAGGGAGTGAAGGGTGGTATGGAAGGAAGAAATAAATCTCTCCTCTATTCGACTCGATATTTTTATTATATCATTTGCAATTTCATTTATTGCATTTTTTTTTGCGAATCTCTCCTCTATTCGACTCGAGATTGCATTTTTTTATGTGCGCTTTGGCATCTTTTCTTGGTGATACGCCCCTATTAATTTGTGAGGGGTATGGAAGAAGTGGATATAATGGGAAGTGGCGTGCCACCCCGAACTTAGGGCTTGGCACTATTTTGGCTATTCTTGTTTCTTTTTTATGGATGGAGGGGTACGAAGATGATAGAAGAAGTGTATAAGAAAGTTCAGATCAGAATGCCACTTGATTTACAATTCAATGCACCAGGTTGTTCTCTTTATCGTACTCTGCTCCAATAATGACTTGATGAGGATCTGGTGGGGATTCCATATTATTGTTCCACTAGCCAGTTAGGAAGCACGACGTGTTATATCCCTATCAATTTGACAGACACTTGCCATTTTTGCATAAAGATCATGATGTTAGGATTCATAAGCTTCACATGATGATTTCAATCAAAATGCTAGTTTCAAAAGGTGGTCCTCTTGAGGATTTTCTTTGAATAAGGAGGGTATAATGATTCAAAAGTGTCAAAACTTCATCTAGTATCTGTTCAATTTCATTGAAAAACTTTTTAAAATTTTTGAAAATTTTGGTCAAAAATGCAACGATGAAATCTTAAGTTTGAAATAGATGGGTGAAGGTGAAAGTAAAATACGTACCACCCACCCCCACCCTGAACTTCGAAATTTTCTTATCCTGAGAAAACTCTAAATCCGAGATGGAGTGGAAAATTCATGCCGGTTGGACCGCCAGATGTGGTTGCGTTCCAATCAGCGTGCATCCTTCATCTGAAAATCTCAAAAATGAAGACTAATCAGAACTCAAGATAGCATCTCGTGATGCGATTTTTATTTAGTGCAAAGATCATCTAAAAAGTAAAAACTAAATTAGGGAAAATTACAAAAAATGAATTTATTGATCGGGTTGCCTCCCGACAAGCGTCTTTGTTTTACATTGATGGCTCGATTGAATCCTTCAATTTTGCGGTGGATATGTTGGTCTGAAAAGTTTTATCGATTTTTCAGTGCTAGTATCTACTGAGATGAGATATCTCTTCACGTGTTGTCCATATGCCACAAAATAGCCTAACTTTTCACTCCATAAGGAGAAAGCACCATGTGGGTAGATACTCTTGACAATGTAAGGTCCAGTCTAGTGAGAACAGAGTTTCCCTGGGAATAACCTCAGTCTTGAGTTGAACAGAAGAACTTGGTCTCCTACTTGTATATCCTTTCTTTTCATGTGGCCATCGTGCCAAAGTTTCGTGCGTTCTTTGTAGATTCGTGCATTCTCATAAGCTGTCATCTGGAGTTCTTCCTGCTCCTGGAGTTGTAGAATCCTGGCTTGGCCTGCTTTCTTCATATCAAAATTAAGTTGTTTTATTGCCCACCATGCTTTATGTTCGAGTTCAACCGGCAGGTGGTAAGACTTTCCATATATTAATCGAAAAGGTGCAGTTCCAAGGGGAGTCTTAAAAGCGGTTCGGTAGGCCCACAATGCGTCATTGATTTTTACTGACCAATCTTTTCGATTGCGGCCTACTGTATTTTCCAAAATAGCCTTGAGTTGACGGTTAGAAACCTCTACCTGTCCACTTGTTTTTGGATGGTAGGGTGAGGCTACTTTGTGCGTTACACCATATTTTCTCAGCAATGCTTCAAAGCTTCTTTCCAGGAAATGAGATCCTCCGTCAGATATCACGGTGCGTGGGACTCTGAAATGGGAGAAAATAATATCTTTGAACATTTTGATGATGGGTTTGGAATCACTAGTGATGGTTGGTATGGATTCTACCCATTTTGAGACATAATCTACCGCCACTAGGATGTTGGAAAATCCATGAGAAGATGGGAATGGACCCATGTAGTCCACACCCCAAACATCAAATATCTCGACTTCTTGCCACAACTTCATTGGCATCTCATCTCTCTTTGTTATGTTACCCGTTCTCTAACAATTATCACATGATAAGACAACGTTGTAGGAATCTTTGGATATGGTTGGCCAAAATAAACCACATTGCAAAAAATTTATAGCAGCTTTCTCAGAACTCATATGGCCTCCAACTGGGCCTGAGTGACATTGCTCTAAAATGAGTTGGGCTTCTTCCTCAGTGATACAATGTCTGTAAAGACCATCAGCACAGAGCTTGAAGAGGTACGGCTCATCCCAGTGATACTGCTTCACATCATGCATGAATTTCTTCAGTGCATTTTCGGTGCATTCAGGGAGGATGACACCAGCGGCAAGGTAATTTACATAGTCCGAGTACCAAGGGGTAGCTTCTAAAACTTTCATTAGCTGGTCATCCGGAAGAGAATCGTTAATCAGGATCTTCTCGATTTCTAGAGTGTGGATGTGACTGAGGTGGTCTGCCACAACATTCTCTGTACCTTTCTTATCTCTGATCTCCAGATCAAATTCTTATAGGAGGAGAATCCATCTTATTAATCTAGGTTTAGCATCTTTCTTCGCTAGGAGGTAATGGATAGCGGCATGATCTGTGTAGATAATGATTTTTGAACCAATGAGATAGTATCTGAACTTGTCAAAGGAATACATGACTGCAATAAGTTCTTTCTTAGTAGTTGCATAATTCCTCTGAGCCTCATCGAGGGTCTTCGATGCATAGTAGATCACATATTGTTTCTTCTATATACATTGCCCTAGAACAACACCCACAGCATAATCACTGGCATCACACATAATTTCAAAAGGGTGGTCCCAATCTGGAGCTCTAATAATGGGTGTTGTTGTAAGAGCATGCTTTAGGTTGTTGAAACTTTTGATGCATTCTTCATCAAAATGGAAATCAGCATCCTTTAGTAACAAGTTGGTCATAGGCTTGGTTATCTTGGAGAAATCTTTGATAAACCTTCTGTAAAAGCCTGCATGACCAAGGAACACGCGAACATCTCTTACATTGGTTGGAATAGAGAGTTTGGAGATCACTTCGATCTTGGCCTTGTCCACTTCAATTCCTCAGTTACTGACCCTATGGCCAAGGACAATGCCTTCTTTTACCATAAAGTGACATTTCTCCCAATTTAGCACAAGATGTGCTTCTTCACATCGTTTGAGGACTAGGGAGAGGTGCTTCAGGCATGAGTCGTGTGAATCCCCATATACGGAGAAATCATCCATAAAAATTTCCATAATGGTTTCAGTGAGTCCAGCAAATATGGCTGCCATACAGCGTTGGAAAGTGGCAGGAGCATTATAAAGTCCAAATGGCATCCTTCAGAATGCATATGTTCCAAATGGTCAAGTAAAGGTTGTTTTCTCTTGGTCATCTGGATGTATAGGTATTTGATAGAATCTAGAGTAACCGTCGAGATAACAAATATACTCTTGGTGAGCCAACCTTTCTAGGACTTGGTCAAGAAAAGGCATTGGGAAATGATCCTTTCGAGTCGCCTTGTTCAACTTCCTATAATAAATACACATCCTCCACCCTGTGACTGTTCGAGTGGGGATGAGTTCATTGTCTTCATTCCTTATCATTGTAGTTCCACCCTTCTTCAGGACAATGTGCACATGACTTACCCATGGTGAATCGGAGATAGGATAGATAATTCATATCTTGATTAATTTTATAACTTCAAGGCGGACAACTTCTTTCATATTCAGATCAAGCTTCCTTTGATGTTCAACCGTTGGCTTGTAATATTCCATCATGGGGATTTTATGCATGCATAGTGCTTGACTGACCCCAGTGAGATCACTCATCTTGTAGTCGATGGCTTTTCTTTTTTCCTTTAATTCTGTCAAGAGTTTATCTTCTTGTTCTACCATTAGATCTGAATTTATGATGATTGGGCAAACTTTGAGGTCATCTAGAAATGCGTACTTCAATCCTTAAGGTAGGGGTTTCATTTCAGGATCTTTTTGTTTCTCACATGATTCTTCAGTAGCATCCATAGCTTTTAGTTCCGCAATCTTGGCTTCAGGATCTTCTTCAGCAGTATCAAGGTAGAAAACATAACTTTTCACTTGTTCGTCAGTTGAACTTTCTGCATTTGGATTAGTAAGGGTCATCCCTAAGGGATCTTCTTATTCATAATCCTCTTGTGTGAGGAGTGACATCTGCTCTATGCACTCAATCAAGTAGACTTCTTCTTGCATGCTTGGTCTTCGCATACTTTCAAAAACTTTAAACTCGAGAGTTTCTTTACCTAATCTGAGCAGCAAAATTCTTGCTTCAACATCAATCAGAGCTCTTGTAATGGCAAGGAATGGACGTCCAAATATGAGAGGGTACCTAGTGTCTTCCTTTATGTCCATGATGACGAAATGACATGGAATATAGGAATCTTTTCCTACCTTGATAGGGTCGTCCTCAATGATTCCTAAAGGTAGAGTCATAGTGTTATATGCAAGTTGTATGGTCATGCCAGTCGAGAGAAGTTCAGCAAACCCTAGCCTTTTGTAGAGGCTAAGTGGCATGATGGAAATGCTAGCACCAAGATTGCCCAATCCTTTATTGTAGGATGAATCACCGATATGGCAAGAAATCCCAAAAGATCCTGGATCTTTTTGCTTCTTGGGCATCTTACTCTGGATGATATCTGAAGTAGTTGTTGCCAACTTGACTGTCTCCTACTCTTCAGTTATATATTTCCTTGTGAGAAGTGACTTCAAATACTTCGTCCAGGCTGGTATCTCAGCTAGCGCATCTGGGAAGGGTATATCAACATGAAGCTTTTTCATGGCTTCCTTGAACTTGTTGAAATGAGTATCCAACTTGGTTTGCCTTAAACGAGCAGGGAAAGGTATATGAGGCTTGTATATAGGGATATCAAGTTCTGGTGTTGCTCCTTCCTCTTATGTAGCAGGTTTCACATAATTTTCTTTGTCTGACTTATCATTGCTTGGCTGCTCCTTCAAAATAGATTCAGGTTCTTCGTCAACTTGATCATTCACCTAGTCTTATTCATCTATGACAACCACTGGTGTCTTGGTAGGAGGGTCGAGATATACATTACCAGAACAAGTCATAATAGCCTTCAACTGCTCAGGATGTTTAGGGTTATTCTCCAGTTGACCGGCAAAAGCTCCAGCAGGTGGTTTCATACTAGCTGCAAGTTGAGCTAATTGAGATTCAATAGCCTTCTGATGGGCTTGCTGGTTAGCTATCATAGTTTGTTGCGACTGCAACATCTTCTCAATGTTCGTTAGCTTGTCATCAGGAGGAATGGGACACGATTGCTGCCCATGTGATTGATAGGGGATATGGTTGAGATTCTAAAACTAAGAGTTGTTCTGATAGTTGTTGAAGTTCCTATTTTGAAAATTTCCCTTATAGTTTCCCTGATTCCCAAATTTTTTTTTGGTTATATGAACCAAGTTGATGTGAGTTCACCGCTCCTGAAGGGTTTCCATATTGAAAACTGGGATGGTTCCTGTTCTGACTTGGATTGTAGTGTCCTTGACCAGGGATAGTGTTGACGACATTCAAACTTTCCATCTAGTCATTATCTCCTTGTCCATTGACTTTGCTTAAAACAACATCATAGAGAACATTGCATGATAAGGTAGAGTGATCAGTGCCTTTACATGATTCACATAACAGTGAGGCTGACTTGATTTGTTCTTTTTGTTGAGGGAGTGAATGTCTTCTATCATAGGTAGCAAGGGATGATTCGATATGATCTTTCTTTGCAACTAAGAGTTTGAGGGTTTCAGCGATAGACTTGAACTCAGGAATAGCTTCAGCCATTGCTACTTTCAACACTCCTTTGCTTATAGATCTACCCCAATTAGCTTGATTTTCAGCTCCAAGGGTGACAACTCTCCATGTGCTGTCATAACTCTGACGCATGAAGTTTCCTCCAGATGAGGAGTCTAGAAACCTCTTGATATTGTCATCCACACCCCTATAGAAAATCTCAATGAGTTGATTCTTAGGAATTCCATGATGTGGACACTTGCGTAGAAGTTCTTTGTATCTTTCCCATGCTTCAGCAAGGGTTTCTCTAGGGGCTTGAGTGAACATTGTTATTCGACTCCTAATTTCATAGGTGAGAGAAGGAGGGTAGAATTTTTCCAGAAAAACATTTTGAAGTTGTTCCGAAGTGGTGATAGATTCACATTGCAAGGAGTTGTACCAGCTTATAGCTCTATCAGCGAGAGAATATTTGAAGAGACGGAGTCGAATGGCATCGTTCGAGACTCCATTTTTCTTTGTCATAGCACATAGATCGATAAACCTCAGAAGATGTTCCTGACTATCTTCTCCTTGTTTACCATAGAATGGGATGTTCTGAAGCAAGGTAATCTAATGTGCTCATATCTCAAAGTTGGGAGCATTGATGGGAGGAGGTTGAACTGGGTGATGAACATCAGTAGCTTTAGGGATTCAGAACTCCCTAAGATCCTTTTGCAGTTCTGCTACTTGCGTTGATGCTTGTGCTGCTAGGATCTCTTCTTGAACCGCAGCTATGGCTTCTTGCACGAGCCTTTCTCTTTGTGCATAAATGGCTTGAGCTACCCTTCGGGCTATTTCCTCCTCTTGAGCCATTCTTGCTTGATTCTCTCTGTTTTGACGATGAAAGGTCCTGTCTATCTCTAGATCAAAGCTAGCAGAGAGTCTGGGACTGTTAAAATGGTGCATACACTAGTCTTTTAGATGTACCTGAAATGGAAAAATTTCAAAAGTGAAATCCACGGGATAGAGTCAAATTCAAGTGAATGATCAATTATATCAAAAGAAAAACAAAGACCTAGATTATCCTTATTAGAACTAGATTTGACTAACTGATTTTGTTGTCCCCGGCAACGGAGCCAGAATTTGATGTGGAATATTATCGCACTAACAAATTCACTCTGGGTTGATATCCTCGAGTTTTAACCAAAACCTTGTGCAATAATACCACCCACAAGCGGATGGGTCTTATCGCAGTATAGTTAAGGATCGAATCCCAAGAGACAATGTTTTCAAGAATTGTTGTTAGTCGAATCTAGCTCAAGTAAGACCAATATTTAGAATGATTGGTTGATTTGGGGTTAATTAAACTAATTGCAAGTAAGTACATAGTAGAATTAAAGTTGGATCTACATTAATGATATGAAATCACTGGGATGGTCTCGGGTTTCACCACCACTACACATGCAAACACATCCAAACATGAAACATCCAGGCAAGATATAACTATCCAAATAGAGATGCTGCAAAACCCCCCATACGGGTGTTAGGCTTGCGCAAGCATCACCTTCGGCATCAGATGTCTCGTCACCATCCAGGTCATATACTTACGGCTCTGAAGATACAAAATCCAACTAAGGTTGTGGCCCACCCTAAGGGATGTTTAGGCACACAGAAGTGTCACCGTAGTCTAGATGGCTTGTCCCCTCACAGATCACACACTTACGACCTCAAGGAATCATATAAGTTCTCGTCAAGGAGTCAATCGCGCTAATCGAAAAGTAAGCAGATGTTTAATCTACAAGTAAACATCAACGAAGATACAAAATCCAACTAAGGTTGTGGCCCTCCCTAAGGGATGTTTAGGTCACAGAAGTGTCACTGTAGGCTAGATGGCTCGTCCCCTCACGGATCATACATTTACGACCTCAAGGAATCCCATTCTATTTCTAGTATGGGAGTCAACCTCATTAATCGACATTCTACCCTACATATAGAAGTTCTCACAAAATAGGGAAGAACAAGATAAAAGCAAGTAGGTAATCAATCTCTAAACATTAATGATTAACAACGAAATGAAAAGTTATATACATTGCCTTGGAATGTTAAATGAAAAGACATGAAATCATGGGTAGCATGGCTAGTCCCCACACCCTAGCAAGAAGGAACTACTCGCTCATGATGCGAGGAACAAGAAGAGCAAGAGAGAGGGAAGATTCTACCATGAGCATGATGCAGCAGATAGTCATAGCTCGGTGAAGATGATGTGGTCTCCTACATTGTGTCGGGGTAGATCTTGGACGAGGAGGAAGAACCACCAAGACATACTGGGCAAATATTCTTCTCCACCTTCCTTCTTGTCTTGGCCTCCTTGCTCACAGCAAGAGGAGCAGGTGAAGTGGCAATCGCGTGGATGGAGCTGGATCGAGCCTTGCATTTGGGCAGCCTGGTGGCATCCCCGGATCAATACCCAAATGAGGACCCTCCTGGTTCTATTTATAGGCATTGGTCAGGTCCTCACATTTTCGGTGTGAGTCCTCTCCAAACGGTTTGGAGCAACCGGTCTTGCTTGAACAGTTTGGAGCAAACGGTCTTGGAGACCGTTTGATGGCCAAACGGTCTTGTATTAATTTTCCTTCAAATGGTTCAGGGTTTAACGCTCTCTACCTCTGATCGGTCTTGAGTCTCTGTCCAATTGGTCTTGCAAATCTATGACCATACAGTCTTCAGCAAATGATCGTCGGTCTTGAGAGTGTCCATTGACCAAACAGTCTTGAAGATCGAATAGATCCAAATGGTCTTGGGACTGTGCGCCGCCAAATGGTTTTGAGCTCTCACAGTTTTGGGAAAATGGTATGCAGCTCATCGGTCTTCACTTCTAAATGGTTTCTACTCCAAATGGTCTTGGCTTCAATCGGTCTTCACTTCCAAATGGTCTTGAAGACCGATGGGTTTCAATTGGTCTTGATATGTAAACAGTCTTTGGCGTCCAAACGGTCTTGAAGACCGATGGGATCCAATCGGTCTTGTCTCCAAACGGTCTTGGGTCCAAATGGTATTGGGGACCATTTGGGTAGGTGGCAGGTAGAGGACCGTGTGAGTGAATGGCTAAGACCAAGAGGTCAAAACTGAATGGGTAGACTGCTAGGGCAAACCGTTTAGTAAAGAACGATTGACCAAGACCGAATAGGCAAAACCGTTTGGTCAAGAATATGGTTGAGAGGATCTTTGGTGAGTTCTAGTTGATGGTTGATCCTCATCATGACCTGCATAAAATCAATATAAATCTAGTTAATAATCTTGATAATTGAATTAGTTAAGAACTCTTGCATTTTGTGAGATTTAGGATATGAAATCGAAGTATTGAATCAAATTGGTCCCAAAAAAGCGACTAAAAATCATGATGAATAGAGATTCATCAATGGCTTGATGCTTGTTGTGAGGTGATACCTCTAGTTTTATGATTAAGGGATTAATATCCCATAGTGATGTGAAAATAATGATAGCCTTGAGTGACTGTGAACCAATAATGATGGTCTTGTGAATGGCAGTGTGCAGGTGTTATGTGGTGATGATGTGATAAGTCCACACCTTATATGCCTTATATGTTTGAAGGTTGTACCATGCCTTTATCTTTGTAGTTCTTGTTATGATTTTGTACATTATAACTTGATTTATGCCAAAGGACACTTAATTGCCATAACTTAGAGATGCCCATGCGTGAGCCGACCTTGTTGTGAGATAAGGATGGCCATGTGTGAGCAACTCCTTCTTTGAAAGATGGCCATGCGTGAGCTGGTCTTGTTGTGATATATGGATGGTCATGCTTGAGCCACTCCTTCTATTGGGACGGTAATGTGTGATTTGATTCCCTTGTGATATGCATGAGTCGATCCATCTGTTGACTATATGTCACTTGAAGAAGTTGACTAATTTGACATTGTAGTGTCACTCGTGCTAGCTGATAGGTTTTAGATAGGTCACAGAATCTGATTCTTCCATTGACCATGTATGGTACTAATAAGGACTTAATAGTGGTACTTTTGTAAGATCAAATAAGAAAACATTGAATGAGGTCTTGTTTGCTTCTGTATACATGGGTTGGTAGAAAATATACATGTTCTTAATATTCCTCCTTAGTTTATAAAATGTTCTACTACTTTGTTATAGCTACCTTATCTGCTTAGATGATAATAATTAGCCTACTTACATCAGTAATTGAATCCGCTTATCATAGATGTAGCTTCACTTCTATTCTTTAGCTACATTATCTATGCTTCAATAGTGTTTCCAGAAAGTTATATCTCTCATTGGGACGTTTGGTCTCACCCCATGGGTTTCTACATCTTTTAGGTGGCCTTGCAGGATGAGGTGGTGATCATGTAGCAGAGGCAGAGCAGCATCCAGAGCAGTAGTTGTGAAGGTTGGAAGGGTTTCTAATATTTTGGTGTAGAGTCCTAGAGTCATCCATGTACACTGAGGTCTTAGGGGTGTTTTCAATGTGTTTGTAGTTATGTTATCGTCATTAGGTTTCTGGCGTGAATGCCTTTTGTTGTATAGTTATGGCAGTTGTACATGTATATATATGTATGGAACATGTTGTAAGCACGTTGTTTTATGATATGTAATACAACTGGAAGGATATGGATCTTTTCATAACAAGTCTTTCTAAACATGGTGCTTGTTGGAAATCGGTTTTAATTTTTTAGTGTTTTTCGATAATCCATTGTTAGTGTTAGTTCTGTGTTGGGTTCTATGTAATCCCACTTTGTGTGACAAAGGGTGTCACATATTACCATGCCCTTCTATGCTAATCTTGCATCTTAATGTTGACCAATGTTAATCATTTTTATATCAGTAATCTATGTCTCTCTTTGACATGAATATAAGTTCCCTTCTATCATTCTGTCTATGGTCGTTTGACACCTAATGCGTGTATATGCCCATTTATGCAAATGTTCAGTTATACCCTAAACCAATAAGTGGTTTGACTTAACATATGCATACAACTTTATTATATCTTTGAAATCAATAATCTTGGGATATTTTGTGACTTAAATGACTATAACCAGCCCCTTGTACTATGATGATGTTTGATACCCTAGCTCTAGTAGTGGTGACCTAGGGTGACACATATCACTTGATTGTTTTCCTTGTGCCCCAATCTTGATGTGAATCTATTTATTATGATCTCCCCTATTATATCGGAGTTTCTAAATACATTATGACTACTTTGGTGTGGAGTGTCCCATCTAACCCATGTGTTGGGACCTTATAACATAAGCCTTATATGTTGGCTTGGGAAAGCATGTTGTATATGTTGGTTTGTGATGCCTTGACTCTAGGGGACATCCACCTATATTTGCATATGTTTCTTATGTCCTTATCATGCTGATATAAACCATTTTGTAAGATTGGATCTCATTACTTGATGAACTATGGTCCTTCTTTCCCTATTATGAGTTTTACGACCTTGTTTGTGCCTTAGTGACATAAATCTTGTAATGTTCATATAAAATAGATGGAACCTTGGCATGACATGAAACTTGAACCTCACCTTAATGATGACCTCTAAATAAGTAAAAGATCATATAATTAACTAATAACCAACCTTGAATCTAACTTGACCAAAACCCTAAAATAGATATAGTTAGGATTAATGATGAGGATCTAATACATGCATGTAATATTGTTCTTACTCAGGTGTTTCTTATGGCTAGATGGTCAAGATAAATGAAGTCATGAATCTCTGTATCAAGTACGGGCTTTAATAATTATAAGACTATGGGCTTCTTGCTTGAAATGTGACAAATATGTATGCTTATTTACTTGCTTAAGTATTGTCGTACGTGTAGTATTCTAGTATTATACTCGATTTTCGTCTCGTATCCTTGTTTTATAACTTACAAACATAATATAGAAACTCCATTATACAAACCTTGTGCATTTGTCTGTATTCTTGGGGTAAGGACATGAGGTTGGGCGTCCTATTTGAGTTGTTAAGATAGGGTGAACAATGTCGATAAAATGGTTATATCTTGGAAATGGCCTTGAGGTCCCTTGCATATAAAATAGTTAGTTAATCTTAAGCACCCTTGCGAACTCTTCCTATGGGAAGTGGTCAAAGGCCTTATGATATATGATGTTTTTGGTATATTTGGAGTGAAATAACATAAAATCTAGGCTCTGATTTTGCTAAATACTTAACTTATTCATTCTTGTTTGTTACTTCTACAACTCTTTTCAAATTATGCAAAGCTTATGTATATGTATCTTTTAGCCCTGTACTCAACATCTCGTGTGTTGACCAACACATATTTTATACGTGCAAAAATGGCTAGAATTTGATGTGCTTGGTGATATATGTTAGGTGTACATGTTGTAAGATCCTTAGCCTACATGAGCATACTTGTACATTTGTACTCTTGAATATGTAATTGTAATCTTGTAATAAGACTATGTTGCTTAATAATACTTGTTGAATGTTGAGATTATGATTGGTGATTCTATCATGTTATTTGTTCATGTATGTTAAGATTTACACTTTTGTGTTCGTGCTTTATTAATACCATTCTAGGGACGAATGTCAAGGTACAATCACCATTGACTTTGTAGTCATGTATGTGAAGCTGTACACTTCTGAATTCATGCTTTGCTAATACCATTCTAGGGATGGATGTCTAGCTCCTATTACCATTGACTTTGTATTCATTTGGAGTTAGGATTTGGGTAATAAATGGTTCCCTGACAGGTAGTCTTCCTTATACAATTTTGTGGAGGAACACATGGGACAAGAAATGGATTTGTCTACATCTATTTTAGAGACACAAAGAGTGTTAGAAATATATTTTTTTGAGAGAGGAGAAGATCAGTTGTATAGTAACAGACTTTGATGCCGACAAAATAATGGAATTTTTTGAGGTCTTTGAATACAAATTAAGAGTGTAAGTAGGTGAAAAGATGATCAAGTTCAAGGGGATGGTCCTGTGATGATGATGTCATCAACATATACAAAAGCATGCAACTAGATTTTGTGCTTATGAAGGGAAGGCATCATGGAAGATGGTTGAGAGTGGAGATTTGTGGTGTGGTAGTTGTGGGGAGATTAGAATAATTGATTGAAGGAAAGTAAGTGGGTAGCATGACAATAAGCCATGTGGTGGGGGTAATACATGATTAGGTGTAAGAAAAGGTGTGGTTTTAAATGGAAAATAAGTCTCATCAAAGGTAGCATGTTGAGAAATATACATGGTTCTAGTGGTGGGATTCAAATAATCATATCCAGTGTAGTTTGCAAGGTACCCACAAAAAACACAATAGTCTAGACATTACAAGAATTTATATGTGTCGTATGGGCGGAGAATCAAGTATACCATACAAAAAAAATATTCTAGGAAAAGAATAATTAGGTGGGGAATGGTGTAATGTTTCATAAGGTGAGGAATGATATACAAGAAAAGGGTAGTGCAATTGATGAGACATACGGTTGTGTCAAAAACAAAATTGCAAAAGTAATGGAGGGACATTAGATTGGTCAAGCATAGTTAAGCTAGTATCAAAAATGTGACAAATCTAACATTCAAAAACACCATTTAATCATGGGGTGAGGATATGTGAGATAATGGTTAGTGTTGGAATGATGAAGGGTTGTAAATAATTCATGGAACTTCCTACCACCATCTGTTTGAATACTTTTAATGAAAATTTTGTGTTGTTACTCAAAAATGTGTTAAACATAAAAGAAGTAGCCAACACATATGATTTGCAAACAAGCATATACAAGAAACATAATTTGGAAATATCATAAAAAAGCAACAAGAAATAATGGTGTCCTTCACTATAAACAATAGGCAAGGCCCTCAATAATCAAGATATATTAGATATAAAGGAGAAGGACTATAATCGTTTGCAAGTGAGATATGATGGTGATAGATTTTCCAAGCATGCATTGTTCGCAATAGGAAATGTTAGTTGAGGAGATGGGAAGTTGCAGAGATGAGATGATACATTGATCGCCTACTATCATGCATCCAAAATGAAGGCGGTTTAAGACTAATAGGACTTTAAATTTATAAGTTGATACTTAGACCACTGCAACGATAATACAGGGTGTTGTGTAATAAACATGGTCAAACTCAAGGATAAGGGTGACAAACTATTTAGGATTTTTAGAACCTAACTTAGCTAAGTTTAACCAAAATGAGAGATAAGGTTTTTCTTTTAGAAACAAGGTAACCAATAAATAATAAGGAAATACAAACAAAGTAAAACTAACTTAACAAGATAAATAGAGCTTATCCTTTTGGTATGCTTCAATATACATATGAAATTGGGTTGGGTTTTACCATTTAAGATATCTCATAAACATGCAACACTCACACCCATTATATACCTTTACCATAGTATACAAACAATCATCATAAGTGTCTATCCCTTCCACCCTTGAGATGAAATTAGATATAGATCATTTGTGTGTGTGTGTCTCTCAAGATGGTAAATAGATAATAAAATACACAAACATATGACCTTAACTCTTGTATTCCAACACTTTCATGCTAGAAATAACTCTATATCTATACTAATACTACTCTTTTGAGGCATTAGCAATCAAACATCCCAAGAAAGGTAGCCAATCATGCCAGTAGAACATTCAAGAATAAGAGTTTGGACATAACAATTGCCAACAATATATACATACAATGGTATATAAGTATTCACATTTTGGGAGAGCCTTATTGGATACTCCCAACCCAAGTATCTGGACTAGCCACTCATGTTCATGAGTGAAAATACATATTTACAAATGAATGAACCCATAACGAGATGGATATAGGGAGTGGCGTGAGCAGAGTGGGGTGTCAAGGAAGAAATACAATAATTGATATTTGTAAGGGAGTATTGATGGTCAAAGAAGACCTCCTTCTCCTTGATTATGTAGGTGATGATGGAGATGGTGGCTCTAACTACCGTTCTCTTCTCAAAGATGGTCTCTGAAGACTTAGGAAGCAGTGAAGGACAATAGAGAATCTCAAACTCATCCTTGCTCTTCTGACGGTCGATGGTGAGAGTGGAATTGGATATCACTTCTTTGTAATGGCAAAGTTGACTTATTCATAGTTTTGGGGCTCTATTTGTATGAATTAGTGAGGCACTTAAGGTATCTCAGGATGGGACTTTTCTTGTGACCCAAGATCTCTTTGGCATGTTCTCAGGGCATATGCTTAACGAACTATCATGGTAGAGGCTTGTAGAAGAAGTTATGTTGACATATAGGAACTTAGAGAGTCCATTGGTTGACAAGGACAAGTGGATTCATCGGTTGATGGGAGAAATATTGCCATTAGAAGGCATGAACAACTTAACCATCGATTGGTAGTGGTCAAAAAAACAATCATAAGATGATGTCTAGCAAGACCATCGGAAGGTGGAAATAGTGAGGCCGTCAGTTGATTCTATCAGCTAGGCCATCCATTGATAATGGCTAGTGATGACATTGGTAGGTCGAGGCAACACAACCATTGTCTCCCTGAACCATCAAAAAATGGTTCCTATAGTGCCTCCTTCGGTAGGAGGCTTGTAGAGCCATCAGTTGATGCCTATCAATGGTAGTTTTGTGCATGTTGAATCCCATTGATTGTTGGAGTGCAAATGCCACCAATCAATGGTGTGGATGTATCCTTGATAGAAGATGGAGTTACCTTCTTGTTGTCAACCATATATTGATGGCTTGGTTGTGTAGGTTTGAAATGATGATTTCTTACAAAAAGTGGGAATTTATTATTTATCAAAGGTAAAATAAGGGAAACATGAAATTTAATGCAGGAATATCTACATAAACCTATGATGACATGGGAAATAAAGGATAGAGTAGGCATGTAACGTCAACAAAGTTGAATGTTATCAACCCCTCTCCCCAAAATTAGAGTCTAGTTTGTCCTCAAGCTATATGAAATCAAAGTATGAGGTGACAAAAAAGGAGATGTTAATATGAAAAATAATGGAGTTTTTGTTGTGTTTTTATGTCATGTCTATTTTAAGATTCCTTCTTTGACTACTTTTTGCATCCATGAGATCTTTCTCAAAAATTTAAGTTTGTGTGACCTTTAACACTACCCCCTCTCTTTGGGGAGGTTTATTCCTTTGTAATATCCACTCCAAGTCCCATTTCCTATTTGTACTATGCTTCATTCACACACAAGGTATCTTTCACACCTAGCCTTTATTTTTTTGGAATGATCAAGAGAGTGTGTAGGGCAGGATGAGGTTAGTGTGTAACTTGTTCTTCTCAAAGTTAGTTAATTGCAAGTCAGGAGTAAGGAATGCAGCTCATGTGGATATGCTTTGAAGTATAAGGGGTTGTTTTTAGAGCTTTTGTTTATTATTTTTTGTCATGACATATCTACATTCTTGAGCACAACTGTATACCACTTGGGTAGTACCATTGCCTTTTCGCATGGCATAACTCTCATGTTTTTATTCACATTAAGGTTCTTATTCTTCCTCTCTGGATTAGGGATGATAGGATTTTTTTCTAGATTTTGTGGATTGCCAAGCCTATTTTCTCCTTTCTAGGATTTCTAACATTGGAAGGAGTAGCTTTTTCCTTATATGATATTTGCACTTACAACCTGTACTCTGGGACTCAGATGACCACTTGAAAGTGTATAGGGTTGATATCCGCCTTAGTTCCAAGAAGTTATCCAAATGATCTAGCATTCTATTAGCAAGGTACGGTGTCTTGAGATAGAGTTGTCACAAGAACATGATTACTTAATAGGCTATGTTGGTTTTATTACCCAAATATGTTACTTAATGTGTTAATATGTTGATAAGTGTTTGAAATAAATTAGACCTATATTGCAAATGAAGATAACTTCCAAGAAAATTGGAATAAAAAGTTTCCTAAAGCAAAATCCTATCCTTCATTAAGAACCTTTTTTTAAAAATTAGAAAATGATATTTATGCAATGGTAAGAAAATGGTTGGGCTCGAGGTCGTAGCTACCTTGCATGCCCCCCCCCCCCACCAAGCTTATCTTACAATGTATGCCTCTAATGTCAAAGTATGAAGTTAGATGTAAACATGTGAGTTGTAATTTAGGTCATGTCATTCTCAGGTTGCGCATTCTGAAGTTAATATTTGGATAGCATATGCATCTCGTAGTGGGTGGTAAGACTTTTCTTGGAATGTCTCTACCTTCTTGTCTGTAGTTGATAAGATTTGCATCCAAAATAGAATGTGGAAGCTGAAATTGTTTGATAATCTACTAGGGTCTCGTATGATAGAATTGCGACTTCCCAAAATTTGTAGTTTCAGTCGAGTACCCTCTTTTATATTGTCTATAACTTCAATGATGTGTGTTGCAACATATGCAGCTTTTTATTCAGTTACACTATTATTTGTTTTGTGGTATGTCGTTATTTTTATACCAAACATCACATCAAAGTTGTTATAAAAATTGGTAATCTTGGCCATTGAGTCAATCAACTATAAAGTTCAGTGGACATTGTTGGTATGTATGCCAGAGAGCCAATCATATGATGATTGGAATGTGGTACTAGATACCTAATTTGATAATGATAAAGTTAATTCCATCTATTATGTTTGTCTCAATCATGAAATGATGACACATACATAGAAGTTATGTAAAGAATGATGTTAGTCAATGACATATGTGTTTAGGTTGAGGACATGGACAATGAGATCATATGTATGATAAGAGTATATACATTCTTGTTATGTCCCTAGTTAGATATTATTGTGGAAGCAAAACAGACAACAGTAACACATAAGACTAGAGTGTGTGTTGATTGATGACAGAGTCTCATCAGACATAATATATGATATCAAGTACAAAAGTACATGTTAGAGAACAGTGTATCGGATAGACCCACCTTAAGAGTGTGATATATGGATACCATGGAATGGTAGTCAGAATTAGCTCTCATAGTGATAGTGGTGATTGTGGTTCTTAGACTTGAAGTCATTACACTCATCACATGTTGTTCAATGTATTTATAAATCATCCAACGTGACCTTGAATAAGGGTTGGCATAAAGGTTATGATCATATACATTGTGACACGTGGGGATTGAGTAATAGTGATGTAGATGGAATTTTTCCCTCCTACAGGAGATTGATCTTCAGGCCTCTTGATAAGTGAGACTGAGAAATGTATGGTCATACTCATGTGATTCAATATGTAATTTGTGAACTCACATGCATCTCAAATAGTCTGATCTAGTTCAAGGAATATGGATTGAATGCTGAAGAGGATGACGATTTCATGCCTCAAGTTCAATCTGGATATCAGGGACAAAGGAACTATACAATCACAGTAACACTAATCATGCATTTTAGGTTGAAGTTGTTCTCCAACTTTCCAAGTTACTTGGGTAGCAAGGATGTGTTTCTAGATACTTCTCATTTCTTATTATGTCATAAGTTGGTTATGTATATTCATTGTCAATGTAATTTGGAACCTATAGGGTACAGACATAGGATTCACTTGGAATAGGAGTTTATTCATGAATGGTGTTTAACTTGATAACTTAAAGTGTTTAAGTATTAAATTTAAACACTTGTTTGAAATCAACTGACTGAACTCTAAACCGACCATTTCAACTATTGAACGGATCATTTGGAGTGTCAGGTCAATTGGTAACAACATCAGTTGAAAAATGCCTGAACCAGGTCATGAACCAAATGGTTCACCTAGTGAACCGACCGGTTCATGGTCCCAAACGATCATTTCATGTGATGAACCACCCAGTTCAATGGTCAATTCAACTAGATCAAGGATTGATGTTGATGTCATGTTTTGCATTGATCGTGCATTGATCACCAATGTGATTCATAATAGGAAAACTATTGAACTGACTGGTTCAATGGATGAGCCAACCGGTTCACCTGGTCAACCGAATTGTTAGATAATGAACTGACTAGTTCACATTGTCAACTAATTGGTTGGATAGTGAACTAACCTGTTCACTATTTGTAGTTTCCAAAAAAAATGAATTATGTCTCTTCAACTCCCAGATTGACTAGAAACCCTGAACCTAGCCTCTCCTATAAATAGAGTGGTGTTGAGGGCTTCCTAGACATGAAAATAAGCTATGATAATTGTTGTCCTCTCTGTTTGTGGTAACCAGAGATCCCCGAGCAAGTCTTGTTTGTAAAAGGGAGGGATGGCAAGGGAGAGATAATTGGGAGAGCGAATCAGTGCTAGCATGTTGACATTTGAAGGGACAACTCATTCCCATTGTATTTGGTAGCACAACATAGAGTTCCAAGTGGTCTGTGTGGACTCTCTAGAGGCGAGAGGAACTTGCCCTTCTAGGAGGATGTCGTCAACCACAGTTTGTGGTGTTTGGCCAGGAGGCTGACAACGGCATCCGTCTAGGTGCAACTTGAAGAAAGGTGCACACTACTGCATCAAGATTTGTTGTTGGACTTGCTCTAGGACTAGGTATAACTCTTGTTATCTTCTTTTCTAGATACATTGTTGTTGACGCGAACTTGCTGATTAGATAATGGAGTTAAAACTTTTGTTTTTAATGCCTTATTTGCCATCCTGATTTCCTAACAGTGGTATTAGAGCCACATCAATGTGTGATATATCTAGATTTAAATCGATGTGATTGGATTTATTTTTATTAGATATGATGCAAATTTTAAAATAATTAATGTGCATATTTGATTAAATACAACATATGATCTCAAACTAATATATATATATGATATATATGTAATTTACATGTGTCATCCTAAAATTAGTTTTGATGGTGGATGTTAGAATGGTTATGGCCAATAACCCTAGATATGTATGTGTAGGGTTGTTAATTCCTATTTATATCTTGGGTTGAATATTGAACCTATCTCCTCCTTTCTGAATGTAAATTAATGCTCTTTTCCTATTTTTCCTCGAATGTAACTTGAGGTTTTTCTATTTTACAATGTAATATGAAATAGGATAGTTTTAATTTATGTTTTTTCATAAGAAGGTGTTTTGCACCAGACAAGCCAACTAGATCAAGAGTTGAATTTATTGGCTGAAGGACGGAGGAGGCAAGATGACAGGATGAACCGTTCGATTGGTGGCCTAATTGTTTGGTTGGAAGAGTCCAGACATCACTTGAACCTAAGACCATACAACCATTTTAAGAATCCAACTGAGCGTCCAGGAGGTGAGCCGATCGGTTCAAGTGTTGAATCGATCAACCTATATCGGTTCGAGCATGGATCTTCACCAACAATAAGTTGTTGCATATGATGTAGACCTTATGTAGTAGTAATTCCTTGTGGCTCCAAGGAATTACAATAGTATGGCCAATACCATGACTTGTGTTTATAATTGCATGTTTTTTGTGTGTTTATAGCATATATATGATATGTACTATAAGTATGCGGTGATTGGATATGTATATGTATTTATATATAAAATCCCTCAATAACATATTAAGCCTAAGATACTTTCCGTTAGAAACACACATGAAAATCTTGATCAACTAAGTGTGGTCATGCCAAGTGTGGTGCACTGTCTATCTCATGTAAGTATGATGGTAGCCATATGGGCCTGCCAAGTAGGGTGCGTTACTATTGTGTTGGCTTTTGGGTCAGACTTAACTAGGTGATATTCATGAGATTAAGCACCTAGAAGCATGCATATAAACTATGGAAAAGAGTTGAGGATACCATCAATCCAATAATTTCATGAGATGTAATTGGCAAAAGTTTCCTACCTAAATAATTGTTTATAGATGTTGGCGTTGGCCTGGTAATAATTCAATTGTTTTGGGTCTTGGCTCACTAGAATATTGTATGTTGCAATATTCTGAGATGGTAGTGAGGGATAAATTTGAACAAAATAGTGGGAGAAATATTAATTAAAGTCCTAATTAATATCAAAAATATTATCAAATCAAATAAAAAATGTTTTGACAAAGTTGCAAAATTTCTTTTGTAGAATCTATTGGTAAACACAAACATGTTATCATTGCGATCAGTCCTTGAATAGGATAAAATAAAAACGATTAATTTCTACATCTAGTTTAGTACTTTGAGAAGTGTTCTCACCAATGAGCAAAAGCTCTATGTCCTTGAAAAATCAATGCCAGAGGAACCCATTCCAAATGCACCTAAGGCTAAAATGGATGCTTACTTAAAGAATGCCAATGATGTCATAGACATCAAAGACCTCATGATGTGTTGTATGAACTATGAGTTGCATGAATAGCATGAAAACATGGACATTCTCAAGATGGTAACATGTCTTAACAATTGTGTAAAGCAAAGCAAGGTATAATGTCTCCAAAAGCATTGTTAAAGTGCAAACTGACAAAGGGAGATCCGATAGAACCCCATATACTCAATATGATTGAGTGTGTAGAGATATTATTTTATGTTAAGAGTTTTCCACGGATATGATTTTACAATCATTGCCTGAATCATATAGCTATTTTATTGAGTGCCATCACTTGAGTAACTTGGCCAAACTGTTGTCTGAATTGCTTAGCGTGATGATGAATGTTGAAGCACAAATGAAGATGGACAAACCCATGATGATGATCTGTGTAATAAAGTCTAAGGACAAAGGCAAGGCTGAGAAGAGTTCTGAGGATAAACTGAAGTCCAAGTCTTCTACACTCAACATAAGAAGAGGGATAAGTGCAAAAGGATTTTGTCCTTTTCACTTAGTTGAATAAGGAAGTGAAGTGCCACCACTATCACCAACTTGGACATTGGAAAGGGAACTTCTCTCTTTATAAAGAGGATCTCAAGAAGAAGAAGGAGATAGATATATCCACTTTCGAACCTAAGAAGAAGTGAATTGAACTGTAACAAATCAAGAGTTGCTACCAAGATAGTTGAAATATATCATTCATGTATTGGGCTTGTAATAGAATTAGTGAATTGCTATTATGTACATGCTATTAATGAAACACATATGTACCTTTTATAGATAAGAATATGATGAATATATTGATGTTTCACTTTTAAAGACAAGATCATTTATGGTAGTGGCCCTAATGTCTTATAGTTTCTATTTGATAGTTCTAGAGACAACTATATTGAATGACTCGATGACTCAAATAATGAATTCCTACAGCATTGTCATCTAGAGCACATTAATGAGAAATGCATTTCTAGAATCCATAATGATGGTTATCTAGACTCTTTTGGTTATTTTTTTAGGGAAGTTAGAGGATTTTCATTCATCTCACCCCCCTCATATAAGCAAAATCAGTGGGATCAAGAAAGTTTACATTGTTTGAACTAGAAGGAAATTTGGTAGTACTACTAACATTACAAGATTCAAGGTTTGATGACCTCAACCAAATCCCTAGATGGGCTTGTATAGTGATAGAATCCATTATTTCTTTTTTGTGAAATTTAGCTAGCAACTCAGCTACCTTGTTCCATTCTCAATTGATGTAGGAACAATTTCAATTGTTCTTTAATCTCCTATTGATGTCCCAGGTCCATCTAGCAAGTTTTGGATTGTCCTTTTCCCCCCTTCAATAGCTTCTTTTACACATTTGGAGTCCATCTTGATATGTAACTTGTCATAGTTTAAGTCATGTCCCACCTCCACACCTAGATATATAGCATGGATCTCAGCTTTTAGAACATTGTCTATCTTGATTGTCTTCCCCCATTCTTCAATCCAAAAGCCATTTCTATCACAGCAAACATCTACAATGCTCAACAGACCATTCTTAAAGGTGGCATCTGCGTTCAGTTTTAGGCTACCTTCAGTAACTTTCACCCAGGTATCAGTATGTAGGACCTCGTTGCCTTCCTCCCTTTCCTCAAGTTCCCAAGCTATCTTTGACAAAGTTGCCTCCTTGGTTATTAGGTGAGTGAAATATGATATAGGTGTCTTTGTGTTCTTGAAGACTACTAGATTGCTTTTACACCATATGTGCCAGCAACCGATCATGAACATAAGCTTATGATTAGATTCATCAGTAGCATTCTTTGCCAACCAACTCCAAAGATCAATTTTAGAGAAGAAACCATTCCTTCTGTCAGATGTAAGGAGATCCTTCCAAACCTAATATGAAGCAGTACAATCTCTTAGGGCGTGTTGGGTTGTCTCTTCTGTTGTTGAACAAATGGGGTAGGAACTATCAGATGTCATGTGACGTGCTACTCTTCTACCATTAGTTAAGATGGCATTATGTCCAACTAAGCACTAGAACATTCTTATTCTCATTGACACTTTTTCTTTCCAGATGATATCCCACTTTCCTAGATATCTGATATCCTTCCCCATACATAGGCTTTCACAAGCTCTACTGGTAGACAAATTGCCAGAGTCAATGTGGATCTAGGCTCTAGTGTATGCTTCATTTGTATATATTGGTCTGGTAGTATTGGTGACCTTCTTTACGACATCCATAGGAAGCTAATTGGATAGGAAGTCAAAATCCCATTCATTGACAAAAATTTACTAGGCTAGACACATTTAAGTCAAGTGATTCAGGCAATATAGGCCTTGTAACAAAATGTTGAAGAGTACTATCTTTACACCACCATTTATCTCACCAAAAATTGATCCCACTTTCATTTACCAAGATCATCTTGGAATTGTACCTCGAGATATATGGCAAGTTTCCTCATGTGTAAGTCATGTATTTTGAGATAAGGCATGCTCACCATGTTGAACTTCGACGAATAATTAAGTCCCAGTTCTATTTAGCAATCAAGGCCATGTTCAATTATCTCATGGATTTAAGGCCTAGGCCTCCATGTTTCTTATTATAGGTAATCTTATTCCAAGCAATGAGATAAAGTGGATGACTTTTGTGGTTTCCTCCCCATATGAAAGCTCAAATGTTGTTATCAATGCAATCTCAAAGCTTCATATGGATAAATATTGTTTTCATGATGTAACTTGGGATAGTTGTCAAGGTTGCTTTTGCTAGAAAAACTCTATTGGAAAGGCTAAGGCTCCTTTTCGTCCAGGAACTAACATTAGTAGCAATTTTGTTCAAAATACTCCCATACATGTTGGAATTCACTCTCCCATGAATCAAAGGCACTCCCAAATATTTACCCAGATTCTCAGATTGTGTGAATCCACTGACTTAACATTTCTATCTTCTAGTTCTCTCAAGAACACTCCTTGCAAAGTGAATGCAAGGTTTATGAATGGATATCTTCTGACTGAACACCTGTCTGAACTTTGTGAAGTAATTTAGGATATTATTCATTTGAATTACCTCTACCTTGGCAAAGAGGAACATGTCATCAGTGAAACATAAGTGAAAGATCAGCAGTTTGCTCTTATAGATCTTGAATGGTGTCCACTTTTTCTCTCGCACTAAGGATTCAATAGTTTGCATAGACGTTCTAGGAAAAGAATAAAAAGGTAAGGGTACAAAGGGTTCCCCTATCTTAAACCCCTTGATGCCTTATAGGAACCTGTAGTTTTACCATTCCATATTATGGATACTTCTCCGCCTGAAATAGAGTTGAGGATGTACCTTCTAATTGGTTTTGGGATGCTAATCTTAACAAGAGTATCAGACACAAAGGGCCAAGTCACCATATTATAAGCTTTTGACAAGTTGATTTTGATGGCCATCATTTTTGTTGAGCTCCTTCTCCTCATAATGTGGATGATCTCCTCAACAACAACAATATTATATAATATTTGTCTCCCTAGAATGAATGCACTTTGGTTGGGGGATATCCATTGTGAGAGAAATCCCTTCAATCCTGCAATGACCTTGGAAGTCAACTTTAGGCTTATATTATTTAATGATATCGGCCTAAAGTGCTCGCCGAGTTTAGGTTTATGGAATTTTGGTATCAAAAAACTACGGAATTACAGAAAGTTTTGGGGATTTGGTTTCCTTCCATTGCATGCTTGATAGTGGATAGAAGAGATTTATTAATATTGTGCCAATTTTAAGCAAGAAGGATCCGTCAACACCTTCTGGACCCATGGATTTATGGGGGTTAGAGGAAGCAAGTATTTTATGAACTTCATCCAATTGTGGGTTGGCAGAATTGACTTAACTCTCTTTCTTTGTGAGGACTTTGAATGAACCAGAGAAATTATGGATTTCCTCCTGGTTTGCATGAACAGGTTCAGTAAAGATGTTACAAAATTGTTGAAAAATCATTGTACTAATCTCAGTATCATTGGTAATCCATGCTCCATTCTTGTTCTTCAACATAGTGACAGTTTTCAGTCACCTATGTTGTTTTACATAAGCATTATAAAATTTCATGTTATTATCCCCATTAGTGATCCAATTGGTATGATTCTTCTATTTTAGATCATCCTCCTCCTGCCTCAAAATGTCACTGTATTTGGAGTCCATTTTAGAAATGAACTTGATCATAGTGTTTTTGTAGTTGTTCGCTAGGCTAGTCTATAAGATACTAAGGTTCCTAAGAACACGTTTCTTTTATCTTCCAATATCGTTGTTTTTATTAGTCGGCCAATTCAAAATGTTTTCCTTAGAACCTTTAAGAGCCTCGATCTCTTAAGCATATCCTAGAAACATTACTTAAGCATATCCTAGAAAGAACGATCTTTGGACCAGGATTCCTTTACCAAGAATTTGTGTTGTGTTGAGAAGTAGATCTAAGAAGTATGGGATAGTGATTCAAATTTGAACGAGGAAGGTGTTCAGTGATGAAATGAGGGAACTTGCTAATAAACTCGGCATTGGCCACCACTCAGTCCAAACACTTGGAGTGAACCATGGTTGTAAGTATACTTCATACTAGCAAAGCCTATGTCTGAAAGTAATGCTTCAAGAAGTGTACTATTTTTTTTATACTCAAGAAGTGTATTGTTGAACAGATTGGCTTCATTAAAATTGTAGTGAATGCTACCCGACTTCTCATTCGGGTATAGAGTGGTGTCAAAATCTCCAATAACCACCCAAGGTAACTTGAAACTTGTCCCCATTTCAATGATATGTTTCCAAAGTAATTTAAGAACAAAAGTATGAGGTTTGGCATAAACAAAAGTGATCGTGGTGGCATTATTTACCTCAAAAGTAATGAATTGCCTTTAACAGTTGAAGATTTGAATGTTGTAGTCGCCATCTTTCTAGCATACCCAGATGCCACCTGCAAAACCTATCACTTCACATCAAAATGACCTAGAGAAGCCCATGTTTTTTATAGTTTTAGTTGCAAAGGGGGCACTTATCTGAGGTTCTAAGATAGCCACTAATTTGGGTTTCTTCAGTGAGATGATATCTCTTAGGATGCGGCAAGTATCCAGGTTTCCCATCCCCCTGTTGTTCCAACAAAGTGTATCTAACATTAACACAAAATGATGAAGGTTATGGGGAATGACCTTCTACTCATGCATCCTGGACGCCATGAGAGGGTCAACATTTTCCTTTTCTGGATCAACTTTGTAACGTCCCAAGATTTGAGGCCTTAGATAGAATGATCTTAAAAGGAATGATTTGACTACCTATATCACCAAGGTGCACCTCCTTTTCATGGAGCCCATTTCTAAAGAACTCCATAGTTAAGTGTGCTCAGCTTGGAGTAGTACTAGGATGGGTGACCAGTCGGGAAGTTTATCTTGGCTTGTGCGTGAGTGAGGAAAAAGCACACAGGTAAGGCTAGTGGTGGTCTGTGGGGCCACTCATCATTTCTAAAACTCTGCTAGAGCCTTGGACAGTGGGCCCAGACATTACAAATGGTGTCAGAGCCAATTCCCTTCTAGTAGGTGGGGCCCACGTGGGTCTGTGGCATGCCAATCTTAAGCCATGTGGTCTAGGCAAGTTGGAAAGGGCTATCCGTTGAGACAAGATGGATCCGCCCTTACGCTGGTAGTCGTGGATGGGAGTTGGGTGTCTGTGGGCCATTTTGGGTCTGCATTAAAATGGGGAAGAGATTATGAGGCTGTATAGTTGAGCCTTAATGAGGACGTCAAGAGTCTAAGTGGGAGTGATTGTAACGTCCCAGAATTTGAGTCCTCAGATAAAATGATATTAAAAGAAATGATTGGACTATCCATATCACCAAGGTGCACCTCCTTTTCAAGGAGTCCATTTCTAAAGAACTCCATAGTTAAGTGTGCTCAGCTTGGAGTAGTACTAGGATGGGTGACCAGTCGGGAAGTTTATCATGGTTTGTGTGTGAGTGAGGAAAAAGCATACAGTTAAGTCTAGTGGTGGTCTGTCGGGGCCAGTCGTCATTCCTGAAACTCTGCTAGAGCCTTGGACAGTGGGCCCAGGTCCTGAAACTATGATTCCATTTGTAATGCATGGGCTCTAGTACCCTAGGCTCTAGTAGAGTTTTAAGAATGATGACTGACCCCACAAACCACCACTAGCCTTAACTGTGTGCTTTGTCTTCACTCATACGCAATCCAGGTTCATGGACACCCAGCTCCCGATTACATAATGCCAGTGCAAGGGTGGCTACATCACCATGGATAACCCTTTCCAACTTGCCTAGACCGCACGGCTCAAGACTAGCATGCCACATGCCCATGTCGATCCCACCTACTGGAGGGGTTACGGCTCTTTAGTGATGGGCTCCCAGGAAAGGAGGTGCACCTTGGTGATATGGGTAGTCCAATCATTCCTTATGAGATCATTTTATTTGAGGCCTCAAATCCTAGGATGTTACAAACTTCCTCTTCAATAGTCTCCCCTATCGCCTGATTTAGTTTGGGGCTTTCCCAATGGTGCTCATATGGGGTCTTTGACCTAGATGACTTCATCTTTGTTCCCGAACCTTTTTCTTTCCTTCCTAGCAGAAGAGGATTGGGAATGATAGTATGGATTGGTTTAAGAATGATAGTAGGGAATGCATGGTCCCAGTACCCTAGGCTCTAGTAGAGTTTTCAGAATGACGACTGGCCCCACAGACCACCACTAGCCTTAAATGTGTGCTTTGTCTTCACTCATGCGCAGGCCAGGTTCATGGACACCCAGCTCTCGATTACAAAATGCCAGTGCAAGGGTGGCTACATCACCATCGATAACCCTTTCCAACTTACCTGGACCGCACTGCTCAAGACTGGCATGCCACATGCCCATGTCGGTCCCACCTACTGGAGGGGTTACGGCTCTTTAGTGATGGGCTCCTGGGAAAGGAGGTGCACCTTGCTGATATGGATAGTCCAATCATTCCTTATGAGATCATTTTATCTGAGGCCTCAAATCTTGGGATGTTACAAACTTCCTCTTCAATAGTTTCCCTTGTCGCCTGATGTAGTCTGGGGCTTTCCCAACGGTGCTCATAGGGGGGCTTTTGACCTAGATGACTTCATCTTTGTTTCTGGACCTTTTGCTTTCCTTCCTAGTAGAAGAGGATTGGGAATGATAGTAAGGACTAATTTAAGAATGATATTTTCACCTTCTATCATTATTTCATATGTATCCAGTGGTTCCTCTATAGGGTTCTCTTTTGTTTCTTGCATACTGGTCTATTTAGTTTTGCTTGGTGTTTCTTCAAATTTGCTTGCATCGCTTGATGTTTCACTTTTATTGGTAGTAACCTTGTATGTATCTGACGTGGCTTATATTATCGCACTAACAAACTCACTTAGGGTTGAAATCCCTAAGTTTTTAACCAAAACAACGTGCAATAATACCACCCGCAAGCAGACGGGTCTTATCACAGTATAGTTGAGGATCAAATCCCAAGGGACAACGTTTTTAAGAATCTTTCTCTAGTCGAATCTAGTTGAATCAAAACTAATATTTAGAACAAGGTTGGTTGAATTGAGTTTAATTAAACTAAATGCAAGGAAAGTAAAAGATCAGGATTAAAAGTTGATTGAAGATTAATGATGGAAATCGTTGGGATGGTCTCGGGTTTCACCACCACTACACATGCAATCACATCTAAACATCAAACATCCAGGCAAGATATAACCATTCAAGTAGAGATGTTGCAGAACCCCCCATACGGGCGTCAGGTTCGCGTAAGAATCACCTTAGGTATCAGATGTCTCGTCACCATCCAGATCACATACTTACGGCTCTGAAGATACAGAAATCCAAATGAAGTTGTGGGCCCCCTATACAGGCGTATGGCACACAGAAGCATCACCGTGGGATAGATGGCTCGTCACCACACAGATCATACACTTACGACCTAAAGGAATCCCATTCTATTTCTAGTTTGGGATTCAACTGCATTAATCGACATTCAAAACCAACGCAATGAAGTTCTCGTAACATAGGAAACGAACAAGATAAATGCAAGTAGGTGATCAATCCACAAGCACACATCGACGATTAACAATGAAATGAAAGATTATATACATGCCATGGAATGTTTAACAAAAGGACATGAGAGCATGGGCAGCGGGGCTAGTCCCCACACCCCAGCAAAAGTAAACTACTCGCTCATGATGAGAGAAACAAGAAAAACAAGAGAAAGAGAGGATTCCGCCATGAGCATGGTGAAGAAGATGATCGCAGCTCTGTCGAGGAACGGTCTTCTACACAACGTTGGAGCAGATCTGGAAGAAGAGAGAAGAACACCACGACATACGGGGCAGATCTCCTCTCTCCACCTTCTTCTTCTTCTCGTAGTCCTCGCTCGCAGTAGGAGGAGCAGCTCGTGGATGAGATGGTGGCATGGAAGTGGCGTAGATGCAGTAGATCTAGATCTAGATCTAGATCTAAACGAGGTGGCTTGCAGATCTGAGTCTTCACTCCAGATCTGGGTGAACAGGCTGCAAAACCACCACGGGGGCAAGTTCTTGGCTATGGAGATCGTCTCCTTAGGCCCCGGATAGACCTGCATCCTAACGGTGTCTGGAGATGATCATTTGACGGGTTGGAGTCACATTCTATTTATAGGCAGGCTGGGCACCGACTTAGATTCGTGACCTCTATAATTCAACAGCAGGTCACAGCTTTTCGAATGATGTCGCGGTCGCGACGTTTTGCACGGTCGCGGCCTTTTTCACGGTCGTGGGCTTTTTTGGACGTCGCGGTCATGGCTTTTGGACACCGCGGTCGTGGCTTCTTGGCTCGTTGTGCCTTACCTGCAGGTCGTGGCTTTTTTTGAATGATTCGGTCGCGGCTTTTTGAATGTCGCGGTCGCGGCTTTTTGAATGATATCGCGGTCGCGGGGTGGCTTGGAGGAGATCGTGGTTAGTTGTAGGACCCGATCGCGGGTCTGTGAAGAGGTTGTCGCGGTCGTGGCTATGCAAGGGAGGTGCAGAGAGTTGGTGAAGGTTGTGGTTATTACCGCCTCGACCGCGGGCAGGAGAGCAGAGGAAATGCGATCGCGGTTCCTGTAATCGCGGTCGCGACTAGGGTTAAGGGAGCGGAGCCGCAAGGTAGAGAGAACAAGGGTCCGTTGACCAAGGTTGACCGAGCCTAATCCAAGGGTTGAAATGGATATGGGCCTAGGAGATGAGGCCCAAAGCTCAAAATGACCTGTACAAGGGTGCAGAAAATCAATAGAAATAGGAGTAAAATCAATTAAGCCAATATAAGTTGCATATAAGAATATAAGGCCAATAAAAGCTCATTAAAGCAATTAAGCCAAGTAAAAGCACATATTAGAAGATAAAGCCAATAAAAGCACGAATGTAACCAAAATTGGGCTAAACGAGATGATTGAACTACGATGAATATGCATTCATCAAAATACCCCGAACTTAAACGTTGCTCGTCCTCGAGTAACACAAAATCTAAAACACTCGTCGGATGAATGCTTTCAACTTGTGTGATTTCTTCATCTTCACATCATGATTGTTTCTTTTATGCTCACTATGACTAAGTGTCTCAACATCCTGAGATCACAGAACACATATTACCATATCTTCGTTCCCAAGTTCGCTTCCCAATATCACTTCCTCTCTACTTTTTCCAAAATCAAGCATGTCAGAGAGTTTCATAGAAGTCCAGAGATACCCGCAGAACAACAAGTGTGCACCTGATCTGACACTGGTGTTTTTAGGATCGGGGAGACATTCATTGTGCCTTTAGGTGGAAAAGGGAGTGAAGGGTGGTATGGAAGGAAGAAATAAATCTCTCCTCTATTCGACTCAAGATTTTTATTATATGAAATGCAATTTCATTGATTGCATTTTTTTGTGCGAATCTCTCCTCTATTCGACTCGAGATTGCATTTCTTTTTGTGTGCGCTTTGGCATCTTTTCTTAGTGATACGCCCCTATTTCATAGCGAGGGGTATGGAAGAAGCGTAAAGAGAAATAGAGTGTGCCACCCCGAACTTAGGGTTTGGCACTATATTGGCTATTTTTGTTTGTTTTTTATGAACGAAGGGGTAAGAAGATGATGGAAGAAGTGTAGAAGAGAGTTCAGATCAGAGTGCAACTTGATTTACAATTCAGTGCACCGGGTCGTTCTCCTTATCATACTCTGCTCAAATAATGACTTGATGAGGATCCGGTGGAGATTCCATGCTATTGTTCCACTAGTTATATAGGAAGCACAACGTGTTTGATCCCTCTCAGTTTGAAATATACTTGCCATATCTACTGATCATGATGTTAGGATTCATAAGTTTCACACAGTGATTTCTAATCATTGGCTAGTTTCAGAAGTTGTTCTCCTTGAGGCTTCATTTCGAATAAGGAGGGTATAATGATTCAAGACTGCCTGGGAAAATAGGATAGTCGACTAGGTAATGGCTTTGATTGAAACAAAAGCATCAAAACTTCATCAAGTTTATACAAACTACTATGAAAGCTTTTGAAAATCATGAAAAAATTTGAAAATTTTGCTCAAAATTACAACAAAATTTCAACGATGGAATCTTAAGTCTGAAACGGATAGGAGAGGGTGGAAAGTAAAGTATGTACCACCCACCCTCCACCCTGAACTTAGAAATTTGCTCGTCCCGAGAAAACTCTAAATCCGAGATGGAGGGGAACACTCGTGCCGGCTGGTCCACCATATGTGGCTGCATTCCTTTCGAAGACATGTCCTCCATCTGAAATCTCAAAAATGGAAACTATCAGAACTTAAGACTGCATCTTGCGATGCATTGTCTACCAAGTGCAAAATTTTCTAAAAATAAAATTAAAAGTAAAAGCTAAGTTAAAGATCGGGTTGCCTCCCGACGAGCACCTTTGTTTTACATCAATGGCTCGACGTGATTTCTTTAGTTTTCTGGTAGATATGTCGGTTTGGACAGATTCATCAATTCATCAGTGCTAGTATCAGTTGTGGTGAAATATCTCTTCAAGCGTTGGTCGTTTGCCACAAAATCACCTGACTTCTCACTCCATAAAGTAAATGCATCATGTGGGTAGATGCTCTTGACAATGTATGGCCCAGACCATCGAGAATGGAGTTTTCCTGGGAATAACTTTAGTCTTGAGTTGAACAGAAGAACTTGGTCTCCCACTTGAATTTCCTTCCTCTTCAGATGACCATCATGCCAAAGTTTCGTGTGTTCCTTGTAGATTCGTGCATTCACATAAGCCGTCATCTGGAGTTCTTCTAGCTCTTGAAGTTGTAGAATCCTGGCTTCGCCTGCTTTCTTCATGTCAAAATTCAGCTGTTTGATTGCCCACCATGCTTTATGTTCTAGTTCCATGGGCAGGTGACATGATTTTCCATAGATAAGTCTGAAGGGTGTTGTTCCAAGAGGTGTTTTGAACACAGTTCGGTAGGCCCATAAGGCGTCATTGATTTTCACTGACCAATCCTTTCGGTTGTGTCCTACCATCTTTTCCAGGATAGATTTGAGTTGACGGTTCGAAACCTCTACCTGCCCACTTGTTTGTGGGTGGTAGGGGGAAGCTACCTTGTGCATTACACCATATCTTCTCAACAATGCTTCAAAACTTCTTTCCAAAAAATGAGAACCTCCATCGGAGATCACAGTGCGTGGAACTCCAAAACGGGGAAAAATGATATCTTTGAAAATTTTAATGACGGGTTTTGAATCGCTAGTGACGGTTGGTATGGCCTCTACCCATTTAGAGACATAATCCACTACAACTAGGATGTTGGAAAATCCATGTGAGGATGGGAATGGACCCATGTAGTCCACTCCCCAAACATCAAAAATCTTGACTTCTTGCCATAGCTTAAGTGGCATCTCATCTCTTTTGGTAATGTTTCCCGTTCTCTAACACTTGTCACATGACAGAACAAAATTGTAAGCATCTATGGATATGGTTGGCCAAAAGACACCACATTGCAAAACCTTCAAAGATGTTTTCTTAGAATTCATATGGCCTCCGACTGGACCTGCATGGCATTGTTCTAAAATAAGTTGGGCTTCTTACTCAGCGATACAACGTCTGTAGAGACCATCAGTACAGATCTTGAAGAGGTACGGTTCATCCCAGTGATATTGCCTCACATCATGCATGAATTTCTTTAGAGCATTGCCAGTACACTCAGGGTGGATGACACCAGCGGCAAGGTAGTTCACATAGTCCGAGTACCAAGGAGTAGCTTCTGAGACTTTCATAAGTTGGTCATCTGGAAGAGAATCGTTAATTGGGATCTTCTCAGTTTCCAGAGTGTGGATATGAATTAAGTGGTCTACTACCAAATTTTATGTGCCTCTCTTATCTCTAATCTCAAGATCAAATTCTTGCAATAGGAGAATCCATCTTATTAGCCTTGGTTTTGCATCTTTATTTTTTAGAAGATAATGAATAGCAGTGTGATCGGTGTAGACAATCACCTTTGAACCAATGAGGTAGGATCTAAACTTATCAAAGGCATATACGACTGCTAGGAGTTCCTTCTCAGTAGTCGCATAGTTCCTCTGAGCTTCGTCAAGGGTCTTCAATGCATAATAGATGACATGATGTTTCTTCTCTATACATTGGCCCAAAACGGCACCCACCGTGTAATCATTGGCATCACACATAATTTCGAATAGGTGATCCCAATCTGGGGCTCGGATGATGGGTGTTGTTGTAAGGGCATGCTTTATATTGTTGAAACTCTTGATACATTCTTCATCAAAATAGAAGTCGGCGTCCTTCAGCAACAAGTTTGTCATGGGCTTGGTTATCTTGGAGAAATCCTTGACAAACCTTCTATAGAAGCCCGCATGACCAAGGAATGCGCAGACTTCTCTTACATTGGTAGGGATAGATAGTTTGGAGATCACTTCGATCTTGGCTTTGTCAACTTTGATTCCTCGATTACTGACCCTATGACCAAGGACAATGCCTTCTTTTACCATAGAGTGACACTTCTCCCAATTCAGCACAAGATGTGCTTCTTCGCATCATTTGAGGACAAGGGAGAGGTGCCTTAGGCATGAATCATATGAATCTCCATATATGGAGAAATCATCCATAAAAACTTCCATAATAGTTTCGGTTAGCCCAGCAAATATGGCTTCCATGCAACGTTGGAAGGTTGCAGACGCATTACAAAGTCCGAATGGCATCCTTCTGAAGGCATAGGTTCTGAAGGGGAAAGTAAAAGTAGTTTTCTATTGGTCATCTGGATGTATAGGAATTTGGTAGAATCCAGAGTAACCATCGAGATAGCAAAAATATTCCTGGTGAGCCAATCACTCTAAGACTTGATCTAGAAAAGGCATCGGGAAATGATCTTTACGTGTTGCCTTGTTTAACTTCCTGTAGTTGATGCACATCCTCCACCCGATTACTATTCGAGTGGGGATGAGTTCATTATTTTCATTCCGTATCACAGTAGTGCCACCTTTCTCTAAAACGACATGCACAGGACTCACCCAAGGTGAGTCAGATATCGGATAGATGATTCTGGTAGTGAGCAACTTGATGACTTCATGGCAGACTACTTCCTTCATATTAGGATTCAACTTTCATTGATGCTCAACAGTCAGCTTGTGGTCTTCCACCATAGGGATTTTGTGCATGAAAAGCGCTTGATTGACCCCGGTGAGATCGCTCATCTTGTAGCCGATAGCTTTCTTTCTTTCCTTTAATTCTTTCAGGAGTTTATCTTCTTGTTCTGTCGTTAGATTAGAATTTATAATAACTGGACAAACCTTGAGATCATCCAAAAACACATACTTAAGTCCCTCGGGCAGGGGCTTCATTTTAGGGTCTTCTGGCTTCTCACATGGCTCTTCAGATACATGCACAGCTTTGAGTTCCTCGAACTTAGCTTCAGGATCTTCTTCTACAGAGTCGAGGTGAAGGATATAATCCTTAACTTGTTTGTTGATGGAATTATCAGTAGATGGGTTTGTTAGAGCTACTCCTAAAGGATTGTCTTGTTCATACTCCTCTTGTGTGAGGAGCGACATTTTCTCAATGCAATCAATCAAATAGACTTCTTCCTGCATGCTCGGTCTTCGCATGCTTTCAAAAACTTTGAACTCGAGGGTTTCTTTCCCTAATCTGAGCAACAAGGTCCCTGCTTCAACGTCGATCAAAGCTCTTGCAGTGGCGAGGAACGGACGGCCAAAGATAAGAGGGTATCTGGCATCCTCCTTTATGTCCATGATGACAAAGTCGCATGGGACATAAGAGTCTTTTCAAACCTTGACAGGGACATCTTCAATGATTCCTAAGGGAAGAGTCATAGAGTTATCTGCAAGTTGTATGGTCATTCCCATTGGGAGGAGTTCTGCAAACCCTAACCTCTTACAAAGGCTAAGTGGCATGATAGAGATTCTAGTACCGAGATCGACCAATCCCTTCTTACATGAGGAGTCATCGATATGGCATGAAATCCCAAAGGATCTTAGATCTTTTTGTTTCTTGGGCATCTTGCTTTGGATGATATCGGAAGTGGTTGATGCTAGCTTAACTGTCTCATATTCTTCAGTTATGTACTTCCTTGTGAGGAGAGACTTTAAGTACTTAGTCCAGGCTGGTATCTCAGCCAGCGCATCTAGAAAGGGTATATCTACATGAAGCTTCTTCATAGCTTCTTTAAACTTGTTGAATCAAGTATCGAGCTTTGTCTGCTTCAAACGAGCTGGGAAGGGAGGACGGGGCTTGTATACTGGCACATCCAGCTCAGGTGTGTCTTCTACCTCCGCAGTCGATGGTTCCTCCAATCTTGCTTTGTCTGCCTTATCAGCGGTTGGTTGTTCCTTCAGTTGAGACTCAGGTATTGTAGAGTCTTGGACATTCACAAAGTCATCATCGTCTGTTGCCGCCGTTGGTATCTTAGCAGGGGGGTCAGAATAGTCTTTTCCTGACCTGGTGGTGACAGCCTTCAATTGCTCAGGATGCTAGGATTGTTTTTGGGTTGTCCAGCAAAGACTCCAGCAGGTGGCTTCATGCTAGCTGCAAGTTGAGCTAACTGAGATTCAATAGCCTTCTGATGGGCTTGCTGGTTAGCTATCATAGTCTGCTGTGAATGCAGCATCTTCTCAATAGCTGACAATTTGTCATCAGGAGGGATGGAACCGACTTGTTGCCCCTGTTGTTGTTGTTGATAGGGGACTTGGTTGGGATTCTGAAACTAAGAATTGTTCTGATAATTGTTGTAGTTTCTATTCTGGTAGTTACTTCTAAAGTTTCCTTGATTCCCAAAATTTGGTTGTTGGTTATACTGGAATCCTGGCGGGCCTCGTTGTTGAGTATTTGACCCAAGTTGTCGTGAGTTTTCCACTCCAGAAGGATTTCCATATTGAAAACCTGGATGGTTCCTATTCTTATTCGGATTATAGTACCCTTGACCAGGGATGGTGTTGATGGCGTTCAGACTTTCCATTCAACCATTATCTCCTTGGGCACAGGTATTACTCAAAACAGCATCATAGAGAATGTTACAGGCTAGAGTAGAATGATCAGTTCCCTTGCATGCTTCACAGAAGAGTGAAGCTGACTTAACTTGTTCTTGTTGTCGAGGGGGCGAACGTCTTCTTTCATAAGCTGTGAGAGATGATTCTAGATGGTCTTGCTTGGAAACTAGGAGTTTGAGAGATTCAGCAATAGACTTGTACTCGGGTGTTGCTTCAGCCATAGCTACCTTCAGCGCTCCCTTGCCAACAGGTCTACCCCAGTTGGCTTGGTTTTCAGATCCAAGGGTGACAACCTTCCATGCGCTATCATAACTCTGACGCATGAAGTTTCCTCCAGACGAGGAATCCAAAAACCTCTTGATATCATCGTCCACACCTCTATAAAAGATTTCAATGAGTTGATTCTTTGGGATGCCATGATGTGGACACTTGCATAAGAGCTCTTTGTATCTTTCCCATGCTTCAGCTAGGGATTCTCCAGGGACATGGGTGAATTGCGTTATTCGGCCCCTAATTTCATAGGTGAGAGAAGGTGGATAAAACTTTTCTAGAAAAACATTTTGAAGTTGTTCCCAAGTGGTGATGGGTTCGCATTGCAAGGAGTTATACCAACTCATGGCTCTATCGGAAAGAGAGTATTTGAAGAGACGGAGTCTGATGGCATCATCTGTGACTCCATTTTTCTTTGTCATGACACATAAGTCTATGAACCTCAGAAGATGTTCTTGACTATCTTCTCCTTGCTTACCATAGAAAGGATTGTTTTGAAGCAACGTAGCCCAATGTGCCCTTATCTCAAAACTCAGAGCGTTGATGGGAGGAGGTTGCACTGGGTGATGAACGTCCGCAGCTTTGGGGATCGAGAATTCTCTAAGGTCTTTTTGTAGCTCAGCTTGTTGAGATGCTGCTTGAGCTGCTTGGATTTCTTCTTGAACTGCGGCTCGGGTTTCTTGCATAAGCCTGTCTCTTTGTGCATTAAGGTCTTGAGCTACCCTTCAAGCGATTTCCTCCTCTTGAGCCATTCTTGCTTGGTTCTCTCTGTACTGACGGCGAAAGGTTCTATCTATCTCAGGGTCAAAGCTAGCAGAGAGTCTGGGACTGTCTGAGCAGTGCATACACTAGACTTTGTGGGTACCTAGGATGGAAAGATCTTTTGCTGGTAAGATGGACGAAGTAGAACCAAATTCAAGTATATATGATCGATAGTATCAAAAGTAAAAGAAAAACCTAAATTAGCCTCAAAATAACTAGATTTAACTAGACGATTTCGTTGTCCCCGGCAGCGGCACCAGAATTTGACGAGGCTTATATTATCGCACTAACAAACTCACTTAGGGTTGAAATCCCTAAGTTTTTAACCAAAACAACGTGCGATAATACCACCCGTAAGCGGACGGGTCTTATCGCAGTATAGTTGAGGATCAAATCCCAAGGGACAACATTTTTAAGAATCTTTCTCTAGTCGAATCTAGTTGAATCAAGACTAATATTTAGAACAAGGTTGGTTGAATTGAGTTTAATTAAACTAAATGCAAGGAAAGTAAAAGAGCAGGATTAAAAGTTGATTAAAGATTAATGATGGAAATCATTGGGATGGTCCCGGGTTTCACCACCACTACACATGCAATCACATCTAAACATCAAACATCCAGACAAGATATAACCATTCAAATAGAGCTACTGTAGAACCCCCCATACGGGCGTCAGGTTCGCATAAGCATCACCTTAGGTATCAGATGTCTCGTCACCATCCAGATCACATACTTACGACTCTGAAGATACATAAATCCAAATCAAGTATTGGGCCCCCTATACAGGCGTCAGGCACACAGAAGCGTCATTGTGGGCTAGATGGCTCGTCACCACACGGATCATACACTTACGACCTCAAGGAATCCCATTCTATTTCTAGTTTGGGATTCAACCACGTTAATCGACATTCAAAACCTACGCATTGAAATTCTCGCAACATAGGAAACGAACAAGATAAATGCAAGCAGGTGATCAATCCACAAGCACACATCGATGATTAACAACAAAATGAAAGATTAAATACATGCCATGGAATGTTTAACAAAAGGACATGAGAGCATGGGCAGCGGGGCTAGTCCCCGCACCCCAGTGAAAGTAAACTACTAGCTCATGATGAGAGAAACAAGAAAAACAAGAGAAAGAGAGGATTCCGCCATGAGCATTGTGAAGAAGATGATCGCAGCTCTGTCGAGGAACGGTCTTCTACACAACATTGGAGCAGATCTGGAAGAAGTGAGAAGAACACCACAACATACGGGGAAGATCTTCTCTCTCCACCTTCTTCTTCTCGTAGTCCTTGCTCGCAGCAGGAGGAGCAGCTCGTGGATGAGATGGTAGCGTGGAAGTGGCATAGACGCAGCAGATCTAGATCTAAATGAGGTGGCTTGCAGATCTGAGTCTTCACTCCAGATCTAGGTGAATAGGCCGCAAAACCACCACGGGGGCAGGTTCTTGGCTATGGAGATTGTCTCCTTAGGCCCCGGACAGACATGCAGCCTAACGGCGTCTGGAGATGATCATTTGACGGGTTGGAGTCGCGTTCTATTTATAGGCTGGCTGGGAACCGACTTAGATTCGTGACCTCTATAATTTAGCAGCAGGTCGCGACTTTTTGAATGATGTCACAGTCACGGCATTTTGCACGGTCACGGGCTTTTTTGGACGTCGCGGTCGTGGCTTTTGGACACTGCGATCACGGCTTCTTGGCTCGTCGTGCCTTAGATGCAGGTCACGGCTTTTTTTGAATGATGCGGTCGTAGCTTTTTGAATGTCGCAGTCACGGCTTTTTGAATGATGTCGCGGTCGTGGGGTGGCTTGGAGGAGATCGCGGTTAGTTGTAGGACCCGATCGCGGGTCTGTGAAGTGGTTGTCACGGTCGCGGCTATGCAGGGGAGGTGCAAAGAGTTGGTGAAGGTCACGGTTATTACCGCCTCGACCGCAGGCAAGAGAGCAGAGGAAACGCGATCGCGGTTCCTATAATTGCGGTCGTGACTAGGGTTAAGGGAGTGGAGCCGCAAGGTAGAGAGAGCAAGGGTCTGTTGACCAAGGTTGACCGAGCCTAATCCAAGGGTTGAAATGGATATGGGCCTAGGAGATGAGGCCCAAAGCTCAAAACGACCTGTACAAGGGTGCAGAAAATCAATAGAAATAGGAGTAAAATCAATTAAGCCAATATAAGTTGCATATAAGAAGATAAGACCAATAAAAGCTCATTAAAGCAATTAAGCCAAGTAAAAGCACATATTAGAAGATAAAGCCAATAAAAGCACGAATGTAACCAAAACTGGGCTAAACGAGATGATTGAACTATGATGAATATGCATTCATCAGTATCTTCAATTATAATGACCTCGTATACTTTAGGGTCTATGACATGCTCCTCAACTTTATTTTGTTCGTTGGCACCTTTGTCATGGATTTCATAAAACTTCCCATTTGTCATCTACTGAATTAATCTTCTTCTCCTTCCAAATCTTTGCTAATTTTTTAGAAGTATTATTCTCCATCTTACCATTTGAATTATTCAGCGGTGAAGTTTTTGTTTCCCCTTGTGTCTCTTCCTCTGCCAGGTAGGCTAGGTTTGCAAAGTGATTTCCACCTGTAGTTTCTTTATTGGTATTATCTTTCTATTGTACTCTTGGTATTTAAACTATAGCCTTCCTCCTTTGAGATTGCCATCTATTTCCATTATTGTATTTTTGGGAGTGAACTGGATTGTTGTTGTCCTCAGTAGTTGTGTTATTATTCTTGCTCAAGGGACAGTGTTTTGGGGCATGGACCAACTTGACACATCCATCATAAGAGTATGATAGCACCTCATATTCCACCTGATAAATGATGTCGTTAATCATAATGGTATGCACAAGTGGTTTGGTTGTGTCTACCTCGACTGCTAGCCTAGCAAACTTGCTTCTTATTCAGGCCACCATATGTGAATCTACTTTCATTAAGCAACCTAAAGTTGGACCAATGTAATCAAACATTGTTGGGACGTAGAGATGTAAAGGAAGTCTGGTATTCTGACCCAACTCACCAAATATTGAGGAAGTTCTAGTGACGGTCAGAATGTTGGGTCCCACTGTCATATAGCTAAACAACATCTGAAGAGTTTCCAAGGTCCCCATATATGTGTCATATCGAAGTCTCGTTTGCATGATAATTGGATAACACAATGACCTAGATCCACTTCAAACATGTTGAATCTCCCCCACTAGATTCCATGATGTTTTTAGTCTATCTCTCAAGGTCATGTATCACACATCAGAGCCAATTAGTTTCGTGACCACCATGTACTCTGATGGCCTTGCCATGTCCTCCTCCACATCAGGTTTTATCTTGATTATACGCCATCCCTCAACAACCTTCAATGTAACATCTGCTACCAACAGGTTGATCTCATAGAGTTTTTTTAGGAAATAATCTATGTCCATGTCCGGCGAGTTCTTTGTGGAATTAACAGAGTCTTTGAATGAAAAACCAGTTTTGGTTCTGTCACGTAACGCCACCTGGTAGACACCTTCAATCACCATCCCAACTTTTTCCTTTCCCTTGTTCGATGATGTCCTAGTAGAAGTCCTTAGTGGTGTGAAGGATTCATCCAAGTCCCCCTTCTCATTCTCTATCCCTTCCATAGACATGAAGTTGTTTTTCTAATGATTGCTCCTCATCCCAACAAACTGGAATTCAAAACTGACTTTAAGTATTGAAACCCTAACACCTCCATTTGACGATACTCTTGGTTCCTCCAATATATCCAAGCCTTTCCTCCGATATCCTTATGTGAATGGGAAATACTCTACCGCTCTCTCCTTGTTAGCACGCGCCCCTTCTCCCCTTTTGGCACCTCTACCACCTAGGCCACTACCTCCGCCTCCCCCTCACCCTTAGCGTCCCCTGAAGCCCCCAGACACCCTAGCAGACACCATCTTTTTCCATCCCATCAAATACGTTACTGAACCAATATATACATGTGAGTCTTATTTATTGGGCAATATGACAAAAGGATATTCACTAGATGTAGTGGGAGAGGCATTATTATATTACGGCTCATACATATTGATGTATATAGACATCTTAGAATAAATGCTAAAGGAGGTTATCATTACCTCATTATATTGATTGATGATCTCAGTAGATGTGTAGTTTGTATTTGTTGAAATACAAAGTCGAAATCTCTAACCCGCTTAGTTTAAGTATTATTAAAACACTTCGATATGATTGGTGTAAAAAATACTAATCAAGAGTTTGAGAACCTTTTGGGATATCATGATAATGTATCATGATGAACACCACTTGAATCACATTGATAGTGAATCATGAGAGTGTATCTGATAGTAGAAATCACACCTTGTTAGTCATGGTGTGATTATCAATTAAATCTAGTTAACCTTCCAATCTCCTTTTTGGGCACATGCTTTACACTAAACAATGTACCATCTAAAATGGTTCATAAGACACCATATGAAATATGGCATGGGTGCATCCCGATATGTCTTTTATAAGGATTAGGATTAAAAACTTGTGTAAGAAAATAGTTTCATTAAAATCTTTATCCACAAATCACATAAATGTTATTTTGTTGGATACTACTTTATTATTCCAATTTAACAACAAAATGTTTGTGGACCAGGATGGTTGTATTCCTGAAGGGGAATTTAATTCTAAAGGAATCAGTGGGAGAAAAGGTAGAACTCTAAAAAGTTACAGACCAATAAGAAAACATTGAACCTAAAGAGGTATAGTAGGAACAAGGAGAATCACAAATTGTTGTGGAATCTCAAATTATGTATGTAACACAAATTCTCATAGATCTAGTAGAACACGCCTTGAGTTTGAAATATTATGATATCTTATAACTTAAAAAGGTGACGGGTTGGTCATATATGATGAGCTAACAACCTAACTAGAAGCTATTCAGGGACCAGGGTCTTAGAAATAGCTTTAGGCCATGAGATCCAAGATAGAGTCCATGTAAACCAATAAGGTATGACCTTGGTGGATCCACCTGAAGGGATAAGACCCATCAGGTGCATTTGGGTCTTTGTGAAAAGACTGACATGGATGGTAGTGTATAAACCCTTCTGTTGGCGTACTAGCACCAACATGCTCTCCCAAACTCAGACTGCTTTTCTACAGTTGTCTTTCCCTCGTTGTGTCTCCCTAGTAGGGTAGTACTTGCTCGAGCTCTCTTAGTTACCAGAACCAGAGGGGACAACAACTTTGCAGAGAAACTGATGTTCTGAGTTGTATGTTCTGAGAAGCCCCCAATACCCTGACGTGGTCTATTATCGCACTAACAAACTCACCCAGGGTTGAAATCCCTGAGTTTTACCAAAACCTTATGCAATAATACCACCCACAAGTGGACGGGTCTTATTGTAGTATAGTTAAGGATTGAATCCCAAGGGATAACGTTTTTAAGAATCATTGCTAGTCTATTCTAGTTCAAGTAAGGCTAATATTTAGAAAAAATATTGATTTGAGGTTGATTAAACTAAATGCAGGAAAGTAAAGAGCAGAGTTAAAAGTTGAATCTAGATTAATGATGGGGATCATTGGGGTGGTCCCGGGTTTCACCACCGCTACACATGCAAACACATCCTAACACCAAACATCCAGGAAAGATCTAACTATCCAAATAGAACTATTATGAACCCTCCCAGAGGGATGTTTAGGTTTGCGTAAGCATCACCTTAAGCATCAGATTACTCATCGCCATCTGGATCACGTACTTACGGCTCTGAAGATACAGATATCCAACTGAAGTTGTGGCCCTCCGTTAGGATGTTTAGGCACATAAAAGCGTCATCGTGGGCTAGATGGCTCGTTCCCTCATAGATCACACACTTACAACCTTAGGGAATCCCATTCTATTTCTAGTCAGGGAGTCAACTGTGTTAATCGACATTCAAACCTACATATTGAAGTTCTCGTAACATAGAAAAAAACAAGATAAATGCAAGCAGGTGATCAATCTGCAAACACACATTGATGATTAACAACGAAATGAAAAGTTATATACATGTCGTGGAATGTTTAACAAAAGGACATATAAGCATGGGCAGCGGGGCTAGTCCCTGCACCCCAACAAAAAAAAACTACTCGCTCATGATGCAAGGAACAAAAAGAATAAGAGAGAGGGAAGATTCTGCCATGAGCACGATGCAGAAGATGTCACATCTCGGTGAAGATACGATCTTCTACACCACGTCATAGCAGTTCTGGATGAGCAAGGGACACCAAGACAGATTGGGCAGTCTTTCTCTCTCCATCTTCCTTCTTGTCTCATCCTCCTTGCTCGCAGCAGGAGGAGCAGGTTGTGGATGCGTAGGTGGAGTGGATGACGGGAGGATGTGCAAGCCTGCCGCTCAGCTTGGCTATGGATATCATCCTCCACCATGGGTCGAGCACGCTACGTGCAGCCTGGTGATGGAGTTGTTGTTGTACATCAGAGGGAGTAGGGGTCGAGCTCGCAAATGAGCATCCTAGAGGCATCCCAGATATGATGCCCCAAATGAGGACCCTACTAGTCCTATTTATAGGCTTGGATGGGGTATTACACGGTTTGGACCTTGTTGTAATTTTCACAGTTTGGTGTGAGTCATCTTCACACAGTTTTGAAAACCGTTAAGGTTCTTCACATTTTGGGATCGTGAGTCTCTCTTCATGGCTTTGGAAACCGAGAGCCCTCCTCATGGTCTTGAGATCGTAAGGGTCTTCACGATCTCACTTTCACGGTTTTCCCTCCTAGCATTATTCGCTCATGCCTTCTCAGTTTCGGTCACCGTCTTACAGTCTGTGGAAACCGAATGCCGGCCTCACGTTCTTGAGATTGATGGTCTCTAAACAACGATCGCTTCCCTCTTGCTTTCAGATACCTATTAGCACTTACGATCTTAAAGACCGATCACCATTTACGATCTTGGTGGTTGCTTGGTGATCTCGCGGTCCAGATACTGTGAGGAGCAGACTGTGAGGGCGGTGGTTGGATGGTGTAGTTGCAGGTGGCGTTGAAGTGGTGGCGGTGACCTACTGTAAGTCGAGGTTGTTGATGATGGCAGGATGGAGCAGGATGGACCGCAGATGGAGAAGGTCGCGATGTCAGGAGGATAGGGTGCACCGCGGTCTATTGTAGGTCCTGGCGGGATGAGGTCACGAGGCAGCGACGGCAAGTGGTGGTAGCACAGTGATCTCCATGCGACGGAGAGAAGGACGATGACAGAGGAAGCAGGTGTTCCAAGCGGTCTGGGATCGTGAGGGTGTCCATGCAATCTGGGTGATTGTAAGGGCTCTGACAGTCTTGGGATCGGGAGGGCTCTCACGGTCTTGAGACCGTGAGAAGGAGGAGCGAGCAAGGGTGCAAAACCGTTAACATGAGATCGAGTGGCTGTATGAATACGAGGCATCGATTCTCGATCGGATGGTGTTGAATGCTCACGGTCTTGAGAACGAGAGAGCTCCATTCGATCTTGAGACCGTTTGGAGGGTTGATGGTGGCAAACCATGGGGATGGTGGAGACCATTAGGAGGCAGGTTGTGATGAAATTTTTAAGGCTAAGAAAGGTGGGCCTAAAACTAGTGGGTGGGTCCCACTATTAGGGTTTTACTTGGATGAAGAAAGAAAGGGATGGTTGATGGAGGTGGAAGGTGAAGCACAACAAGGTGGTGATGGTGGTCATTGATGGAAGGTGAAGTGGATGAAGGGTGTTTAAATGAGGGTAGATCTAGGGTTGAGTGAAGGTGGGCCCCAGTTGAAGATTCATCCTCAATATGACATGCATGATCTGCATGAAATTCATATAAATCTAGTTAGTAATATTAATAATTCAACCAATTAAGTAAATTTGCATATTGTAAGATCCAAGAGATGAAAGTGAAAGTATTGAGTGGAATCGGGCCCAAGATGGTGACTGAATATCATGATGAATATGGATTCATCAAAACACCCTGAACTTAAATGTTGCTCATCCTCGAGTAACACAAAATCCAAAACAATCGCCAATGAATGATTTCTACTCATGTGATTGCCTCATCTTCACATCACGATTGTTTCCTTTCTGCTTCGTATGACTAGGCATCTCAACTTCCTGAGATCATTGAACACATCTTACTATATCTTCATTCTTGAGTTTGTTTTTTAACATCATTTCCTCCTCACCTTTTCCAACAGAAAGCCTTTCTAAGAGTTTTGTAAGAGTCCAGAGATACTTACATAACCACAAGTGTGCACCTGATCTGACGCTGGTATTTTTCAGGATAGGGAGGCATTCATTATGCCTTCAGGTGGAAGAGGGAGTGAAGGGTGGTATGAAAGGAAATTGTATATCTGTCCTCTATTTGACTTGAGATTTATTATATGGTTGCAATTACATTTATTGCATTTTTTGTGCGAATCTCTCCTCTATTCGACTCGAGATTGCATTTTTTTGTGTGCGCATTGGCATCTTTTCTTGGTGGTACACCCCTATTAATTAGTGAGGGGTATGGAAGAAGAGGATATAGAGAGAGGTGGTGTGCCACCCTGAACTTAGGGTTTGGCACTATTTTGGCTATTTTTGTTTCTTTTTTATGGATGGAGGGGTACGAAGATGATGGAAGAAGTGTAGAAGAGAGTTCAGATCAGAATGCAACTTGGTTTACAATTCAATGCATCGGGTCTTTCTCTTTATCATACTCTACTCAAATAATGACTTGATGAGGATCTGGTGGAGATTCCATGTTATTGTTCCACTAGTCAGTTAGGAAGAATGACGTGTTTGATCCCTATTAGTTCGACAGAAACTTGCCATTTTTGCAGAAGGATCATGATGTTAGGATTCATAAGCTTCACAAGATGGTTTCAATCAAAAGGCTAGTTTTTAGAAAATGGCCCTTTTGAGGATCTGCTTCGAATAAGGAGGGTATAATGATTCAAAAAGCATAAAGAGAGAAACTAGCAGGCTAGGTAATGGCTTTTATTGAAATAGAAAGCATCAAAACTTCATCAAGCTTCTATACAATTTCTTTGAAAACTTAAAAAATTTGAAAACTTTGATCAAAAATGCAACGATGAAATCTTAAGTCTAAAATAGATGGGTGTGGATGGAAAGTGAAGTACGTACCACCCACCCTCCACCCCGAACATAGATATTTTCTCATCCCGAGCAAACTCTAAATCCGAGATGGAGGGGAAAATTTATGCCGGTTGGACCACCATATGTGGTTGTGTTCCAATCAGCACGCGTCCTCCATCTGAAAATCTCAAAAATGAAGACTAGTCAGGACTTAAGATAGCATCTCGCGATGTGATTTTTATTCAGTGCAAATTTTCTAAAAAAGTGAAAACAAAATTAAGAAAATTTTCTAATTCAAAACTAAAAGTAAAAACAAAATTATTGATCGGGTTGCCTCCCGACAAGTGCCTTTGTTTTACGTCGATGGATCGATGTGAATCCTTTAATTTTCTGGTGGATATGCTGGATTGGTAAGATCCAACATTGCTTCGATGCCTATGTCGGTTGAGGTGAAATATCTCTTTAAGCATTGGCCATTAGCCACAAATTCCCATGACTGTTCACTTCATAAAACGAAAGCACCATGCGGGTACATGCTTTTGACAATGTAAGGTCCAGACTAGCAAGAACAGAGTTTTCCTGGGAACAACCTCAGTCTTGAGTTGAAAAATAGAACTTGGTCTCCCACTTGAATGTCCTTTCTTTTTAGATGACCATCGTGCCAAAGTTTGGTGTGTTCTTTATAGATTCGTGCATTCTCATAAGCTCTCATCCAGAGTTCATCCAGTTCTTGAAGTTGTAGAATCCTGGCTTGGCCAGCTTTCTTCAGGTCAAAATTTAGGTGTTTGATTGCCCACCATGCTTTGTGTTCAAGTTCTACAGGCAGGTGGCATGACTTTCCATAGATTAATCTTAATAGTGTAGTTCCAAGAGGAGTCTTAAAAGCGGTTCGGTAGGCCCACAAGGCGTCATTGATTTTCACTGACCAGTCTTTTTGGTTGCGGCCTACTGTCTTTTCCAAGATAGTCTTGAGTTGTCCGCTAGAAACCTATACATACCCACTTGTTTGTGGGTGGTAGGGGGAAGCTACCTTGTGTGTTACACCTTATTTCCTCAACAATGCTTCAAAACTTCTTTCTAGAAAATGAGAGCCTCCGTCAGATATCACGGTGCATGGAACTCTAAAATGGGGAAAATAATATCTTTGAAAATCTTGATAATTGGTTTGGAATCGCTAGTTATGGTTAGTATGGCCTCTACCCATTTTGAGACGTAATCCACCGCGACTAGGATGTAGGAAAATCCATGTGAAGATGGGAATGGACCCATGTAATCCACACCCCAAACATTAAAAATCTCGACTTCTTGCCACAGTTTAAGCAGCATCTCATCTCTTTTCATAATGTTACCTATTCTTTGACATTTGTCACATGCTAGGACAAAGTTGTAGGAATCTTGGATATGGTTGGACAAAAGAAACCACATTGCAAAACTTTCAAGGTAGTTTTCTTAGAACTCATATGGCCTCCGACTGGGCCTGAGTGACATTGCTCCAGAATGAGTTGGGCTTCTCCCTCAATAATACAATGTCTGTGGAGACCATCAGCACAAATCTTAAAAAGGTACGGTTCATCCTAGTGATACTACCTCACATCATGCATGAATTTCTTCAATGCATTCCCAGTGCATTCTGGGTGGATGACACCAGCGGCAAGGTAGTTCACATAGTCCGAGTACCAAGGGGTAGCTTATAAGACTTTCATGAGCTAGTCATATGGAAGAGAGTCATTGATTGGGATCTTTTCAGTGTCCATGGTGTGGATACGACTCAAGTGGTTTGCCACAACATTCTTTGTACCTTTCTTATCTCTTATCTCCAGATCAAATTCTTGCAAGATGAGAATCCATCTGATTAACCTGCGCTTTGCATCTTTCTTTGCTAGGAGGTAACGGATAGCGGCATGATCTATGTAGACAATGACTTTAGAACCAACGATGTAGGATTTGAACTTGTCAAAGGCATACATGACTGCAAGGAGTTCCTTCTCAGTAGTTGCATAGTTCCTCTAAGCTTCATCGAGGGTTTTCGATGCATAGTAGATCACATAATGTTTCTTCTCTATACACTGGCCTAAAACAGCACCCACAGTGTAATCACTGGCATCACACATAATTTCAAATGGGTGATCCCAATCAGGGGCTCTAATGATGGGTGTTGTTGTAAGGGCATGCTTCGGGTTGTTGAAACTCTTGACACATTCTTTGTCAAAATGGAAATCAACGTCCTTTAACAACAGATTCGCCATTGGCTTGGTTATCTTGGAGAAATCCTTTATAAGCCGTCTATAAAAGCCTACATGACCAAGGAACGCACAAACCTCTCTTACATTTTTTGAGATAGAGAGTTTGGAAATCACTTTGATTTTCACTTTGTCTACTTCGATCCCTCTACTGTTGACTCTATGGCCAAGGACAGTGCCTTCCTTTACCATAAAGTGACACTTCTCCCAGTTCAACACAAGATGTGCTTCTTCACACCGTTTAAGGACAAGGGAGAGGTGCTTCAGGCATGATTCGTATGAATCCCCATATATGGATAAACCATCCATAAAAACTTCCATGATAGTTTCAGTGAGACCAGCGAATATTGCCGCAATGCAACGTTGGAAAGTTGCAGGCGCATTACAGAGACCGAACGGCATCCTTCTAAAGGCATATGTTCCAAACGAGCAGGTAAAAGTTGTTTTCTCTTGGTCATATGGATGTATAGGAATTTGATAGAATCCAGAATAACCATCGAGATAGCAGAAATATTCTTAGTGAGCCAACTATTCTAAGACTTGGTCAAGAAAAGGCATCGGGAAATGATCCTTACGTGTCGCCTTGTTCAATTTCCTGTAATCGATACACATCTTCCACCTAGTGATTGTTTGAGTGGGGATGAGTTCATTGTCTTCATTTCATATCACAGTAGTTCCACCCTTCTTCGGGACAACATTCATAGGACTCACCCATGGTGAATCAGAGATCGGATAGATAATACATGTAGTGAGCAGTTTAATGACTTCACGGCAGACTAATTCCTTCATGTTCGGATTAAGCTTCCTTTGATGTTAAACGGTTGGCTTGTGATCTTCTATCATGGGGATTTTATGCATGCAAAGCACTTGACTGACCCCGGTGAGATCACTCATCTTGTAGTTGATGGATTTTCTTCTTTCCTTTAATTCCATCAGGAGTTTATCTTCTTGTTCTGTCATTAGATCAGAATTTATGATGGCTGGGCAGACCTTGAGATCATCCAAAAACATGTACTTCAATCTCGTGGGTAGGGGCTTCATTTCAGGGGATTCTGGTTTCTCGCATGGTTCTTCAGTAACATTCACAGCCTTGAGTTCCTTAAATTTGGCTTTAGGATCTTCTTCAGCAGTGTCGAGGTGGTGAACAATTTTTTTCATTTATTTATCAATGGAGTCATTAGTAGATGGGTTTGTTAGTGCTACTTCTAACGGATTGTCTTGTTCATAATCCTCTTGCGTAAGAAGTGACATTTTCTCTATGCAATCAATCAAATAGACTTCTTCTTGCATGCTCGGTCTTTGCATGCTTTCAAAAACTTTGAACTTGAGGGTTTCTTTACCTAGTCTGAGCAGTATGGTTCTTGCTTCAACATCAATCAGAGCTCTTGCAGTGGCAAGGAACTGACGGCCAAAGATGAGAGGGTATCTGGCGTCTTCTTTTATGTCCATAATGACAAAGTCACACAGAACATAGGAGTCTTTGCCTACCTTGATAGGTACATCCTCAATAATTCCCAAGGGAAGAGTTACAGTGTTATATGCAAGTTGTATGGTCGTGTCGGTCGGGAGTAGTTCAGAAAACCCTAGCCTCTTGCAAAGGCTAAGTGGCATGATAGAGATGATGGCACCTAGATCGGCTAATCCTTTCTTATGGGAGGAATCACTGATATGGCAAGAGATTCCAAAAGATCCTGGATCTTTCTGCTTCTTTGGCATCTTACTCTTGATGATGTTTGAAGTGGTTGTTGCTAACTTGACTGTCTCATATTCTTCAGTTATATACTTTCTAGTGAGAAGTGACTTTAAATACTTCGTCTAGGCTGGTATCTCAGCCAGCGCATCTAGAAAGAGTATATCAACATGAAGCTTCTTCATAGCTTCCTTGAACTTATTGAAATGAGTGGCAAGCTTGGTTTGCTTTAAACGAGCAGGGAAAGGGGGACAAGGCTTGTACACTGGCATGTCTGGCTCTGGTGTTTCTATTTTTGCAACAGTAGGTTTTTCAGAACTTTCCTTGTCTGTCTTATCAGCAGTTTCTGGCCCTTTTGATTGAGACTCAGGTGTTATAGAGTCTTGGACAATCACAAATTCATCCTTGTCTGTAGTAACCATAGGCGTCTTGACAGGAGGATCAGAATAGTCTTTTCCAGACCTCGTGGTGACAACCTTCAGTTGCTCTGGGTGATTAGGATTGTTCTCTGGTTGGCCATCAAAGGCTCCAGCAAGTGGCTTCATACTAGCTGCAAGTTGAGCTAGTTGAGATTCAATAGCCTTCTGATGGGCTTGTTGGTTAGCTATCATAGTCTGTTGTGACTGCAGCATCTTCTCAATGGTTGTTAGCTTGTCATTTAGAGATATGGGGCCAACTTGTTGCCCTTGTTGTTGGTTCTGGTAAGGGACTTGGTTGGGATTCTGAAATTGAGAATTGTTCTGATAATTGTTGTAGTTCCTATTTGGGAAGTTACCCCTATAATTCCCTTGATTCCCAAAATTTTGTTGTTGGTTATACTAGAATTCTGGTGGGCCTCGTTGCTAATTATTTGAACCAAGTTGTCACGAGTTTTCTGCTCCTGAAAGATTTCCATATTGAAAACTAGGATGGAGCGTGTTCTGATTCGGATTGTAATATCCTTGACCAGGGATAGTGTTGACAGCATTAAGATTTTCCATTTGACCATTATTTCCTTGGCCATAAAATTGCTTAAAACAACATCATAGAGAACATTGCAGGCTAGCATAGATTGATCAGTGCCTTTGCATGTTTCATAGAATAATGAAGCTGACTTGATCTATTCTTGTTATTGTGGGGGTGAGTATCTTCTTTCATAGGCAGCAAGAGATGATTCAAGATGGTCTTGTTTGGCAACTAGGAGCTTGAGGGATTCAGTGATAGACTTGTACTTAGGAATAGCTTCAGCCATAGCTACCTTCAACACTCCTTTTCCTACTGATCTACCCCAATTAGCTTGATTTTCAGCTCCAAGGGTGACAACCCTCCATGCACTATCATAACTCTGATGCATGAAATTTCCTCTGGATGAGGAGTCTAAGAACCTCTTGATGTCATCATCCACACCCCTATAGAAGATCTCAATGAGTTGATTCTTAGGAATTCCATGGTGTGGACACTTGCGTAGAAGCTCTTTGTATCTTTCCCATGCTTCATCTAGGGATTATCCAGGGACCTGAGTGAATTGAGTTATATGTCCCCTAATTTCATAAGTGAGAGAAGGAGGTTAGAACTTTTCTAGAAAGATATTTTGAAGTTGTTCCCAGGTGGTGATGGGTTCGCATTGGAAGGAATTGTACCAGCTTATGGCTCTATCAGCAACACAATACTTGAAGAGACGGAGTCGGATGGCATCGTCTGAGACTCCATTTTGCTTTGTCATGGCACATAGATCAATAAACCTCAGAAGGTGCTCCTGACTATCTTCTCCTTGTTTATCATAGAATGGGTTGTTTTGAAGCAAGGTGATCAAATGTGCCCTTATCTCAAAATTTGGAGTGTTGATGGGAGGAGGTTGCACTGGGTGATGAACGTCAGCAACTTTAGGGATTGAGAACTCCCTAAGGTCCTTCTGCAGTTCTGCTGCTTGCGTTGCTGCTTGTGCTGCTTCGATTTCTTCTTGAACTGCAGCTCAGGCTTCTTGCATGAGCCTTTCTCTTTGTGCATTAAGGGCTTGAGTGACCCTTCGAGCTATTTCCTCCTCTTGAGCCATTCTTGCTTGGTTCTCTCTATTCTGACGACAAAAAGTTCTATCTATCTTGAGATCAAAGCTAGCAGAGAGTCTGGGACTATTCAAGTGGTGCATACACTAGTCTTTAGGGGCACCTGGGATGGAAAGATTTTTTAGAAGTAAGATTGACGGTGTAGAACCAAATTCAAGTGAATGATCAATTGTATCAAAAGAAAAAGCAAAACCTAGATTAGCCTTAATGGAACTAGATTTGACTAACTGATTCTGTTGTCCCCGACAATGGTGTCAGAATTTGTCGTGGTCTATTATCGCACTAACAAACTCACCCAGGGCTGAAATCCCTGAGTTTTACCAAAACCTTATGCAATAATACCACCCACAAGCAGACGAGTCTTATCACAGTATAGTTAAGGATCGAATCCCAAGGGACAACATTTTTAAGAATCGTTGCTAGTCTAGTCTAGTTCAAGTAAGGCTAATATTTAGAACAAAGGTTGATTTGAGGTTGATTAAACTAAATGCAGGAAAGTAAAGAGCAGAGTTAAAAGTTGAATCTAGATTAATGATGGGGATCACTAGGGTGGTCTCGGGTTTCACCACTTCTATGCATACAAACACATCCTAACACCAAACATGCAGGCAAGATTTAACTATCCAAATAGAACTACTGCAAACCCTTCTGGAGGGATGATTAGGTTCGTGTAAGCATCACCTTAAGCATCAGATTACTCATCGCCATCCGGATCACGTACTTACAGATCTGAAGATACAAATATCCAACTGAAGCTGCGGCCCTCCGTTAGGATGTTTAGGCACACAGAAGCATCACTGTGGGCTAGATGGCTCGTCCCCTCATGGATCACACACTTACGACCTCAGGGAATCCCATTCTATTTCTAGTCAGGGAGTCAACCACATTAATCGATGTTCAAACCTACATATTGAAGTTCTCACAACATAGGAAAGAACAAGATAAATGCAAGCAGGTGATCAATCCGCAAACACACATCGATGATTAACAACAAAATGAAAAGTTATATGCATGCCATGGAATGTTTAACAAATGGACATATAAGCATGGGCAGCGGGTCTAGTCCCCGCACCCCAGTGAAAAATAACTACTCGTTCATGATGCGAGGAACAAAAAGAATAAGAGAGGGAAGATTCCGCCATGAGCACGATGCATAAGATGTCACAGCTCGGTGAAGATATGGTCTTCTACACCATGTTGGAGCAGTTCTGGATGAGTGAGGGACACCAAGACAGACTGGGCAGTCTTTCTCTCTCCACCTTCCTTCTCATCTCATCCTCCTTGCTCGTAGCAGGAGGAGCAGGTTGTGGATGTGTAGGTGGAGTGGATGACGGGCAGATGCGCAAGCCTGTCGCTCAGCTTGGTTGTGGAGATCATCCTCCACCAGGGGTTGAGCACGCTAGGTGCAGCCTGGTGATGGAGTTGTTGTTGTAGATCAGAGGGAACAGGGGTCGAGCTTGCAAAGGAGCAGCCTGGCGGTGTTCCGGATCCAATACCCCAAATGAGGACCTTGATGGTCCTATTTATAGGCTTGGATGGGGTCTTACACAGTTTGGACCTTGTTGCAATTTTCACAGTTTGGTGTGAGTCGTCTTCACACAGTTTTGAAAACCATTAAGGTTCTTCACGTTTTGGAATCATGAGTTTCTCTTCACGGTTTTGGAAACTGAGAGCCCTCCTCACGATCTTGAGACCGTGAGGGTCTTCACGATCTCGCTTTCATAGTTTGCCCTCCTAACATTCTTCGCTCCTGCCTTCTCAGTTTTGGTCATCGTCTTACAATCTGTGGAAACCGAACGTCGGCCTCGCGTTCTTGAGATCGATGGTCTCTGAACAACGATCGCTTCCCTCTTGGTTTCAGATACCTATCAGCACTCACGGTCTTGAAGACTGATCACCATTTACAATCTTATGGTTGCTTGGTGATCTCACGGTCCTAAGACCATGAGGAGAAGACCGCGAGGGTGGTGGTCGGATGGTGTAGTTGCAAGTGGCATTGAAATGGTGGTGACGACCTGGTGCAAGTTGAGGTTGCAAATGATGGTAGGACGGAGAAGGATGGACTGTGGACGGAGAAGGTCGCAATGTCATGAGGATAGGGTGCATCACGGTCTATTACAGGTCCTGGCAGCAGGAGGTCGTGAGGCAGCGACGGTAGGTGGTGGTAGCACTATGATCTCCATACGACGGCGAGAAGGATGATAACGGAGGAAGCAGGAGTTCCAAGCAATCTGGGATCGTGAGGGTGTCCATTCGGTTTGGGTGATCATGAGGGCTCTCACATTCTTGGGATCGTGAGGGCTCTCACAATCTTGAGACCGTGAGAAGGAGGAGCGAGCTAGGGTGCAAGACCGTTAAGATGAGACTGAGTGGTTGGATGAATAGGAGGCATCAATTCTCGATCGGATGGTGTTGGATGCTCACGATCTTGAGATCGAGAGAGCTCCATTCGGTCTTGAGACCGTTTGGAGGGTTGATGGTGGCAAACTGTGAGGATGGTGGAGACCGTTAGGAGGCAGGTTGTGATGAAATTTTTAAGGCTGAGAAAGGTGGGCCTAAAACTAGTGGGTGGGTCCCACTATTAGGGTTTGACTTGGATGAAGAAAGAAGGGGATGGTTGATGGAGGTGGAAGGTGAAGCATAACAAGGTGGTGATGGTGGTCATTGATGGAAGGTGAAGTGGATGAAGGGTGTTTAAATGAGGGTAGATCTAGGGTTGAGTGAAGGTGGACCCAACTGAAGATTCATCCTTAATATGACATGCATGATCTACATGAAATTCATATAAATCTAGTTAGTAATCTTGATAATTCAACCAATTAAGTAAATTTGCATATTGTAAGATCCAGGAGATGAAAGTGAAAGTATTGAGTCGAATTGGGTCCAAGATGGCGACTAAATATCATGATGAATATGGATTCATCATACCCCTCTATTTATAGTAGAGGGCAGGGTCAGGGTTCCCAGTCTATTTGGGAGTAGAAGGATCTGAAAATTCCATGAATAACTTGCACTGTGGTAGGTGAACCGATCGTTTCACAACTGAAATAGTCATTTGGTAAGGTGATCTGATCGGTTCACTAGTGAACCGGTTAGTTGGGAGTGTGAACTGGTCAGTTCACTATGTGAACCGATCGGTTCACTAAGTGAATCAGTCGTTTCACATCCCAGACTTGCCCACAAGTGACTTTCCTTAATTGTTTACGATTAATGCAAAGATTAATCCTTATTCCAGTCAAATTGAACAAGTGAAATGTGAAAGTTTTCCCCCAACTGGGCAAATCCTTATTTCTTAAGTTGGCAGGACTGGGAGCCACCCAGTTCACCAAGTGAACTGGTCGGTTGGCTCACACCAGTCGATCGTCTCACCTGGGTGAACCGATCAGTTGGCAGTCATGACATTGCCAATGCAGTCTCCAATCGACCTGAAACTCTAACTAGCTAGTTCAACACTTGAACTTTATAGTTCTGAGTCCAGTCAGTTAATTTTATGTTTAATTGAGTACCTAAACACCTTTAGTCTCCATCTAAACATCATTCATGGAAAATCTCCTCTTGTAGGTGTATCATATGTGTGTGACCCTACAGGTTCCAATTTACGTTGGCAGTGAATGTTCATAACAACTTATGACATCACAAGCAATGAGTGGAATCTAGTAACTCATCATTGCTACCCAAGTAACTCAGAAAGTTGAAGAAAAACTTCAACCTACAATTTGTGATTAGTGTTACAGTGACTGTATAGTTCCTTTTTCGCTAACATCCGGATTGAACTCGAGGCATGGAACGTCATCCTCAACATTCAATCCATGTTCCTTGACCTAGAGCAGACTGTCTGAGATGCATGTGAATTCACATATCATATATTGAATCACATGAGTATGGCCATACAATTCTCAGTCTCTCTTATCAAGGGGGCATGTATATCATACTCCTTGTACGAGGGACAAATCCCATATCTATCACTCACAGTCAAGTCCCCATGTGTCAAAGTCACCCAATCATCACCATTATAACAACACATGTTTCAGGACTATGTTTTATGATGTCAAAGTGCACCCAACGACATGTGATGAGTGTAGTGATTTTAGGTCTAAGAACCACAATCACCACCATCACTATGAGAGATGATTGTGACTACCATTCCATGGTATCCATGTATCACTCTCACGGTGGGTCTGTTCGATATACTGCTCTCTAACATATATCTATGTGCTTGACTTGATATCACATATCATGACTAATGAGACTCTATCATCAGTCAACACACACTCTAGTCTTATGTATTATTGTTGTCTATTTTGCTTCCACAGTAATATCCGACTAGGGACATATCAAGAATGTATGTACTCTTATCATACATATGGTCTCATTGTTTAGGTCCTCAACCTGAAGACATGTCATCGAGTCTCATCATTCTTTAGACATCTATCATGTATGTGTCATCATCTCATGACTGAGACAAACATAATAGACATAATTACCTTTATTATTATCAAATCAGGTATCTAATGCCTTATCGCAATCATCATATGATTGGCTCTCTGGGCATACCATACCAACAAACTCCCACTTGTACTTAGAGCCAATCACCCACGAATTATATTCCAAGTGATCTTAACATGTCCATCATGATTCTGATGCACAAGTGCTTTTATAGCGGGTAAGAAACATTTGCTTCAAGTCGGTATATTTCATGTTTCACATCCCCTCGTTGTACGACAACTCACATGAGATGGAAATGTCATAGTATGCTATATAAGATTCCTTTGCCTAACCATTAGCTCCATTGTTTCTATAGTATTACTACTGAGTCATCAGTGGTCAGAACCTCCCACAAGTTCATCCATGTGAACTTCTAGATCCATATAGTATCCTTTACAGTGTTCATAACACTAAGGTACACTGGTTCTTATTGTAGAATTAATCAATTGTATTATGTTGGAACATTTCCAACTAACAATTCGTATTCCAAGGTCAAACACAATTTTGTCATTTTGGAAGCTTGCATCGGTGTAACTTTTTACACCCAACTCTTCCTTATTACCATAACTAAAGAACTAATCCTTTTAGTAATTCACAAGTATACAAAGATATCCTTCATGGTATTCTAGTAATTCTTACTGGAGTTCGACAGATATCCATTTGTCATGTCCTACACATATGAAATTACTAGATGTTTATATCATCTTGTCATACAAGATGATGATTTCATATCTTCTTGTCATGTCCAATACATACAAGATGATGATTTTGTATATTCTTGTCATGTCCAATACATACAAGATAATTAGTTCATATTTTCTTATCATGTCCAATACATACAAGATAATGAGATGAGTTCATACGTGATAGATCCAATTGTGAATTCATATGGAATCTATCCATTTGTTCCTTATTTTTCATAAGAATTGGGACACTTGGCTCTTGAGAGACTAACTCCATGGAACATGGACATGTTTTCTCTCACCATGCTAAACTCTTTCAGCATCTAGCTAAAGTATGTTCTCTTTCCTTGGACAAGAAGCTCTCTTGATATATCTCCATAGATCTTGATTCCTATCACATAGGATGCTTCTCAAAAAAACTTTTAGAATGCACTTTGTTGCCAGATTTTGTAGTATAAGGATGTTATTCCCCATAAATATGTGGAATATACATATGCTCCCACTAAATTCTTGTAATCACACATTATATCTCCATTCTAACTCAAGTCAAACTCTTTGACTTTCTTATCAAATTGAAGATCCAGATTTGAGGTGCTTTCTTCAACCCAAAGAATGATCTATGTAGCTTTTGTAGACTTTATTTGCATTATTGGATATATAAAACCTTTAGATTGTGTTACATACACATCTTGTACAATATTCCATTTAAGGAATGCAGTGTTAACATCCATATGCCAAATTTCATAGTCATAGTAAACTACAATGGCAAGCATTATCCATATGGATTTATCCATGGTAACTGCTGAAAAGATTTCACCATGTTCAACACCTTGAACTTGTTAGAAACACTTTGCAACCAAATTACCCTCCATGTTTGTCTTCTTTTGGAAGACCCAAAAGTACCCTATGGGTTTTACCCCTTCAGGTGGAGCAACCAAAGTCATACTTTGTTGTTGTACATGGAGTCCATCTTGGATTTCATGGCTTCAAGTCGTATCTCAGTTTTTGGTTCTCATTAGCTTCTAGGTAGACTGTTGACTCATCATATGATCAACTCGTTGCCTTCGTGTCCATAAGATATCATATATCATTCAAGCTCTATGTGTGTTCTGCCAGAACCATGAGTTTTTTGTGTTACTTAAATAACTTTGAGATTCCACAACGTTTTGTTATTCTTTTTATTCCCAGTGTAAAGCATGTGCCCAAAAAGAAATTTTAAGTTTAAGCTAGTAATCACACTCTGACTCAACAAGGTGTGATTCCTTATTTCTGATACACTATTCATGATACACTATCATTGTGTTTTAGGTGGAGTCCATCATGATACATTATCATGATCTTCTAGAAGGTTCTAAAACTCTTGGTTCAAAGTATTTCCATATCGATCATATCAAAATTTAATACTTATAACAAGTTTGTTATGTACTTCATTTATGATCTCCTTGACCACTTCAAGAGATTCATGTTTGTATTTCACTAAATACAAACTATCATATCTACTGAGGTCATCAGTAAATACATTGAAGTACTAGTGATTACCTTTAGCATTTATTCTAAAAGGTCTATATATATCAATATGTATAATCCTTAATAGAATAATCGTCCTCCCACTACATCTAGTGAAGAAACTTTGTCATATTGCAAAATGAATGATATTAGCATGCCTTTATTGGTTCGATAACCAAAAGAGTCTAGATATCCATCATATCGATTCCAAAAATGCATTTCCCATTTATGCACTCTAGATGACATCGCTATAGGCATTCAAGTTTGAGTTATTTATGCCATTTGTTACATGTGTCATACACATTTGTCTCTTCAACTATCAAGTATAGTTATTGAGACATAGTCATTGCCATTAAATATCATCTCTTTGAAATCAGTTCATTACACTCTTGCCCATACAAGATGTGTGACGATTTCATTTATGGCAGATGTATAATAGAAATTCACTAATTCTATTACATGCCCATTAATGTAACTGTAATGGTAGCAACTCTTTATCCACACAATTTCTAGCTTACTTCCTATCAGGTCATGAAGTAGAGATCTCTATCTCTTTCATCTTCCTGAGATCCTCTATAAAGAGGTTATTTCCTTTTCAAATGTTAAACAGGTGACAATGGTGGCACTTTCTTTCCTTATCTTTGTAAGTGAAAAAGGCATATTTCCTTTTACACTTATCCCTTTCTCCGTATCTTGAGTGATGAATATTTGGACCTTATCTTGGCTTCAGAACACTTCTTGACCTTGCTTTAGTCTATGGACTTCACTCTACTAATCATTATCACATGTTTTGTCCTTTCTTCATTCATGCTTTGACATCAACATGCCAAGCACTTCAGATAGTAGTTTGGCCAAGTTTATCAACATTTGATAAACTGGCTATATGATTCACACAATGATTTGTAGAATCATATGTTTGGTCAACTCTTAACCTATAAGAAATCACAGTTAATATATATGCACAATCATATTGAGCATATGAGATTACACTTGATCTCCATCTATTTGATTATACTCAAACATTGCTTTGAAGACATTATACCTTTCATGCTTTACATTATTCTTAAGATGTATAACCATGTCAAGAATGCCCATGCTTCAAGATATTTATGCAACTCATAGTTCATATAGCTTAGCATAAGGTTCTTGATGTCTTAGGCATCATTGGCATGATTCAAGTAAGCATCCACTTTTGGCCTTAGGTGCATTTGGAGTGTTTCTACTGGCTCTGGTCTTTCAAGGACTTTAGAGTTTACACTCACCATTGAGAACATTTCTCAAAATTCCCAAACTAGATTTGAAGCTTATCCCATTTATGAACTGATAACTACGATAATGTATTTGTGTTTGTCATTTGGATTCTATAAAAGAGTTTTGTAACTTTTCAAAACAATTTTGATTTGTTTGATTTGATAAATTTGATGATATTAATTAGAACTTTAATTAATTATCACTCCCATTGTTTTGATCAAATTGATAACCCTCGTGTATCAATTCGTAAGATTGCAATGTACAATCTTCTAGTGGTCAAGATACATATTTCATCAGATTATGAGTCAGCATTGGTTGATCGCCCACAACTTGACTATTTAGGTAGGCCATCATGCCAATTGCATCATATGTAACTCTTGGATAAGTGACATGTGCAACTCTTTTCCATGTTCATATGCATGCCTCTGGAGCTTAGACTATCTAAGAATCACCAGTTAAGTCTGACCCAAAAGCCGACATGAAAAACATGAACCCTTCTTTGGTAAAACCTACATGTCTACCATCACACTTCCACGAGTTAGACCGTGCACCATGCTTTGGTGTAACCTACACTTGGTCGATCAATCTTTTCATGTGTGCCGCTAATGGAAGGCATCTAAGACTTTAATATTGTATCTGAGGGATTTTATATAAGTACATATACATATCCAATCACCACATATTTATAGTATGTATCATATACATGCTATAACCACAATGAGAAAACATGCAATATCGATAAAAATCGATGATTATGGCCATCCTATCGAAATTCCTTGGAGCCATAAGGAATTACGGTCATCTAAGGTCTACATCATATGCAACCTATTGTTGATGAAGATCTTTGTGCTTGAACCATTCCAGGTTGATCAGCTCATCCTATGACACGATCAACTTGCCTCCTGGTCGATTGGTTGGTCTGGCCTCCGATGTCTGGACATCTCCAACAAGTGGTTGGGCCACTGGCCAGTTAGTCTGGCTCCTCCTTTGCAGTCCTCCAGGCGGTTGGTTCGTCTGGTGATGAGCATCTTCTTATTCAATGTAGCAGAAAATAAACTATCCCGCTTTTACATAATCTTTGGGAAACCTCGAGTTACATTTGAGGGGAGCAAAGGTAGAAGAGAAAGGATCTCGAGTTATCTCAAGTTACATGTGGAATAGAAGATAGAGGACTCAATACGCAGACTGAGATGCAAACAACCATAACCAACCAAGCACACATAGGGTTTATAGGCCATAATAATGCTACACATCCACCATCAAAATCGTTTTAGGGTGACGCATATCAATTGCATATATACCATATCATATATGTATATTAGTTTGTGGTCGCATGTGATTTTTAGTCGGATATGCACATTAGTCATTTTAAATATTTGCATCGTAAGAAATAAATAAATGACAGTAAAACCAAAATCCGATAATTTTGATTTATCCCAAAACATAGTACGTTGGTGTGGCTCTGATACCACTGTTGGGTTTTATGTCATCAGAATAGGCAACGGAAACAAAAAATTTACTGGCCATTAACCCATAAATGGAGATCTCATCAATGACTATGTAATGGGAAGGATGGTTTTAGTGAGATATACTTGGTCCTGGGACTCGCCCAGCGGCAATACCTCACTGCCATGTGTGATCTTGAATGCTATGTCTTGGATGGTGTATGTGTTTCTCATGTCTTCTCCATGGACTCTGGCCTCCACCACAGACTATGGATGACATGTCCTCCTGAGCGGTAGGCATATCCCTCCTATGTAGATAGTCCACACGGACCACCTGGAACTCTTATCGTTCTAGAAGAACAATCAGGAAAGAGACGGCCCTTCTGTTGGTGTACTAGTACACAAAGATGTCCTTCATGGTATTCCAGTAACTCTTACTGGAGTTTGATAGATATCCATTCATCATGTCCTACACATGTAAAATTACTAGATATTTATATCATCTTCTCATACAAGATGATGATTTCATATCTTCGTGTCATGTCCAATACATACAAGATGATGATTTTGTATATTCTTGTCATGTACAATACATACAAGATAATTAGTTCATATTTTCTTATCATGTCCAATACATACAAGATAATGAGATGAGTTCATACGTGATAGATCCTTGTGAATGCATATGGAATCTATCCATTTGTTCCTTATTTTTCATAAGAATTGGGACACTTGGTTCTTGAGAGACTATCTCCATGGAACATGGAGATGTTTTCTCTCACCATGCTGAACTCTTTCAACATCTAGCTAAAGTATGTTGTCTTTCCTTGGACAAGAAGCTCTCTTGATCTATCTCCATAGATCTTGATTCCTATCACATAGGATGCTTCACAAAAAAACTTTTGGAATGGACTCCGTTGCCAGATTTTTTAGTGTAAGGATGTTATTCCCCATCAATATGTGGAATATACATATGCTCCCACTAAATTCTTGTAATCTCACATTATACCTCCATTCTGACTCAAGTCAAACTCTTTGACTTTCTTATCAAATTGAAGATCTAGTTCTGAGGTGCTTTCTTCAACCCAAAGATTGATCTATGTAGCTTTTGTAGACTTTATTTGCATTATTGGATATATAAAACCTTTAGATTGTGTTACATACACATCCTGCACAATATACCATTTAAGAAATGCAGTGTTAACATCCATATGCCAAATTTCATAGTCATAGTAAACTACAATGGCAAGCATTATGTAGATGGATTTATCCATGGTAACTGCTGAAAAGATTTCACCATGTTCAACACCTTGAACTTGTTATAAACACTTTGCAACAAAATTACCCTCCATGTTTGTCTTCTTCTAGAAGACCCAAAAGTACCCTATGGGTTTTACCCCTTTAGGTGGATCAACCAAAGTCATACTTTGTTGTTGTACATGGAGTCCATCTTGGATTTCATGGCTTCAAGTCGTATCTCAGGTTTTGGTTCTCATTAGCTTCTACGTAGACTGTTGACTCATCATATGATCAATCACTGCCTTCGTGTCCATAAGATATCATATATCATTCAAGCTCTATGTGTGTTCTACCAGAACCATGAGTTTTTTGTGTTACTTAAGGAACTTTGAGATTCCACAACGTTTTGTGATTTTTTGTTTTCCCAGTGTAAAGCATGTGCCCAAAAGGAAATTTTAAGTTTTAGCTAGTAATCACACTCTGACTCAACAAGGTGTGATTCCTTATTTCTGATACACTTCTCATGATACACTATCATTGTGTTTTAGGTGGAGTCCATCATGATACATTATCATGATCTTCTAGAAGGTTCTCAAACTCTTGGTTCAAAGTATTTCCATATCGATCATATCAAAATGTAATACTTATACCAAGTTTGTTATGTACTTCATTTATGATCTCCTTGACCACTTCAAGAGATTCATGTTTGTATTTCACTAAATACAAACTATCATATCTACTGAGGTCATCAGTAAATACATTGAAGTACTAGTGATTACCTTTAGCATTTATTCTAAAAGGTCTATATATATATATATATATATATATATATATATATCAATATGTATAATCCTTAATAGAATAATCGTCCTCCCACTACATCTAGTGAAGAACCTTTGTCATATTGCATAATGAATGAGATTAGCATGCCTTTATTGGTTCAACAACCAAAAGAGTGTAGATATCCATCATATGGATTCCAGAAATGCATTTCCCATTTATGCGCTCTAGATGACATCGCTATAGGCATTCAAGTTTGAGTTATTTATGCCATTTGTTACATGTGTCATACACATTTGTCTCTTCAACTATCAAGTATAGTTAATGAGACATAGTCATTTCCATTAAATATCATCTCTTTGAAATCAGTTCATTACACTCTTTCCCATACAAGATGTATGACGATTTCATTTATGGCAGATGTATAATAGCAATTCACTAATTCTATTACATGCCCATTAATGTATCTGTAATGGTAGAAACTCTTTATACAATTAGTTTCTAGCTTACTTCCTCTCAGGTCATGAAGTAGATATCTCTATCTCTTTCATCTTCCTGAGATCCTCTATAAAGAGGTTATTTCCTTTTCAAATGTCAAACAGGTGACAATGGTGGCACTTTCTTTCCTTATCTTTATAAGTGAAAAAGACATATTTCCTTTTACACTTATCCCTTTCTCCATATCTTGAGTGATGAATATTTGGACCTTATCTTGGCTTTAGAACACTTCTTGACCTTGCTTTAGTCTATGGACTTCACTCTAATGATCATTATCACATGTTTTCTCCTTTATTCATTCATGCTTTGGCATCAACATGCCAAGCACTTCAGATAGTAGTTTGGCCAAGTTTCTCAACATTTCATAAACTGGCTATACGATTCACACAATGATTTGTAGAAGCATATGTTTGGTCAACTATTAACCTATAAGAAATCACAGTTAATCTATATGCACAATCATATTGAGCATATGAGATTATACTTGATCTCCATCTATTTGATTATACTCAAACATCGCTTTGAAGACATTATACCTTTCATGCTTTACATGATTCTTAAGATGTATAACCATCTAAAGAATGCCCATGCTTCAAGATATTTATGCAACTCATAGTTCATATATCTTAGCATAAGGTTCTTGATGTCTTAGGCATCATTAGCATGATTCAAGTAAGCATCCAATTTTGGGCTTAGGTGCATATGGAGTGTTTCTACTGGCTCTAGTCTTTCAAGGAATTTAGAGTTTACATCACCATTGAGAACATTTCTCAAAAGTCCCAAACTATATTTGAAGTTTATCCCGTTTATGAACTGATCACTACGATAATGTATTTGTGTTTATCATTTGGATTCTACAAAAGAATTTTGCAACTTTTCAAAACAATTTTGATTTGTTTGATTTGATAAATTTGATGATATTAATTAGGCATTTAATTAATTATCACTCCCATTATTTTGATCAAATTGATAACCCTTGTGTATCAATTCGGAAGATTGCAGCGTACAATCTTCTAGTGGCCAAGATACATATTTCATCATATTATGAGTCAGCTTTGGCTGATCGCCCACAACTTGACTATTTAGGTAGGCCATCATGCCAATTGCATCATATGTAACTCTTGGATAAGTGACATGTGCACATCTTTGCCATGTTCATATGCATGCCTCTAGAGCTTAGACTATCTAAGAATCACCAGTTAAGTCTGAACCAAAAGCCGACACGAAAAACATGCACCCTGCTTTGGTAAAACCTACATGTCTACCATCATACTTCCATGAGTTAGACCGTGCACCATGCTTTGGTGTAACCTACACTTGGTCGATCAAGCTTTTCATGTGTTCCGCTAATGGAAGGCATCTAAGACTTCAATATTGTATCTGAGGGATTTTATATAAGTACGTATACATATCCAATCACCGCATATTTATAGTACGTATCATATACATGCTATAACCACAACGAGAAAACATGCAATATTGATAAAAATCGATGATTATGGCCATCCTATCGTAATTCCTTGGAGCCATAAGTAATTACGGTCATCTAAGGTCTACATCATATGCAACCTATTATTGATGAAGATCTTTGTGCTTGAACCATTCCAGGTTGATCGACTCATCCTATGACACGATCAACTTGCCTCCTGGTCGATTGGTTGGTCTAGCCTCCGATGTCTGGACATCTCCAACAAGCGGTTGGGCCACTGGCCAGTTAGTCTGGCTCCTCCTTTGTAGTCCTCCAGGCGGTTGGATCATCTGGTGATGAGCATCTTCTTATTCAATTTAGCAGAAAATAAACTATCCTACTTTTACATAATCTTTGGGAAACCTCGAGTTACATTCGAGGGGAGCAAAGGTAGAAGAGAAAGGATCTCAAGTTATCTCAAGTTACATATGGAATAGAAGGTAGAGGACTCGGTACGCAGACTGATATGCAAACAACCATAACCAACCAAGCACACATAGGGTTTATAGGCCATAATAATGCTACACATCCACCATCAAAACCGTTTTAGGGTGATGCATATCAATTGCATATATACCATATCATATATGTATATTAGTTTGTGGTCGCATGTGATTTTTAGTCGGATATGCACATTAGTCATTTTAAATATTTGCATCGTAAGAAATAAATAAATGATAGTAAAACCAAAATCCGATCATATTGATTTATCCTAAAACATAGTACGTTGACGTGGCTCTGATACCACTATTGGGTTTTATGTCATCAGAATAGGCAACGGAAACAAAAAAATGTATTGGCCATTAACCCATAATAGGAGATCTCATCAATGACTATGTAATGGGAAGGATGGTTTTAGTGAGATATACTTGGTCCTGGGACTTGCCCGGCGACAATACATCGCTGCCATGTGTGGTCTTGAATGCTATGTCTTGGATGGTGTATGTGTTGCTCCTGTATTCTCCATGGACTCTGGCCTCCACCACATACTACAGATGACATGTCCTCCTGAGCAGTAGACATCTCCCGCCTTTGTACATAGTCCACACAGACCACCTGGAACTCCTGTCGTTCTAGAAGAACTGGCAGGAAGGAGATGGCCCTCTTGTTGGTGTACTAGCACCAACATGCTCGCCCAAACTCAAACTGGTTTTCTACAGTTGTCTTTCCCTCGTTGTGCCTCCCTAGTTGGGTAGCACTTGTTTGGGCTCTCTCAGTTACCAGAACCAGAGAGGACAATAACTTTATAGAGAAATTGATGTTCTGAGTTGTGTGTTCTGAGAAACCCCCTGTACCCCTCTATTTATAGTAGAGGGTAGGCTCAGGGTACCCAGTCTGTTCGGGAGTAGAAGGATCTGGAAATTCCATGAATGACTTGCACTACGGTAGGCGAACCGATCATTTCACAACTGAAATGGTCATTTGGCAAGGTGAGCCGATCGGTTCACTACTGAACCGGTCAGTTGGGAGTGTGAACCATTCAGTTCACTAAGTGAATCGGTCGTTTCACTTCCCATACTTTCCCACAATTGACTTTCCTTAATTGTTTCCAATTAATGTAAAGATTAATCCTTATTCCAATCAAATTGAACAAGTGAAATGTGAAAGTTTTCCTCCAACTGGGAAAATCCTTATTTCCTCAATTGGAGCGAATATGAGCCACCCAGTTCACCAAGTGAACCGGTCGATTGGCTCACACCAGCCAATCGGCTCACCTGGGTGAATAGGTCAGTTGGCAGTCCTGACATTGCCAATGCAGTCTCTAATCGACCTGACACTCTAGCCAACTAGTTCAACACTTGAACTTGATAGTTCTGAGTCCAGTCAGTCAATTGTATGTTTAATTGAGTACCTAAACACCTTTAGTCTCAATATAAACATCATTCATGGACAATCTCCTCTTCTAGGGGTATCCTATGTGTGTGACCCTACATGTTCCAATTTACGTTGGCAGTGAATGTTCATAACAACTTATGACATCACAAGCAATGAGCAAAATCTAGTAACTCATCATTGATACCCAAGTAACTCAGGAAGTTAGAGAACAACTTCAACCTACAATATGTGATTAGAGTTACAATTACCGTATAGTTCCTTTGTCGCTGACATCTGGATTGAACTCAAGGCATGGAGCGTCATCCTCTTCAACATTCAATCCATGTTACTTGACCTAGAGCAGACTGTCTGAGATGCATTTGAATTCACATATCATATATTGAACCACATGAGTATGGACATATATTCTCAGTCTCACTTATCAAGGGGCCCTGGATATCATACTTCTTGTAGGAGGGACAAATCCCATATCTATCACTCACAGTCAAGTCTCCATGTGTCAAAGTCACCCAATCATCATTGTTATAACAACCAATGTTTCAGGACTGTGTTTGATTATGTCAAAGTGCACCCAACGACATGTGATGAGTGTAGTGATTTCAGGTCTAAGAACCACAATCACCACCATCACTATGAGAGATTATTGTGACTACCATTCCATGGTATCCATGTATCACTCTCACAATGGGTCTGTCTGATATAATGTTCTTTAACATATATATGTGTGCTTGACTTGATATCACATATCATGACTAATGAGACTCTTTCATCAGTCAACACACACTTTAGTATTATGTATTACTGTTGTCTATTTTGCTTCCATAGTAATATCTGACTAGGGACATATCAAGAATGTATGTACTCTTATCATACATATGGTCTTATTGTTCAGGTCCTCAACCTGAATACATATGTCATCAAGTCTCATCATTCTTTAGACATCTATCATGTATGTGTCATCATCTCATGACTGAGACAAACATAATAGACAGAATTACCTTTATTATCAAATCAGGTATCTAATACCTCATCACAATCATCATATGATTGGCTCTCTAGGCATACCATACCAAAAAGAACATCTTTCCATGTTCCATGGGATTAGTCTCCCAAGAGCCCAATGTCCCAATTCTTGTGAAGAATGGGAAAACATGAGTGAGATGCCATATGCAATCAAAATTGGATCTATCACATATGAAATGTTATGTACTCATCTGGTGTCTCGTATGTATTGGAAATGATGAGAGGATATGTAATCATCTAGTTGTCTTATATGTATTGGACATTATGAGAGGATATCTGTCAGATCCTAGTGAAGGCCACTAGAATGCATAAGAACATCCTTGAGTACTTGAGAAGCACTAAAAGGATTAGTTCCTTGGTTATGGTAATAAGTAAAAGTTTGGTGTAAGGGGTTACATCAATGCAAGCTTCCAAAAATGACAAATAAAATTTGTTATCGCAATCTAAATTTGTTTTTTACCTTAAACCAAAACTGTAAGCTGGAAAAGCTCTGAGCTAGAGGCATTTGTTTAATTCTACAATAGAAGCCCAGTATCTTGGTGTTATGAACATAATAGAGGATAATGTACGGATCTAGAAGTTCATATAGATGAACTTATGGGAGGTTCCAACTCTTAATGACATGGTAGAAAAACTATGAAAACAATGGAGATATTGGATAGGCAAGGAATCTCAGATAACATACTACGGTAATTCCATCTCATAGGGGAAGTCCTACAATGAGGATATGTGAAACTTGCAAAATACCGACTAGAAGAAAATTTTGCTAACCCGCTACATAAGCACTTGCACCGTAGAAATATGATGGACATGTTACGATCACTTGGAATAAGATTCATGGGTGATTGGCTCTAAGTACAAGTGGGAGTCTGTTAGTATGTATGCCTAGAGAGCCATTCATATGATCATTGGAATGTGGCATTAGATACCTGATTTGGTAATGATAAAGGTAATTCCATCTATTGTGTTTGTCTCAGTCATGAGATGATGACACATACATAGTAGATGTCTAAAGAATAATGTTGCACAATGGCATATGTCTTTAGGTTGAGGAACTGAACAATGAGCTAATTTACGATAAGAGTACATACATTCTTGTTATGTCCCTAGTTGTAGATTACTATGGAAGCAAAATAAACAACAGTAATACATGAGACAAGAGTGTGTGTTGATTGATGATAGAGTCTTATTAGTCATGATATATGATATCAAGTCAAGCACACATGTACATGTTAGAGAACAATTTATCAGACAGACCCATCTTGAGAGTGATACATGGATACCATGGAATGATAGTCATAATTAGCTTTCATAGTGATAGAGGTGATTTTTGTTCTTAAACCTAAAATTACTACACTCATCACATGTTTTTCAATGTATTTAGACGTCATCCAATGTGACCTTGAATAAGGGTTTCCATAAAGGTGATGATCATGTGCATTGTCACATGACGATTGAGTATGAGTGATGTAGATGGGATTTGTCCCTCCTATAGGATATTGATGTCCAGGCCTCTTGATAAGTGAGACTGAGAAATGTATGGACATACTCGTATGATTTAATATTTGATATGTGACCTCACATGCATCTCATATAGTCTGCTCTAGTTCAAGGAACATGGATTGAATTTTGAGGAGGATGACAATTCCATGCCTCAAGTTCAATCCGAATATGAAAGACAAAGGAAGTATACGATCACGGTAACACTAATAATACATTTTAGGTTAAAGTTGTTCTCCAACTTTCCAAATTACTTGGGTAGCAATGAGGTGATTCTAGATAGCGCTCATTTATTATGATGTCATAAGTTGGCTATGGACATTCACTACCAATGTAATTTGGAACCTATAGGGTCACATGCATAGGATGTTCTTGGAATAGGAGTTTATTCATCAATGATGTTTAACTTGATTACTAAAAGTGTTTGGTATTCAATTTAAACAATACTTGTTCAAAATTGACTGATTAGACTCTGAACCAATTAGTTAAAGTGTTTAACTGATCGGTTGGAGTGTCAGGTCAATTAGAAACAATATTGGTTGAACAATGCCTAAACCAGGGAATGAACTGATCGGTTCACCTAATGAACTGACCAGTTCATGGTCCCAAACAACTAGCTCATGTGATGAATTGCCCGTTTCAGATCAAGGATTGATAATTATGTCATGTTTTGCATTAATCATGCATTGAATACTAATGTGATTCAAAATAGGTAAACTATTGAATCAATTGGTTCAATGGATGAGCCGGCCGGTTCACCCCATTGACCGATTGGTTAGACAGTGAACCTGTCGGTTGCTCATAGTTTCTAGAAAATTTGTGAATTCCATCTCTTCGACTCCCAGATCGATTGGAAACCCTTACCCTAGCCTCTCCTATAAATAGAGGGGTAATGGGGGCTTCCCAGACACAACAATAAGCTCTGAAAGTTGTTGTCCTCTTTGGTTGTGGTAACTAGAGAGCCCTGACCAAGTCCTACCTCTAAAAAGGATGGATGGAAAGGGAGAGATAATTGGGAGAGAAAATCAGCACTAGCACATTGACGTTTGAAGGGACAACTCCTTCTTGTTGGCTTTGGTAGTGCAAGGAGTTCCTGGTGGTCCACATGGACTACACCAGAGGTGAGAGGCACTTGGTCAGCTAGGAGGACACCGTCAACTGCAGTCCATGGTGTCTGACTAGAAGGCCAACAACGGTAGCCATCCAATGCAACTTGAAGAAAGGCACACACTACTACAACAAGAGTTGTCACTAGAATTTCTCTAGGACCAGGTATAACTCTTGTTACCATATTTCCTAGATATGTTGTTGTTGACGCAATCTTGCTGATTAGGGAATCGACTTTAAATTTTTGTTATGTTGCCTTATCTATCGCCTCGATTTCCCAACACCATCATGAAGGACGAGGAGGAAGATAAATTTAGTAACTTTTAATTGAAGATGTTTGATTAACCACTTTTCTTCTCTTCACCCCTTCTTCATGATGATGTATCGTGTCAGTTCATTATTAACCATTTACACGTCATAGAGCTCGTCATTTAAAATAAGCTGACAAACAGTCATGATAGTAACTTCATTTAACCTCTGACTGTCAGAATCTCATGAGTCTGGCTTTAGGACTCTAACATTTTTCCTTTCAAATATAGTGACAATATCATCTTCTTCAGGTTTTACTCTATCCATGATGAGTACTAACTCTTCCATAGATAAGCCATAGCATGCATCTTCACTAAATTTTTTTAAAGGATGGAGTGACCATGTATGTAGGTGACAAGTCTTCTGTTGCGGCTTCTTTGTGTAGCACTCCATGCTCTTTTTCAGCCTCCTATACAGTTTCAAGTATTGGGTCAATAGGGGTTGCAATCTTGCATTGATGGAGTTGGAAGGTATTGTTATGGTGCTTGGCGTTGCTACACATGTTCTATCAGTGCTTTTTAGAGAATCTTCAATACTCTCCAGTGCTTCTTCTTTAGAAGAGGCACAATGGTGTACATCCTCCTGGGAATGGTTTCCATGTACATGTCATAGAAAAATCACCTGTCATAGATAACTTCCATGGCATACTTTTCTTGTTGTGCATTGAAGTCTTTGTTAGCTATGTCCTTGGGAGAATTTTTATATTTAGTGATTCAATTAATCTAACTAGTTTGAAAGCATTGTCTCCTAAATCTAGTAGTGGTTGAGGAGCTTTGGGTTTATTCCCGATTTTGGTCCAGTTGGGGTAGTACCATCGATCATCCTCTTTGATCAGATGCTTGACATTGATTGAAATACATTGTATTTCTTGAGCCTCTTCCTCTTTGAATACCATTAGGTTTCATAGAAAGTCCCTGGTATTGCAATTGTGAGTGATTATCTATCATGCAAGTTGATTTTCTACCATCAACAACCAAGTGTCCTTAGCATTACAAGGAAGAGTTACCATCTTTAGACTTCTACTCTTTTTCAATGTAGTTTGTTAAAGGAAGGCACATCATCCTTTTTTCATGCAAATGAATATCCAGTCTTGGTGGTGCAGTGAAAATGAGGCCCACTTTGCCTATGTGCATATATTCTTCAATAATAGTGTCACATAGAGCTTTGAAGAGTTTCTTACTTATTGAGTCCTTAAGTTTGAAAAGAATTCACCTATCCTTGATTGTCAAGGTACATTTTTTTTGTGTAGAGGACATTATCCCTAGGATTATCATCACCTAGAATATCATCCATGATGTGGATGTCCCTTAGAAGCATCCCTAAGGTAAGTCATGCCCACGTCCTTCATTTTACATGGGAAAGGTGGAGGCGCAACCAGTTTATCCTTATGAGGGACCTCATGCTCTGAGAAGATTGGGTTTTCTATCTTCTCTGAGGACTCTCTATATATGTATTTGATATTACCCTCCTCTTAATTAGAGGAGGTCTCCTCATGACCTTCGCCAAGCAGATAAGATAATTGTATTTCCCTCTCCTCAAGCGTCATTGGTTGATTTTATGTGAACTCTCCATAGATTTCCTCATATGTGGGGGTGGAGGGGATTTGTAGACAAATAACTCTTAAGTCCCTATCATGTCTTCACTGGTTTTCCCTACCTCCCCTTCTTCTACAATTTAAATGGGGTTAACAATTGCCTTGTTTTCTCCCATTGCTACTTCCAGGTGGATGGGGTTACCACTTCATGATCTTCTAGAATAGCCTTCTCTCAAGAAGCTTTGTAGGGTTCAGTCTCCACAGTTGTCTTGGCTATGTTCTTGGACTATCTGGGAGAAGTAGTGGAGTGGACTTCATCTTCATTTTCCTTGGTAAGCTTGTCAATATTTTACATAGAGTTCACAATGTTATCACTAGAGAGCACAATAGTCGTGCAGTCATCATGAAGAGGCACCTCTAAGATGACGCCTAGCCTAGATAGTGCCAAGTCTACCTCAAGGTGGACGTCCACCTCTTTTTTTGGGTAGGGGAGTGACTTTCTGCTTCATTCGAGTTCTTCTACCTTTTGGCTCCTAGCTCTTCAAGTGTTTTAAAAGGCAAACCTGCCTCCTTTCATTTGATCAAGTTGGTGGAGGCACGCAATAAGTTGTTTTCTCTTTGTAACTCCTCATGATTCTTCCTCAGCACATCAATCTCCTTGGCCATCTCAGCCATGATCTCCATAATCTTCTGTTGATTGGTCTCCATACCTATATCTATTGGGACATGATCACTGGGGGTTGGATATGCATTATCACTTCCTTCACATGTGTAGTCAGTGATTTTACATCCAAATATAAATTATAAATATTGAGCGCATAGGTAGAAATGATCTCATGTAAGTCATCTAATCTTGCCAAATCTCCATAAATTTTGTAGTAGGAGTTTTCTTGCTCGTTAAAATGATGCAGCTTGATATCACTTCTTACCTGGGTGTCTCCCTAGAGGATGATTTTTCATTGTTTAATTTACCATCTTAGTGTAGATTGTTGGATGTTTCTTTCACTGAAGGGGTGGGTTCATTGATTGGAGGTTCCTTCTGAGCCTCCTCTCCCTGCCTTATCATTGTGTACTTTGCTATAGACTTTTCTAGTGTTGGATTAGGCTATGGTGAGGTCGTAGGGTGATGATTTTTTTTTCCTTTGATGATGTGTTGAGTGACACTAGGAGTGTGGCCATTGAGGACACAAGATTTGTATCCTTATCTAGATGAGCACCTAATAGAACACTCCTTGATTCTTCATGAATGGTGTTGATTGGCATAGTCACTAACCATTTTTCTTCTATCTTTTCTAGGGTGGAGGTGTGGAGAGTTTTGCTATTATGGATCATGTTTTTGTCTTCTTGGGGAATCATACTATGAATGTTGGTTTCTTGGCATATCCTATAGGTTTATCTACTTTTGCATGGGTAGTGTCCCTTGCAGGGGGTTCACCATATTAGAGAAGAGGATTTGATCCTAATATAATCTTCAAAATATCATCTGCTGAGAAGATGAGCTTATCACAATCATGTTTGCTCATCTCTGGAAGGGATAGAAGATCTTTTGACTTTCCATATTGGTAGAACAACCTATTCCAATTACTCCTCCTCTCTAGGGCATTTTTTGAATTCAGGTATTCTACATCCACAAACATGTCCTTGCTTGACTCAGTGAAATGTTTGAGGACCTTTAGATATCCCACTCTATGAGCAATATATGTTATTAGGCCCCCATATAGAATTATATGGGACCCTCGAAACCTTATGACCATGGAAGACTTGTATGTCAATAACTTTCCAATTTTTACGAGCTTTTCTTCTATAGAATTCTCCACATGATGTACAGGTCTACTTGTGTCATGTTCCTAGTGACTGGTCATGTAAATACTATGTTAACAACAATCTCATGAATTATTCACATTAGACCATAGTGCATCTGAGAAGCCTTGGCTTTCCTCGAGTTGTATTCTTCCACCCATGTAGTCTCTCTCATGTTTTGTCAATGGAGAAACCCCCAACCTCCTAGCTGACATTGCTTTATCAACAAGTCTGACTTGCTTCTCAATGTCATTGACTATGGAGTTTAACCATATTTTTGTCAGAATATTGTGTTTCTTGATCACCCAGATGGCTAGTTTATACCTCCTCCTCATTTTGTAGATTATTCTTTTGCAGCTGGGAGCTTCTTTAAAGACAACATTAATCCAAGGTGAATTCTACATGTGAATGTTGGTCATTGAAACATATCTTATATATATTTATCTCCAAAAAAATTTCTTCACCCTATCATATATGCTTACTTGGGTTCAGGTGTTTACGCATCCAAATCTTGTCACTGTAAAGGATTCATTACTCATCATGTCCATCCAATTCCTTTTACGCACATCATTTGTGGGTACAAAGTAGTTATCTAGATGGAGGATGGGTCCAACTAATGATTTATTTGGAAAAAAGGTGCAAGATGTACCTTGTCCTGGAGCATGTCTAGAAATAATGCTTACATGGTGATGTGCTCCCTTCACAAGTAACATAGAAATGATCGTTGATGACATCCTCCTACTATAACACCCACGAATAGTGATTGACGGTGTCCTCCAAGCATTGTAACAATGGCTTCTATGCCTCTATTAGTCCAGAGACCACTAAGAACTCCACGTCACACTTCCAGAGTCAACAGAAAGGATTTTCCTTCCATTTGTCAATGTGCTAGCATCGACTTCCTTTCCCCTTGTTGTCTCTCCATTTCTAGGGTAAGACTACGCATGATCTCTCACCAAAGAAGAGAAGTCTATGTTCAAAGCCTTAGTCACCCCCTCCTTATATAGGATTGGGTGGGCTAGGGTTTCTAAAACCTAAGGGATATGAAAGGTCACTTTCCTTGACCACATCCAGTCGGTCGATTTCTTGGTCAACAGAGCAATACCACAGGCTTTTAATTTGATGATTAAATGGATGTCATTATGCTTATAATTAACAATTTGACCCAGTCAAACTGATCATTTGAATCCTTGTTTGACCCAGTCAAACTGGTTGGTTTGATTCAGAGTACAATCCCGTCAGTCGACTGGAAACTCCACTCGGTTGACTGGACATTCCAATCGGTCAAGTGGAAACTAGTATTATTCAAATCAATTACCTAAAAATATTAGTAACAAAATTTGATTTCGTCCATCTGTAAAATACTATTCCAAGTGCATCCTATGTGTGTGACCGTATAGGTCCCAAACTATGTTGGTAATGATGAATGTCCATAATTGAATTATGACATCACAAGCAATGAGTGCCATCTAGCAACATATCATTACTACCCAAGTAATTGGAAAGTTGGAGAACAACTTCAACCTACAATCTATGATTGGTGTTATCGTCATCGTATAGTTTCTTTGTCTTTGATATCCAGATTTAACATGAGGCATGGAATCATCATCCTCTTAACATTCAATCTATTGTCCTTGAACTTGACCATACTGTATGAGATGCATGTGAGTTCATATATCACATATTGACTCACATGATTATGGTTATATGTTTCTCTTTATCACTTATCAAGTGGACATGATATCAATTCTGGTAGGAGGGAAAAATCACATCTACATCGCTCATTGTCAATCCCCATGTGTCACAATGTACCCGAGTACCACCTTTATGGAAACCCCCATTCAAGGTCACTTTGGATAGTGGCAAAGTTCATCTAACAACATGTGATGATTGTAGCGACTTTAGGTCTAAGAACCACAATAACTACTATCACTCTTAGAGATGATTCTGACCACCATATCATGGTTTCCATGTATCACTCTCAAGGTGGTTCTTTGAGACTCTATCATTAGTCAACATACATTCTACTCTTATGTATTATTGTCATCTGTTTTGCTTCCAAAGTAATGTATGATTAAGGACATAGAAAGAATGAATGCACTCTTATCATACATATGATCTCACAATCCATGTCCTCAACCTAAAAACATATTTCATTAAGTAACATCATTCTTAGCCATCTTACATGTTTGTATCATCATCTCATGACTGAGACAAACATGACAGACATAATTACCTTTATTGTTATCAAATTAAGTACATGATTCCCTAATACAATCATCATATGATTAGTTGTAAGGCATACATACCAACAAACTCCCACTTACATTTAGAGACAATTCCAAGTGATCTAACATGACCACCATATTGTGCAAGTTCTTTTGTCAGTAGGTCAGCAACATTTGCTTCTAGTTGGTACTTTGCAAATCTTCACATCTCTTTTTGTATGGTCTCTTGTATGAGATGGAAATGTCATAGTATGCTATCTGGGTTCTTTAGCCTATCTAATATCTCCATTTATGTTGTAGTATTTCTACTGTGTCATCAATGGTTGGAACCACCACCAAGTTCATACAATGAACTTCTTGATCCATATAGTCTCCTTTATTGTGTTTGAAATGGCAAGGTACTCATCCTCTATTATACAATCAACAATTTTCTAGTACTTGGAACTTTCCTAGCTTATAGTTCTATTTTTAGGAAAAACACAAATTTGGATTGTGATTGATAATCACTTTTGTCAATTTGGAAGGTTGCACCAGTGTAGCCCTTTGTGCCCAACTTTTCCTTATCACCACATTTAAAGAACTGGTCCTTAGTGCTTCTCAAGTACTTAAGGATGTTCCTTACAGCAACCCAGTGACCTTCACTGGGATTTTACTGGTATGTACTCATCATTTTCAAAAATTACAAGACAATGGGACGAATACATAACATAGCATACCTGATAGATCCAATGGTGGAAACATATGGCATCTTACTCATAAATTCCCCTTCTTCACAAGAACTGGGACACTGGGCTCTAGAGAGACTAATTATGTGGAACACAGACAAGTTTCCTCTCTTTGAGTAGTGCATGTTGAACCTCTTGAGTGCCTTGTCAATGTATGTACTCTAGATTAGGTCAAAAAGCCTTCTAGATCTATCTCTATAGGTTTTAATTATTAAGATATAGGATACTTCACCTAAATCCTTCATGTAGAAGGTACCTTCCAACTAGGTCTTTACCATTTGTAGGATAAAGATGTCATTCTGCATCAATATAATAAATACAATTATGTTTCCTCTCGAACCCACACCTAGGAACTCCAAGACCATATCATGTGAAGGATTGAATCTGTGCCTAGAGGATATTCTTTTGTTATTGCACATGACACCATTTGTAAGATCTTGTCATCTTTTTATTGGTCCCAGTAATTGCATAAGCTTCTACAACTCCAAAGACCTAGTCTATTTTTACAGACGCTTACTACAAAATTGTTGTCTATCAATTTAGTGCAAGTGGCCTCTCTTAGTGACAAATAGCTATCCTCGATTCTCTCTAAGCCATCCATGCACAATACTTCCTACTTGTCATTTCCATTGATGGGCTTGGTTTCTCCATGTCTTCTATTGAGTACCGAGCTAACCTTCATTTCGGACTTATGATTCCCTTATACCTAGGTGATGTACTTTGTTTACTTTACAACATCGCTGACCTTGATGTATACGGTGATCATGTTGTTCATTGCTGTACAAGACCCTGATATAGGCTTCTACATGACTGAGTTCATGACACTCTTTTTGACCTTGCCTCTCAAGATGGTTTAAAAGTCCTTAACTTGTCACATGACCTGATGGTATTCACTCTCAATGTCCTACTCACATCTTGTTATTTGATTGGATAGATGGAAAACACACGTGTGTTGACCTTAGTGGAGTATCTTCTCTATCAGTTGATCTTTCAAGTAAATTTAAAGCAGGCCAGGTAGTTTGTGATGCTACTGCACAAAAGGTACAAACGCATGGTGCAACTTGTATGGCAAATCACCAATGTTTTTATACCTTTTGCTTTTGATACTTTTGGAGTTCTTACTGATGATGTGACCTCTCTTTTGTGACACCTTCAACATGTCACCAATAGGAACCTCATGCTACCATCTTCTTTTTCTTGTAATTTCACATTCATAGATTTTCCATTCAGGACTGACAACTCAATTTGTTGCCCTTGTTTCTACAAATGCATTTTTGTATTTTTTTTTGATAAATTTGTGAAAAAGCATTGTGTATATTGAATATGATGAAGTAGACATATTTATTCAATAATGTAGATACCTGAAGTGGATGTCTCCATCCTTTGCTTCTTCTTCCTGAGTTCCTCTATGTAAAGAGGACAATTCCTTTTCCATTGTCTAGGCTCATGACAGTGGTGGCAATTCCCTTCCTTACTCACTCCTCCCGTTGCTTTGAGTGTTGAAGGCTTGAGTTTCTGGCTAGCCTTAGAGCTCTTCTTGGCCTTGGACTTCCCCTTTGATCTATTGATCATCATCATAGATCTAGGATTGTCCTTCTTCATTTGTGTCTTGATAGTTCTAAACGTACCAAGAAACTCAGACGTCGGTTACGAAAAATTGTTCATGTTGTAATTCATGACAAATTGTCTATATGATTCAAGAAATTATTGCAAAATCACGACCATGATCGACTCTTGGCCTAAAGGAAATCCCAGTCTCTTTAGGTTTTCCACGTACCCAATCAATTTGAGCACATGGGGCCCAACCAAATCTCCCGCTGGCATATTTCACTTAAACAACACCTTTGAGACATCATATCTCTCTTGCCTAACTTGATCCTGGAACATATTCTTGAGATGAATCACCATCTCAATTTCACCCATGTTCTCATGTTGTCTCCTCTACTCATAGTTCATTGAGCATAGCATCAGTCTTTTAATGTTGACGACATCATCACAATGCTTCTTATAAGCATCCCTTTCAACCGTATGCGCGTTGGGAGGAGGTTCCTATGGCTCTGGTATTTCTATGACATAGATCTTGTGCTCATAAGTGAGAATGATTCTCAAATTCCTAAACCTATCATGGAAGGTGTTCCTATTTAGTTTGTCCTTTTTAAGGACTGATCACAACGAATAGGAATTGGTTGTTGCCATTGGTTTCTATAATAGAAAGTTTCCATTTTGTTAAAACACTATAGATATAATTTGATAATATTGACAATATTAATTAGGCCTTCAAATAATTATCATCCCACTATTTTGTTCAAATTAATGGCCCTCACCATCAATTTAGAAGATTGCAGCGCACAATCCTCTAGTGAGCCTAGATCCAAAGTACATTGAGTTATTGGCTAATCGATGTTGGCGTCCATATCTACATGTCCAAATCCAGTAGAGACAAAAGGCACTTGGATAACGTCATTGGCATCCAGAGAGGTGAATGGCCAAACAAGTATCTTGGATTCCCTTTAGAAGGAGGGAATCTTAGATGGAGGAGTTTTCATGACTGTCTTGATAAGCTAAAGGATATGATCTACAAATGGCATGGTTCTAAAATCTCTATGGCCGGTATATTGGTTCTCATCAATCATTATGCTATGGGCTTGATAAACTACTGGCTTAGATAAGGGGAGATACCTTATGCAGTCTTACATCGGATGGAAATCATGATGATTGATTTCATTTAGTGCAGCTCATCACATCTAGTTGGTTGGAACAAGCTTGCTTACCCCATAGAAGAAGGTGGTTTAGACATAAAGCTTCTCTCGAACCTCGTGGATTTCCATACACTTAAAAGAATTAAAAAGCTATTGTTTAGTGACTCAACTTGGAGCTTATGGATGAGGAATATATATGGAATAAACCTCACTACCAATCACAAATGGGGCTTCTCTACTATCTCGAGAAGGTTGACTTTACTAAGGCCTAAACTTGAATAGGTAGATGATAATGAGCTATGGGAACTATGTCAACAGAAACAAGAAACTAATGTCTCCTTGAAAAAAATTGGTTAAAATTTCATCAACTGAAATGGAATCTTACTGCTTAAAGAGCCATGAAGAACATCCTACCCACCATGGATAAGATCCATAGGTGGAATCCTGCTATTGACACGACCTGTTGCTTATGCCTTAATGGGGCTGAATCAGCTAATCATCTGTACATACTGGAGGCATATTTGGGGGTGAGCTCAGATTAAACTCAGTACCAGAAAATCATATGACTTGCACACTTGCCTTGGCGAATTAAGCAGCATGTATTCATTCTATCTGGTAGGAGCACAATAGTAGGAATCATGGAGACAAGCTTTAGATTCTTTCGTTATTTTCAACAAAATTGAGAAGGATATGAAATTTCTTTATAGCTTGTATAAATCCAAACTCTTAAACCTCCATCCTATTATTTGTAGAAATTGGGACTTTGTTTGAAGCCCCCAATTGTAGCTTCCCTAGTGTGTAAGCTAGCTTACTCAGTTTCTTTTGCCTTGTAAGCTGCATTTCTTACTTGTAGCTTGTAACTTTGTCTCTCTCTAGGGTTGGAATATACTCACCAATATTTTCCAAAGAAAAACATTCGCATCCATAACCAATTATTAAAGTATGCAACATTTTCCATTTGCAACAATGCAATTCTTGGATATATGGTATATAGAATTCCTTGTCATAGTCCATCTATATGCTTCTAGGCACTTAATCCAAATAAGGTCACCTATTTAAGCCTGACCCATAAGCCAACACTATAGAAATGCACCTTGCTTTGTCATAAACTATGCTTGGCCAATCAAGCTTTTTCATGTGTGTTACTTATGGAAAGCATCTAAGACTTAATATTTAATAAGAGATTTTATTAATAAATACATATACATATCCAATCACCACATACTTATAATATGTATTATATACATACATTGTTTTAAAAATTGGCCCAACTGGCCGATTAATCGGCCGGTTAACTGTGGTGCGGGCTGACCAGTTTATTTTGTTGATAATCGCCGGCTAATGCTTTTTGAATTAAGCACCCAATTTTGGGCCAGTTAGCGATTAATTTTAAGCAGCCGGTTAGGCCCGCTTTTTGTTGGATCAGTCAAACTAATTGTTGATTGTGTTGTTTTGGATGTTTTATCATTTATGTTTTGATTTTGTTGTTTGGATGTCCTATCTTTCAATTATTTTTGTACTAGTGTTTTGGATTTTCTATCTTTTGAATGTTCAAGTTGGCTTTTAGATTTCAGCAACATCATCAGGTGAAAAATTGTGAATATTACATCAATATTGTACTAATTGTTTCTTGTTTCATGTATTTCCATGTGGCCACATTACTTCCCTTGTCCAACTGGTTGTCTACTCATATGATGTTGCTCATGCTCCATCCACAGGTAACCAACTAAATTCAATTTATATTTTGTTCATGCCTAAAATTGTTTACCGATACATACATTTATTTATGTTTAGTTGTTGAATCTATTAGCTCTTTAATTCTGTTACATCGTATTTTTTTAAAGGAATAAATAGGTTTATTTCTATAAAATAGTCACAAATATTAAATTAAGTATGTGTATATAATATGTGTCTATAAAATGTGAAAAAATCATTTAAAAATCCAATTTTTGAAAAATTGCCCGATTAATTGCCCGCCTGGCGATTAATCATCTACAAGGTCTCGTCCGAATGATTCTCGATTCGCACTTTTTAAAACATTGTATACATACTATATCCACAAGCAAAACATGTAATCACAAATATGTGTGTGATGGTTATGGCCACACTAATGGAATTCTTTGGAGCGACAAAGAATTTATATCCATCTATGGCCATACATCATATGCATGCAACATGTACTAGAAAAATCTTGTGCTGGGAACATGTTGGTCGATCGACTAGACCTTCCATTCGATGGGTTGGACCTCCTTACAATCAGCTACTTTCCACTGGTTAGTCAAATGGCTCCTTGCTCAAGTGGTTGGCTAGCCTCCAGTCAGTTAGTTGGGCCTCCAAACAATTGGTTGGCTCCTATTGTCCTTTGGTCGATTGATTCGACTTCCAATTGGTGACTCCCTTGGTCAAAACACCTTCTTCTTGCCAAAAACAAAGACTTATGCTAATCCTATCTACTTATTACATTGTGTAGGTGAATACCTCGAGTTACGTTTGAGGGGAGCATATGGGGTTAAGAATTAGTTACATTTAGAGAAGAAAGAGGAAGGCTCGGTATACAAACTGAATTTATGAAAAACATGAATAAACCATCCAACCACACAAGCATCCAAGGGGTATTGGCCATAACCACGCATACACACACCAACAAAACCTTTTTAGGGCAAAGCACATGAGTTGCATACATATATATATATATATATATATATATATATATGTATGTATATATATATGTATGTATGTATGTATATATATTCATGTGTGCATGTATATATCATATTGTATATAGAGAGAGGATCTACAAGGCATTCATAGAGTACGTGGTAATTAATCATATAGACAATAAAAGAAAATTCAATCACATTGATTTAAGTCTCAATACATTGTAAATTGACGTGGTTCTGATACCACTATAAGGAAATATGGAAGCAATGATGGAAAAGGAAACAAATTTTTTTTTCCATATTCCCTAACTAATAGATCACATCAACAAGAATGCATCTGGAAATAGGGTGCAAGACATACCTTGTTCTGGAGCAAGTCCAGTGACTATCCTTACACAGTGATGTGCTCCCTTTGTAAGTAGCACATGGGTGGCGGTCAATGATGTCTCCTGGTGTAACACCCACGGGGTGGGGTTGATGGCATCCTACTAGCATGGCAACAATGACTTCCACGCCTCTACGTAGTCCACATGTTCCATCTAGAAATCCATGTCGCATTTGTAGAACTGATAGGAAGGAGTTGTTCTTCAATTTGTCAATGTGCTAACGTCGACTTCCTTTCCCCTTGTTGTGTCTCCCTTTTTTGGGTAAGAGTGCTCAGGCTCTCACACTCGTTACCAAAATTGAGAAAAGAAGTCTATTTTGAGAGTCTTGGCCACCCCCTCCTAATATAGGAGTGGATGTTATAGGGTTTCTAAAACCCATGGGATACAAATGATCACTTTTTTATTCGATGGTGGTTGTGCACAACCAATCAGTCGATTGGACAATATTGTTGATCGATTGGATTGGTCAGTGGAGCAATAACATTAGCTCGTAATTCGATAATCAATGGACGTCATTATACCTATCATTAATAATATACCCAGTCAAACTAGTCATTTGAATCTTTGTTTAACCTGTTCAAACTGGTCGTTTGAATATTTGTTTGACCTAGTCAAACCGGTTAGTTTGATTCAGATACAATCTAGTCGGTCAACTAGATAGTCATTCGATCGAACGGGCTGCAGTCAGTAAACTAGAAACTCTAGTCGATCGACTAGCAATCAGTATAATTTAGATTGATTACATAAACATTTTAGTAACCAACTTAAATCTTATCCATTGAAAACTCCTATTCAAAGTGCATTCTATACATGCGACCCTATATGTCCCAAATTACATTGGCACTAAATGTTCATAACCAGATTATGACATCATAAGTAATGAGTCGTATCTAACAACACATCATTGCTACGCAAGTAATTGGAAAATTAGAGAACAATTTCAAGCTAAAATTTGTGATAAGTGTTACTGTAATCGTATAGTTCTTTTGTCTCTGATATCTAGATTGAACAAGAGGCATGGAATCAACATCCTCTTAACATTCAATATATGTTCCTTGAACTAGAGCAGACTATGTGAGATGCATGTTATCTCACATATCACATATTGACTCACATGAATATGGCCATATGTTTCTCAGTCTCTCTTATCAAGTGGTCAGGATATCAACTCCAACAGGAGGGACAAATCCCATCTACATCACTCACAGTCAATCCTCATGTGTCACAGTGTACCCAAGCACCACCTTTATGACAACCCTCATTCAAGGTCATGTTGGATGGTGTCAAAGTTCATCGAATGACATGGGATGAGTGTGGAAACTTCATATATAAGGACCACAATCACCAATCTCACTTTGAGAGTTGATTTTGACTACCATTCCATGGTTTCCATGTATCACTATCAAGGTGGGTCTATCTGGTACACTATTCTCTAACAAGTACATATGTGTTTGACTTGATATCCAATATCATGACCAATGAGACTTTGCCATCAGTCAATGCACATTGTAGTCATATGTATTATTGTTGTGTATTTTTCTTCCACTATAATATCTGACTAGGGACACAACAAGAGTGTATGTAATATTATCATACATATGGTCTCATTGTTCAGGTCCTTAACCTGAAGACATGTGGCATCAAGTAACATCATTATTTAGAAATCTATAATGTTTTTGTCATCATCCCATGACTGAGATAAACATAGCATACAAAATTACCTTTGTTATTGTAATGACCCTGACCTGGGTTATGACGTAACCCTATTTTTTTTACTAAGTAAGTTGCTTATAACTTTAATATAATCCTCTAAGGTGTTTTGTTATCATGTGACACACTTATGTTTCAAGTTTGGACCAGATTGAATGTTGTTTGAGCAATGTTCCTTTATTTTGGACCAAAGTGCAATTTACCCAAGATAAGGAGTTATATTGCAACATGTCACATATTGAACGTGCATTAAGTTATTTAGCATCATAATAAATAGAATTATGCTAAGTGGTGGCTTGTGGAAAGCCTAAAAGCCAAGTTTGAACTTGTTTGAATAATGTTAGTACCTTGTGCACCAATTTTGGTACAATTTGTAATTTACCCAAAATGTAGGGTTGATATGCAAATTACCACCTATAGAGTGTCCCTACTTCCTATATGTATCATTTAGAGGATATATAATGAATGAGATACTATATTTGAATCATTTATGAGTGGCAGTATTCTTGGTGATGAAAAGACCAAGAAAGGGATTGAATGGAGACCCTAATTTGAGCTTGTATTAAGTGTATCGGGTTGTAGTCTTAAATGGGAGTCCCTATCGGCCAAGGAGCCAATGAGGAGACCCCCATATCGTGTTTTTAACTATTTGACTTTTCAAAAATGAGCTAAGCACCTCAATAAAGCAATGGATATCGTCTTACAACTTTCCTTGGGAAAGGTTGCATTGAATTGTGAATATAATAATGTGAGTGGAAGTGGCTTGTCCTAGAAGATAACCAAAGGGGGCCAACCCTTATCCCTTGAAATATCCTCAAGTTTTTATTTTGCATGTCAAGATAAATATGGAGTGCATGCAATTACATGTGTCAATCCATGCATGGCCATGTGGCACCGACTAGTAGTAAATTGATGACACCTCATATACACACTTTTTCATGAACCTCAAGTATATTTACTCTTCCTTTCACCCCTTAGTGAACTTTTTCGAATCATACCACCTCCTTTCTCTTATATATCGTGCATAGAGCCTTGGTATAGTGCATAGGAGATGTGGTATCATGCATAGGGCTTGGGTATCGGCCATAGCATGTTGATATTGGCCATAACATGTTGATATCGACCAAGTGGAGTGTTTTTGGCCACAAGTGAGGGGGATATCAGCCAAAAGTGATGGCATATCGTGCATTAGTAGTGAGGTATCATGCAAGGTGATAAGGATCAAGAAGGAGCTCAAGTTGTAACCCTAAGGTGAGGCCATGATCATCTTCAACCTTGGATTGAAGCATGGATCTAGGGTTATGATCTTCCTTTCTTTTCTTCTTCACCAAATGCTTATACATGGTGATTCTTTGCATATAGAGGAGTTGTGAAGTTCATCTTCAACATTAGGAATGTGAAGCTTTGGATCTTGTAGCTTTGAAGTTGTTCTTGAGGTGAGTTATATAACTTGAACCCAATTATATTATTATGCACTTTCAATTCTGTCATACATGTTGATCTACTTGCAATTTCGATTTCTCTTGAATAATTGATGATCCTTTGAGTTCTAAAAGCTTCATGGGACTGTTGTCCATGACTTATAACAGTAAGAACAAGAGTCCATAGGTTGATGGTGATGACATCATCAAGGGTAAAGTGATATCGGGTTGAAGCATACACCTCCTTGCCTGATATGGTGTGAAGCACACACACACCTCTCTGCCTAATATGGTGTGAAGCACACACACACCTCTTTGCCTGATATGGTGTGAACCACACACACACCTCTCTTCCCGATATGGTGAAAGAAAGCATACACCTCTTTCTCGATATGGTAAGCATACATACACCTCTGAAGTGATATGGAAGCAAGCATACACCTCTATTTGCCCGATATGGTGTGAAGCACACACACACCTCTCTGCCCGATATGGTGTAAAGCACACATACACCTCTAAAGTGATAAGGAAGCAAGCATACACCTCTTTGCCCGATATGGTGTGAAGCACACACACACATCTATGCCCGATATGGTGTAAAGCACACATACACCTCTAAAGTGATATGGTAAGCACACATACACCTCTAAAGTGATATGGAAGCAAGCACACACCTCTTTGACCGATATGGTAAGAACACATACACCTCTAAAGTGATATGGGTAGCAAACATACACTTCTAAACCGATATTCGGTTAAGCATACACCTCTTGGACGATATGGTGTTGAGCACACATCTCTTAAACAATATGTTGGGTAACCCAATACACTAGATGCAAAAAGTGTTAAGGTGGCTAATACCCTAGAACATGTGATGGCCAATACACTAAAGTATGGTGTGGCCAATATCTTCAAGAGAGGTGAGGACATTATACTCATGTATGGTGAAGGTGATACACCATATGATTGGTAGGGTTGATACCTTGATGGGTAAGGGTATGGGGGATATGATGATGTCTAGATCAATATACACCTAACCCAATACATGTGTTCAACTTGACATACATGATTCAATATGATGCACCTTGTAAAGGTGAGGGAAAAACACTCTTAGGAGTGATGTGTGTAATACCAAATAATTATGTGGTTAATACCTTGATAGCTGAAACACCTCAAGTGATTGATAATGGTATATCAACAATGCATTAACTCGAGATGAGTCCATATCACTTGATGATAGTTGGGTAATTCAAATGTGTTACTTATGGCCAATAAACTACATGATAAATGTGATGTGTTAGTGCATAAAGTATTAGGATGTGATATACCCTAATACAAGATAAGTTGATGAACTTAAGTAAGTTAAAAGTGATGAGGGAAGTGATACATCAAGGCATGATAAATACCACATCCAACACCTCAAGGTTGAGCACCTTAATGCACATTAAATCCAATATACTTGGATGAGTAACACATGAAGTGTGACATGTCAATTTTTACATTGAGATGTAATGCACTTTGATAAGTGTAGGCTAACATACCTTGAGAAAGGGTTAAGCTAAGATAATAAAGTATGATATAATCAATATCCTAGAGAGGATGAGGGAGAAACTCATACCTTGTGTTGATATTCATTTAATGACAAATGATGAGAATAGATATGTATGATTGCATACTTATGATATGAATATATGCTCCTAGATGTGTGGAGCAATGAATTAGGGTCTAGACTGATAATATTAACTTGAAACCTTATTTGGCTATAAAAGGAAACCCTAACCCTAATAATGGGGAAGGATGTATTGCTCTTATTGAATAAGCCTTGTGAGGCATGTTAAATACTTATATGATAAGTATAATGTGTAATGGCCTTGTGAGCCATGTGAATAAGTTGTTTCCTAGTGAGAGGTGACAAGATGTGTAATGGCCTTGTGAGCCATGTGAATAAGTTGTTGCCTAGTTATAGGTGATAAGATGTGTAATGGCCTTATGAGCCATGTGAATAAGTTGTTGCCTAGTGAAAGGTGACAAGATGTGTAATGGCCTTGTTAGCCATGTGAATAAGTTGTTGCCTAGTGAGAGGTGACAAGATGTGTAATGGCCTTGTGAGCCATGTGAATACTTGTACAACAAGTGAAATGAATACCTTGGTCTGAGGACCTAGAGGTAATGGTTACCTGTTACAGAGGTAACAATGCCATGTCATGATGTAAGGGATTGAATACCCAGATCCAGTAATCATGATAATGATGATGTGAAGGGATGAGAATTCCCAGTAATGTGATAAGGGACTGAGATCCCAAGTATCATGTGTCTTAAAGATTTAAAAATTTCTTGATAGATGTATTACACCTTTCTTTGTAGCATTTGTTGTGATTAATAATGATAACTTGGTTGATGCTAAAAGAATGTTGTAATGCACTTAAAATATCACTAGAAACCATAAAATGTTGTCATGACCATAGATCCATCAGCATCAGAATTTGCTGAATGGTGAAATGGGTTTCCCGCGGCATAACCCGGAATGCATATTTTTGAATATGTGGGGGCATAGAGCCTAAGTGTCCATGACTCAGTAATTTCATAAGAATGTCTCAATAGAGCATGGTGAACTGACTCGTGGCTCAGAGCATGGTGCCTATGTGACCATAGCTCAGAGTATGGTTCCTAAGTGACCATGAATTTGTAGTTGGGGACGGTTGTTGTAGATGTTTCCCCTAAGAGAGCATAGTTGACATTGTGGCTCTAAGCGAGGATGCCTTTGTACCCTGGCACAACTATTTGCAACTGACACAAGATATCCTGCTAAGCCTAAGTGGTCTTATACTGACCGAGACAAGTGAGGTCATGGCAACCGGCTCTCCCATTGACCTTTTATGGTACCAACTTGTGAGAAGTTTGTGGTCGATTGGAGATGAACGGGGTATGCTTCATATCCTCAAGGCATAAGTGTGATTGTAAAATATGTTCAGCCGTGTAGGATATCTACTTAAGTATCAAATATGGAAAACATTGTTTGATGTGCAATATAGTTATACATCTTAGTTGATAGATGTTATTTATGTTTCTTTACATTCCTTGAAAAGTAGATAGATGACTTACAACTCTACCATGGGTAGATGCAATGTTCTCCTTAAGAAAGGAGATTATCTTATTCTGTTCATACAATGATTAATCTTGTCTGTTAAATATAAAAGAACCCCTGCTCAGTTTTATAATGTTTATCTACAATAATAATATGGTCGGTGGAGAGTTATATCTCTCACTGGGACAATTGTCTCACCCCGTGGGATCCACAATTTTTAGGTGGATGTGCACGAGGCAGCGAAGATCTTTCTACAGAGGAGGAACAACAGCTGAGGCAGCAGTGATAGCTCAGGTTGAGTGTATTGTCTGTCGTGTCTTGTAGATAAAAGTCATATGTGTCATCTCCGGTCCTTGGAGTTGGTTCATACTGGTTTCATGAATGATCTAAGATTTTGGCTTGAATGCCTCGAGGTTTTATGTTGCTCCAGTATGTGTTTTGATAGAGCAACTGTTATATATTGTCCTCAAGATGAGATGTTGTACAATGTAATCATGATATGTATGAGTTTTGGATCTTTCAGTAAGATTTTTATCGAAAAGGATCTCCTTGCAAAATGGTTTTAAATTTTCATGATTTTTGTTAATCCGCTTATTATTTTTATTTTGCTTAATTAGTAATGATTTGTTTGTCGATTTGATGACAGTCGTTTCAAGTTTGGTATCAGAGCCTAAGGTTCGCTGAGTCTGCACAGACATAGGACTAAGGTGTTGAGTCTGTGTTAGTGTCCTCCAGTATACCCTATAGTGACTTCTGCTTATGCAGAAGAAAGGGTAAAGTTTATAAATAACTGGGGAACACGAGGACTACATTGCTGAGAGCAATGTTGTTGCACCAGGAGAGGGTGCAAGGGATTAGGCAAGAGAAGAATGAGTGCCTAAGAATTCCCATCTTGACCCAATCAGGATAGAGAATCCTGCTTTTTATGCTCTTGTGAGGCAAGTTAGGACAACAATGATGCATATAGTAGACTGGATAATAGCATTACAACTGAGGTTACCAGTCCTCAATATAGAAACTTTGGGTTTTGAAAAGGTTCTTGAATGACATAGTCATGTTGGAATAGTGGAAAATGTGGGAAGGATTAACATATGGAAAGAAAGTAGACTTTGTCATAAGTTTAGATAGATAGTATATCTGTGATGGCAGTACCCAAGAAGGGGCAATAAGCCGAGAATTAAGGAAATGTCACTACAATTCTAGAGACTTTTGCCTAGTTGTTCTAAAAATCCAAAGTTTTCAGTGCTACCAATGCAATAAACGCCCAGTGCACCAGGATAGTAATCACTATGTAAAGGCAAAAGTCCTAACTTTCCACCTGTAAGAACCCATGGCTTAGTTTTTACATCGGTAATAAGATCGATAAGACCATGGTACGAGGGCAAGACATGTTATAGGTATGGACATGTTGAGCATACTAAACTCTTTTCTTTGAAAAGAAGGGAATAAATGACTCAACAAACGAGGTAGGCTCAGCAGGGCTTATGAAAGTCACAGCCCAATAGTGTAAAAAAGCAAGACCAACAACATGAAACAGCTAGACTCTATGTGTTGATTCAACCTGAAGCGGTGGATGACTGTGAGGGGTAACAGTCATATAGAGCTTTTTCATTTTGATATGCCTTATCTTGATGTTATCTGATAATCATAAAAAGGATTGTTGTTATGGACCTCCCTATTGATTGCCCTATGGGAACATAGGGAAGAAATGATGAGAACTAGAATTTATATTTCGTTCAATATTCTTTTAAATGTTCTATAATTTCTCTTATCTGTGTGAAAGAGGATGAGATATGGAAGTGATGCCTAGATAAAATCTAGGAATGTTAAATTATGTGTTTGTGATGATACGAAAAGTAGGGAATATGATAGTACACAAAGAGAATACTACCTAATCTCAGTACTTGTATACCCTGGCTAGGTATTCAACTATTGAAGATAAGGTGAGTATGGAACTCTTAGATTGTTATATTTCTGATTTCTCTGATCAAGTAGTCATTTTGAGACAATCTAGTGAGCATAATGAAACGAGAAATATGGCATGGAGATTTTTATCACAACCTAAGTGCAGTAAATGGAATCTGAGATGATCTCAGATCAATCTGTGTGCATGAGGAAGTAAAAGAATATAATCCTCATGATAAGGAAATGAGAACAAGGGAGATGATCCTTGTTTGATAAAGTCTGTGTGAATAGTAAAGATCTTTCCATAAGATGGAAATGGGACATGTGATAAAATCACAAAATGTTCATGAACATGTTAGACAATAACAAAGAAAGGAGTGATGATATGTAATCATCCTTATAATTGCTATGTCGATGGCAAGGAACCTAGGATGAAACAAGAGTAAATGGCTCATGAACAGTTGAAAGTTCATGCAATAATTAGAGGAGATGATAATCTCTTCTCTTGATAAACAACCATGGTTGATGATGGGGGGATAAGAGGAATATTTTTCTTTATGTTCTCTCTTTTTAGGGACATGGCAATCAAGTGAGTACTATGACACTTGATGTGCATGGATTAGAAATAATCCATTGATGGATACTTAGAAAAGTATCAGTTCATCTTGGACTTTGGTTCCAATATAAAGATATGTGTAATAAATAATGTCCCAAAGATGAAAGAAAGATCCTTTTATATGTGTGGCTTTGGTAATAACAACAAAGAGATGGAAATGATGAGGATGTGATATGTTTTTGACACATGTGACAGATACTAAAGTAAGGAATTCTGGTATCTAAGAAATATCAGGTGGTATGGGAATGTAAAAATATAACTCCTAATCAGATGATTTATGTTGGTTACCTAGGATGGCCAACTGTGAAATCAGTCTAGTTACATAAAATAGTATGGACATCATATGTTAGGGGTTTATGCTCTGCATAAACATAACATCGATAAGAATGTACTAATTGAAGGAACAATTGTAAAATCATTGTGGGAAAAGCTTATCAAGCTAAAAATAATTCCTTAGAATACCCTTATCGAGATCTGTTAAGGAAATTATACATAACATCTAAAGATACCTCTAAGATAAGTTCTTAATTGATAAGTAACCTCCCCTTATGACAAGAGAATGTACAACTAATGAGATAGTTGGTACAAGTAGTAAGAAAGTTTAGTATTGTGTCAATAGGTTAGATGGCATAGTAGATGTATGATAAGACTTGTAGTCCCAAGTGGGTGACAGAACATAACTCTGGTCTTTCCTTGGAAGTGAAATGCTAAACTAAATGAGGGGTATGGAAGAATCCCCAGAATCAAGAATCTTATCACATAAAGTTGTAAGTTGAGAAAGGTGACAAATCAATAAGGTTTGACACCTGAGTTAAATAGGGTATGTATAATGTTTCTCTGACTAAGAAAAGTGTTACCTGACACAGAGTTGACTCTACAGTCAATAATGAAAAAGACAGTGGAGTATGTGTCATGTATGATAGATTCTATGATAACCCTGTGTGGAAGAACTTTGTGTTGATCAAAGTTCTATGGTATCTCCATGACATTAATATGCTATGTGGAGACTTGATGATATGATGAATGAATAATATTTATCTCCCTTTACTTGGGATTTTGGGGATGAAATCCTTGTTAGGGGTTTATAACTTGTAATGACCCTGACCTGGGTTATGAGGTAACCCTATTTGTTTTGACTAAGTAAGTTGCTTAGAACTTTAATATAATCCTATAAGGTGTTTTGTTATCATGTGTCACACTTATGTTTCAAGTTTGGACCTGAGTGAATGTTGTTTGAGCAATGTTCCTTTATTTTGGACCAAAGTGCAATTTACCCAAGATAAGGGGTTATATTGCAACATGTCACATGTTGAACGTGCATTATGTTCTTTAGCATCATAATAAAGAGAATTATGCTAAGTGGTGGCTTGTGGAAAGCCTAAAAGCCAAGTTTGAACTTGTTTGAATAATGTTAGTACCTTGTGCACCAATTTTGGTACAATTTGCAATTTACCCAAAATGTAGGGTTGATATGCAAATTACCACATCTAGAGTGTCCCTACTTCCTATATGTATCATTTATAGGAGATATAATGAATGATACACTATATTTGAATCATTTATGAGTGGTAGTATTCATGGTGATGAAAAGACCAAGAAAGGGGTTGAATGGAAACCCTAATTTGAGCTTGTATTAAGTGTATCAGGTTGTAGTCTTAAATGGGAGTCCCTATCGGAGAAGGAGCCAAAGAGGAGACCCCCATATCATGTTTTTAACTCTTTTACTTTTCAAAAATGAACTAATCACCTCAATAAAGCAATGGATATCGGCTTGCAACTTTCCTTGGGAAAGGTTGCATTGAATTGTGAATATAATAATGTGAGTGGAAGTGGCTTGTTCTAGAAGATAACCAAAGAGGACTGACCCTCATCCCTTGCATTATCCTCAAGTTTTTATTTTTCATGGCAAGATAAAGATGGAGTGCATGCAAGTACATGTGTCAATCCATGCATTGCCATGTGGCACCTACTAGTAGTAAATTGATGACACCTCATATACAGACTTTTTCATGAACCTCTAGTATATATACTCTTCCTTTCACCCCTTAGTAAACTTTTTCGAATCCTACCACCTCCTTACTCTTAGATATTGTGCATAGAGCCTTGGTATCATGCATAGGTGATGTGGTATCGTGCATAGGGCTTGGGTATCAGCCATAGCAAGTGGTATCGGTCATAGCATGTTGATATTGGCCATAGCATGTTGATATCGGCCAAGTGGAGTGTGTTTGGCCACAAGTGAGGGGGATATCAGACAAAAGTGATGGAATATCGTGCCTTAGTAGTGAGATATCGTTCAATGTGCTAAGGATCAAGAAGGAGCTCAAGTCGTAACCCTAAGGTGAGGCCATGATCATCTTCAACCTTAGATTGAAGCATGGATCTAGGGTTATGATCTTCCTTTCTTTTCTTCTTCACCAAATGCTTATCCATGGTGATTCTTTTCATATAGAGGAGTTGTGAAGTTCATCTTCAAAATTAGGAATGTGAAGCTTTGGATCTTGGAGCTTTGAAGTTGTTCTTGAGGTAGGTTATATAACTTGAACCCAATTATATTATTATGCACTTTCAATTTTGTCATACTTGTTGCTCTACTTGTAATTTCGATTTCTCTTGAATAATTGATGATCCTTTGAGTTCTAAAAGCTTCATGGGACTGTTGTCCATGACTTAGAACAGTAAGAACAATAGTCTAGAGGCTGATGGTGATGACATCATCAAGGGTAAAGTGATATCGGGTTGAAGCATACACCTCCTTGCCCGATATGGTGTGAAGCACACACACACCTCTCTGCCCGATATGGTGTGAATCACATACACACCTCTTTTCCCAATATGGTGTGAAGCACACACACACCTCTCTGTCCGATATGGTGTAAAGCAAGCATACACCTCTTGTATGATATGGTAAGCATACATACACCTCTAAAGTGATATCAAAGCAAGCATACACCTCTCTTGGCCTGATATGGTGTGAAGCACACACACACACCTCTGCCCGATATGGTGTAAAGTAGACATACACCTCTAAAGTGATACGGAAGCAAGAATACACCTCTTTTCCCGATATGGTGTGATGCACGCACACACCTCTCTGCCCGATATGGTGTAAAGCACACATACACCTCTAAAGCGATATGGAAGAGGGCATACACCTCTTTGCCCGATATGGTATGATCCACGCACACACCTCTTTGTCCGATATGGTGTAAAGCACACATACACCTCTAAAGTGATATGGAAGCAAGTATACACCTCTGTGCCCGATATGGTGTGAAGCACACACACACCTCTCTGCCTGATATGGTGTAAAGCACACATACACCTCTAAAGTGATATGGTAAGCACACATACACCTCTAAAGTGATATGGAAGCAAGCACACACCTCTTTGCCCGATATGGTAAGCACGCATACACCTCTAAAGTGATATGGGTAGCAAGCATACACCTCTAAATCGATATTGGGTTAAGCATACACCTCTTGGTCGATATGGTGTTGAGCACACATCTCTAAAACAATATGGTGGGTAACCCAATACACTAGATGACAAAAGTGTTAAGGTGGCTAATACCCTAGAACATATGATGGCCAATACACTAAAGTATGGTGTGGCCAATATCTTCAAGAGAGGTGAGGATGTTATGCTCATATATGGTGAAGGTGATACACCATATGATTGGTAGGGTTGATACCTTGATGGGTAAGGGTATGGGGGATACGATGATGTCTATCTTAATATACACATAACCCAATACATGTGTTCAACTTGACATACATGATTCAATATGATGCACCTTGTAAAGGTGAGGGTAAAACACTCTTAGGAGTGATGTGTGTAATACCAAATAATTATGTTGTTAATACCTTGATAGGTGAAACACCTAAAGTGATTGATAATGGTATATCAACAATGCCTTAACTCGAGATGAGTCCATATCACTTGATGATAGTTGGGTAATTCAAATGTGTGACTTATGGCCAATACACTACATGATAAATGTGATGTGTTAGTGCATAAAGTATTAGGATGGGATATACCCTAATATAAGATAAGTTGATGAACTTAAGTAAGTTAAAAGTGATGAGGGAAGTGATACATCAAGGCATGATAAATACCACATCCAACACCTCAAGGTTGATGCATCTTGATGCACCTTAAATCCAATATACTTGGATGAGTAACACATGAAGTGTGTCATGTCAATTGTTACATTGCAATGTAATGCACTTTGATTGTAGGCTAACATGCCTTGAGAAAGGGTTAAGCCAAGATAATAAAGTATGATATAATCAATATCCTAGAGAGGATGAGAGAAAACTCATACCTTGTGTTGATAATAATTTAATGACAAATGATGAGAACAGATAAGTATGATTGCATACTTATGATATGAATATATGCTCCTAGATGTGTGGAGCAATGAATTAGGGTATGGACTGATAATATTAACTTGAAACCCTATTCGGCTATAAAAGGAAACCCTATCTCTAATAATGGGGAAGGATGTATTGCTCTTATTGAATAAGCCTTGTGAGGCATGTTAAATACTTATATGATAAGTATAATGTGCAATGGCCTTGTGAGCCATGTGAATAAGTTGTTGCCTAGTGAGAGGTGACAAGATGTGTAATGGCCTTATGAGCCATGTGAATAAGTTGTTGCCTAGTGAGAGGTCACAAGATGTGTAATGGCCTTGTGAGCCATGTGAATAAGTTGTTGCCTAGTGAGAGGTGACAAGATGTGTAATGGTCTTATGAGCCATGTGAATAAGTTATTACCTAGTGAAAGGTGACAAGATGTGTAATGGCCTTGTGAGACATTTGAATAAGTTGTTTCCTAGTGAGAGGTGACAAGATGTGTAATGGCCTTGTGAGCCATGTGAATACTTGTACAACAAGTGAAATGAATACCTTAGTCTGAGGACCTTGAGGTAATGGTTACCTGTTACAGAGGTAGCAATGCTATGTGATGATCTAAGGGTTTGAATACCCAGATCCAGTAATAATGATAATGATGATGTGAAGGGATGAGAATTCCCAGTAATGTGATAAGGGACTGAGATCCCAAGTATAATGTGTCTTAAAGATTTGAAAATTTAGTGATAAATGTATTACACATTTCTTTGTAACATTTGTTGTGATTAATAATGATAACTTGGTTGATGTTAAAAGAATATTGTAATGCACTTAAAATATCACTAGAAATCATAAAATGCTGCCCTGACCATAGATCCATCAGTGTTAGAATTTGTTGAATGGTGAAATGGGTTTCCCACGGCATAACCCGGAATGCATATGTTTGAATATGTAGGGGCATGGAGCCTAAGTGTCCATGACTCAGTAATTTCATAAGAATGTCTCAATAGAGTATGGTGAACTGACCTGTGGCTCTGAGCATGGTGCCTATGTGATCATGGCTCAGAGTATGGTGCCTAAGTGACCATAAATTAGTAACTGGGGATGGTTGTTGTAGATGTTTCCCCTAATAGAGCACAGTTGACGTTGTGACTCTAAGCGAGGATGCCTTCGTACCCTGGCACAGCTATTTGCAGTTGACACAAGATGTCCTGCTAAGCCTAAGTGGTCTCGTACTGACTGAGACAAGTGAGGTCATGGCAACCGGCTCTCCCATTGACCTTTTATGGTTCTGACTTGTGAGAAGTTTGTGGTCAGTTGGAGATGAATGGGGTATGCTTGATATCCTCAGGGCATAAGTGTGATTGTAAAATATGTTCAGCCGTGTAGCATATCTACTTAAGGATCGAATACAGAAAACATTGTTTGATGTGCAATACAGTTATACATCTTAGTTGATAGATGTTATTTATGTTTCTTTACATTCCTTGCAAAGCAGATAGATGACTTATAACTCTACCATGGGTAGATGCAATTTTCTCTTTAAGAAAGGAGATTATCTTATTATGTTCATACAATGATTAATCATGCCTGTTAAATATAAAAGAACCCCTACTCAATTTTATAATGTTTATCTACAATAATAATATGGTCGGCAGAGAGTTATATCTCTCACTGGGACAATTGTCTCACCCTGTGGGATCCACAATTTTTAGGTGGACGTGGACGAGGCGGCGAAGATCTTTCTGTAGAGGAGGAACAACAGCTGAGGCAGCAGTGACAACTCAGGTTGAGTGTACTGTCTGTCGTGTCTTGTACATAGAAGTCTTATGTGTCATCTCTGGTCCTTGGAGTTGGTTCGTACTCGTTTCATGAATGATCTGAGATTTTGGCTTGAATGTCTCGAGGTTTTATGTTGCTCCAGTATGTGTTTTGATAGAGCAACTGTTATATATTGTCCTCAAGATGAGATGTTGTACAGTGTAATCATGATATGTATGAGTTTTGGATCTTTCAGTAAGAGTTTTCTCGAAAATGATCTCCTTACAAAATGGTTTTAAATTTTAGTGATTTTTGTTAATCTGCTTATTATTTTTATTCCACTTAATTAGTAACGATTTGTTTGTCGATTTGATGACGGTCATCTCAAGTTTGGTATTAGAGCCTAAGGTTTGATGAGTCTACAGAGGCATAGGACTAAGGTGTTGAGTCTGTGTTAGTGTCCTCCAGTATACCCTATAGTGACTTCTGCTTATGCAGAATAAAGGGTAAAGTTTATAAATAACTGGAGAACACGAGGAACACATTACTGAGAGCAATGTTGTTGCACTAGGAGAGGGTGCAAGGGATTAGGCAAGAGAAGAATGAGTGCCTAAGAATTCCCATCTTGACCCAATTAGGATAGAGAATCCTACTTTTTATGCTCTTGTGAGGCAAGTTAGGACAACAATGATGCATATAGTAGATTGGATACTAGCATTACAATCGAGGTTACCAGTCCTCAATATAGAAACTTTGGGTTTTGAAAAGGTTCCTGAATGACATTGTCATGTTGGAACAGTGTAAAATGTGGGAAGGATTAACATATGGCGAGAAAGTAGACTCTGCCATAAGTTTAGACAGATAGTATATCTGTGATGGCAGTACCCAAGAAGTGGCAATAAGCTGAGAATTAAGGAAATGTCACTACAATTCTAGAGACATTTGCCTAGTTGTTCTAAAAATCCAAAGTTTTCAGTGCCACCAGTGCAATAAACACCCAGTACACCAGGGTAGTAATTACTATGTAAAGGCAAAAGTCCTAACTTTCGACCTGTAAGAACCCATCGCTTAGTTTTTACATCAGTAATAAGACCGATAAGAACATGGTACGAGGGCAAGACATGTTATAGGTATGGACATGTTGAGCATACTAAACTCTTTTCTTTGAAAAGAAGGGAGGAAATGACTCAAAAACCGAGGTAGACTCGGTAGGGATTACAAAAGTCACAGCCCAATAGTGTAAAAAAGCAAGACCAACAACATGAAACAACTAGACTCTATGTGTTGAGTCAACCTGAAGCGGTGGATGACCGCGAGGGGTAACAGTCAGATAGAGCTTTTTCATTTTCATATGCCTTATCTTGATCTTATCTGATAATCATAAAAATGATTGTTGTTATGGACCTCCCTGTTGATTTCCCTATGGGAACATAGGGAAGAAATGATGAGAACTAGAATTTATATTCCGTTCAGTATTCTTTTAAATGTTCTATAATTTCTCTTATCTATGTGAAAGAGGATGAGATATAGAAGTGATGCCTGGAGAAAATCCAGGAATGTTAAATCATGTGTTTGTGATGATATGAAAAGTAAGGAATATGATAGTACACAAAGTGCATACTACCTAATCTTAGTACTTGTATACCCTGGCCAGGTATTCAACTATTGAAGATAAGGTGAGTATGGAACTCTTAGATTGTTATCTTTCTGATTACTCTGATCAAGTAGTCATTTTGAGACAATCTAGTGAGCATAATGAAACGAGAAATATGGCATGGATATTTTTATCACAACCTAAGTGCAGTAAATTGAATCTGAGATGATCTAAGATCAATCTGTGTGCATGAGGAAGTAAAAGAATATAATCCTCATGATAAGGGAATGAGAACAAGGGATATGATCCTTGTTTGATAAAGTATGTGTGAATATTAAAGATCTTTTCCATAAGGTGGAAATGGGAAAAGTGATAAAATCACAAAATGTTCATGAACATGTTAGACAATAACAAAGAAAGAAGTGATGACATGTAATCATCCTTATAGTTCCTATGTTGATGGCAAGGAACCTAGGATGAAACAAGAGTAAATGGCTCATGAACAGTTGAAAGTTCATGCAATAATCAGAGGAGATGATAATCTCTTCTCTTGATAAACAACCCTGGGTGATGATGGGGTGAAAAGAGGAATATGTTTCTTTGTGTTCTCTCCTTTTAGGGACATGGCAATCAAGTGAGTACAATGACATTTGATGTGCATGGATTAGAAATAATCCATGGATGGATACTTAGAAAAGTATCAGTTCATCTTGGACTTTGGTTCCAAGATAAAGATATGTGTAATGAATAATGTCCCAAAGATGAAAGAAAGATTCTTTTATATGTGTGGCTTTGGTAATAACAACATAGAGATGGAAATGATGAGGATGTGATGTGTTTTTGACACATGTGACAGATACCAAAGTAGGGAATTCTAGTGTCTAAGAAATATCAGGTGGTATGGGAAAGTAAAAACACAACTCCTAATCATATGATTTATGTTGGTTACCTAGGATGGCCAACTGTGAAATCAGTCTAGTTACATAAAATAGTATGGACATCATATGTTAGGGGTTTATGCTCTACATAAACATAACATCAATTATAATGTACTAATTGAAGGAACAATTGTAAAATCATTGTGGGAAAAGCTTATCAAGCTAAAAATAATTCCTTAGAATACCCTTATCTAGATCAGTTAAGGAAACTTATACATAACATCTAAAGATACCTCTAAGATAAATTCTTAATTGATAAGTAACCTCTCCTTATGACAAGAGAATGTACAACTAATGAGATAGTTGGTACAAGTAGTAAGAAAGTTTAGTATTGTGTCAACAGGTTAGATGTCACATTAGATGTATGATAAGACTTGTAGTCCCAAGTGGGTGACAGAACATAACTCTGGTCTTTCCTTGGAAGTGAAATGCTAAACTAAATGAGGGGTATGGAAGACTCCCTAGAATCAAGAATCTTATCACATAAAGTTGTAAGTTGAGAAAGGTGACAAATCAATAAGGTTTGACACCTGAGTTAAATAGGGTATGTATAATGTTTCTCTGACTAAGAAAAGTGTTACCTGACACAGAGTTAACTCTACAGTCAATAATGAAAAAGACAGTGGAGTATGTGTCATGTGTGATAGATTCTATGATAACCCTATGTGGAAGAACTTTGTATTGATCAAAGTTCTATGGTATCTCCATGGCATGAATATGTTATGTGGAGACTTGATGATATGATGAATGAATAATATTTGTCTCCCTTTACCTGGGATTTCAGGGACGAAATCCTTGTTAGGGGTTTATAACTTGTAATGACCCTGACTTGGGTTATGAGGTAACCCTATTTGTTTTGACTAAGTAAGTTGCTTAGAACTTTAATATAATCATCTAAGGTGTTTTTTATCATGTGACACACTTATGTTTCAAGTTTGGACCTGAGTGAATGTTGTTTGAGCAATGTTCCTTTGTTTTGGACCAAAGTGCAACTTACCCAAGATAAGGGGTTATATTGAAACATGTCACATGTTGAAAGTGCATTAAGTTCTTTAGCATCATAAGAAAGAGAATGATGCTAAGTGGTGGCTTGTGGAAAACCTAAAAGCCAAGTTTGAACTTGTTTGAATAATGTTAGTACCTTGTGCACCAATTTTGGTACATTTTGTAATTCACCCAAAATGTAGGGTTGATATGAAAATTACCACCTATAGAGTGTCCCTACTTCCTATAAGTATAATTTAGAGGAGATATAATAAATGAGATACTATGTTTTAATCATTTATGAGTGGTAGTATTCTTGGTGATGAAAAGACCAAGAAAGGGGTTGAATGGAAACCCTAATTTGAGCTTGTATTAAGTGTATCGGGTTGTAGTGTTAAATGGGAGTCCCTATTGACCAAGGAGCCAAAGAGGAGACCCCCATATCGTGTTATTAACTCTTTGACTTTTCAAAAACGAGCTAAGAACCTCAGTGCGGATATCGGCTTGCAGCTTTCCTTGGGAAAGGTTGCATTGAATTGTAAATATAATAATGTGAGTGGAAGTGGCTTGTCCTAGAAGATAACCAAAGGGGGCCGAACCTTATCCCTTGCATTATCCTCAAGTTTTTATTTTGCATGGCAAGATAAACATGGATTGCATGCAAGTACATGTGTCAATCCATGCATGGCCATGTGGCACCTACTAGTAGTAAATCGATGACACCTCATATACACATTTTTTCATGAACCTCAAGTATATATACTCTTCCTTTCACCCCTTAGTGAACTTTTTCGAATCCTACCACCTCCTTGCTCTTAGATATCGTGCATAGAGCCTTGGTATCGTGCATAGGTGATGTGGTATCGTGCATAGGGCTTGGGTATCGGCCATAGCAAGTGGTATCGGCCATAGCATGTGGATATTGGCCATAGCAAGTTGATATCGGCCAAGTGGAGTGTTTTTTACCACAAGTGAGGGGGATATCAGCCAAAAGTGATGGCATATCGTGCATTAGTAGTGAGGTATTGTGCAAGGTGCTAAGCAGCAAGAAGGATCTCAAGTCGTAACCCTAAGGTGAGGCCATGATCATCTTTAACCTTGTATTGAAGCATGGATCTAGGGTTATGATTTTCCTTTCTTTTCTTCTTCACCAAATGCTTATCCATGGTGATTCTTTGCATATATAGGAGTTTTTAAGTTCATCTTCAACATTAGGAATGTGAAGCTTTGGAGATTGGATATTTGAAGTTGTTCTTGAGGCGGGTTATATAATTTGAACCCAATTATATTATTATGCACTTTCAATTATGTCATACTTGTTGATCTACTTGCAATTTTGATTTCTCTTGAATAATTGATGATCCTTTGAGTTATAAAAGCTTCATGGGACTATTGTGCATGACTTATAATAGTAAGAATAAGAGTCTAGAGGTTGATGGTGATGACATCATCAAGGATAAAGTGATATCAGGTTGAAGCATACACCTCCTTGCCTGATATGATGTGAAGCACACACACACCTCTCTACCCGATATGGTGTGAAGCACACACACACCTCTTTTCCTGATATGGTGTGAAGCACACACACACCTCTCTGCTTGATATGGTGTAAAGCAAGCATATAGCTCTTGCATGATATGGTAAGCATACATACACCTCTAAAGTGATATGGAAGCAAGCATACACCTCTTTGCCCGATATGCTGTGAAGCATACACACACCTCTCTGCCGCATATGGTGTAAAGCACACATACACCTCTAAAGTGATATGGAAGCAAGCATACACCGCTTTTCCCGATATGGTGTGAAGCACACACACACCTCTCTGCCCAATATGGTGTAAAGCACACATACACCTCTAAAGTGATATGGAAGCAAGCATACACCTCTTTGCCTGATATGGTGTGAAGCACACACACCCCTCTCTGACCGATATGGTGTAAAGAACACATACACCTCTAAAGTGATATGGAAGCAAGTATACACCTCATTTCCTGATATGGTGTGAAGCACACACACACCTCTTTGCCTGATATGGTGTGAAGCACACACACGCCTCTTTGCCCGATATGGTGTGAAGCAAACACACACACCTCTTTGCCCGATATGGTGTAAAGCACACACACACACCTCTCTGCCTGATATGGTGTAAAGCAAACATACACCTCTAAAGTGATATGGTAATCACACATACACCTCTAAAGTGATACGGAAGCAAGCACACACCTTTTTGTCTGATATGGTAAGCACCCATACACCTTTAAAGTGATATGGGTAGCAAGCATACACCTCTAAACCGATATTGGGTTAAGCATACACCTCTTGGATGATATGGTGTTGAGCACACATCTCTAAAACAATATGGTGGGTAACCTAATACACTACATGACAAAAGTGTTAAGGTGGCTAATACCCTAAAACATGTGATGGCCAATACACTAAAGTATGGTGTGGCCAATATCTTCAAGAGAGGTGAGGACATTATACTCATGTATGGTGAAGGTGATACACCATATGATTGGTAGGGTTGATACCTTGATGGGTAAGGGTATGGGGGATATGATGATGTCTAGCTTAATATACACCTAACCCAATACATGTGTTCAACTTGACATACATGATTCAATATGATGCACCTTGTAAAGGTGAGGGTAAAACACTCTTAGGAGTGATGTGTGTAATACCAAATAATTATGTGGTTAATACCTTGATAGCTGAAACACCTAAAGTGATTGATAATGGTATATCAACAATGCCTTAACTCGAGATGAGTCCATATCACTTGATGATAGTTGGGTAATTCAAATGTGTGACTTATGGCCAATACACTACATGATAGATGTGATGTGTTAGTGCATAAAGTATTAGGATGGGATATACCCTAATACAATATAAGTTTATGAACTTAAGTAAGTTAAAAGTGATGAGGGAAGTGATACATCAAGGCATGATAAATACCACATCCAACACCTCAAGGTTGATGCACCTTGATGCACCTTAAATCCAATATACTTTGATGAGTAATACATTTAGTATGTCATGTAAATTGTTACATTGAGATGTAATGCACTTTGACAAGTGTAGGCTAACATACCTTGAGAAAGGGTTAAGCCAAGATAATAAAGTATGATATGATCAATATCCTAGTAAGGATGAGAGAGAAACTCTTACCTTTTTGTTGATAATCATTTAATGACAAATGATGAGAATAGATAAGTATGATTGCATACTTATGATATGAATATATGCTCCTAGATGTGTGGAGCAATGAATTAGGGTATGGACTGATAATATTAACTTGAAACCCTATTCAGCTATAAAAGGAAACCCTAACCCTAATGATGGGGAAGGATGTATTTCTCTTATTGAATAAGCCTTGTGAGGCATGTTAAATACTTATATGATAAGTATAATGTGCAATGGCCTTGTGAGCCATGTGAATAAGTTGTTGCCTAGTGAGAGGTGACAAGATGTGTAATGGCCTTGTGAGCCATGTGAATACTTGTACAACAAGTGAAATGAATACCTTGGTCTGAGGACCTAGAGGTAATGGTTACCTGTTACAGAGGTAACAATTCTATGTGATGATCTAAGGGTTTGAATATCCAGATCCAGTAATCATGATAATGATGATGTGAAGGGATGAGAATTCCCAATAATGTGATAAGGGACTGAGATCCCAAGTATCATGTGTCTTAAAGATTTGAAAATTTCATGATAGATGTATTACACCTTTATTTGTAGAATTTTTTGTGATTAATAATGATAACTTGGTTGATGCTAAAAGAATGTTGTAATGCACTTAATATATCACTAGAAACCATAAAATGTTGCCTTGACCATAGATCCATCAGCGTCAGAATTTGCTGAATGGTGAAACGGGTTTCCCACGGCATAACCCGAAATGCATATTTTTAAATATGTGGGGGCATGGAGCCTAAGTGTCCATGACTCAGTAATTTCATAAGAATTTCTCAGTGGAGCACGATGAACTGACCCATGGCTCAGAGCATGTTGCCTATGTGACCATGGCTCAGAGTATGATGCCTAAGTGACCATGAATCAGTAACTGGGGACGGTTGTTGTAGATGTTTCCCCTAAGAGAGCACAGTTGACATTGTGGCTCTAAGCAAGGATGCCTTCGTACCCTGGCACAACTATTTGCAGCTGACACAAGATGTCCTGCTAAGCCTAAGTGGTCTCGTACTGATCGAGACAAGTGAGGTCATGGCAACTGACTCTCCCATTCACCTTTTATGGTACCGACTTGTGAGAAGTTTGTGGTTTGTTAGAGATGAATGGGGTATGCTTCATCTCCTCAGGGCATAAGTGTGATTGTAAAATATGTTCAGCCGTATAGCATATCTTCTTAAGGATCGAATACCGAAAACATTGTTTGATGCACAATACAGTTATACATCTTAGTTGATAGATGTTATTTATGTTTCTTTACATTCCTTGCAAAGCAGATAGATGATTTATAACTCTACCATGGGTAGATGCAATGTTCTCCTTAAGAAAGGAGATTATCTTATTCTATTCATACAATGATTAATCCTGCATGTTAAATATAAAAGAACCTCTGCTCAGTTTTATAATGTTTATCTACAATAATAATATGGTCGAAGGAGAGTTATATCTCTCACTGGGACAATTGTCTCACCCCGTGGGATCCACAAGTTTTAGGTGGACGTGCACGAGGCGGTGAAGATCTTTCTACAGAGGAGGAACAATAGCTAAGGCAATAGTGACAGCTTAGGTTGAGTGTATTGTTTGTCGTATCTTGTAGATAGAAGTCCTATGTGTCATATTTGTACTCTCAGGTCCTTGGAGTTAGTTCGTACTGTTTTCATGAATGATCTGAGATTTTGGCTTGAATGCCTCAAGGTTTTATGTTGCTCCAGTATGTGTTTTGATAGAGAAACTGTTATATGTTGTCCTCAAGATGAGATGTTGTACAATGTAATCATGATATGTATGAGTTTTGGATCTTTCAGTAAGAGTTTTCTAGAAAAGGATCTCCTTGCAAAACGGTTTTAAATTTTAGTGAGTTTTGTTAATCCGCTTATTATTTATTCTGCTTAATTAGTAATGATTTGTTTGTCGGTTTGATGACGGTCGTTTTAGTTATTATCAAATCAAGCACATGATGCCCCAATACAATCATCATATGATTAGCTCTATGGGCATGCATACCAATATTTAGGTAATGTGCTAGCCACAACCCCAAATAGATTAACCTTGGTCTTACCCCCATGGTTCCAACCTACCTTTCTTTTCCTTATTTTGCTCCACCCTTAGTTGTTCTATGCACATTCTTCCTTGCACCACTAGGAAAGGGGTGTATGGCCTTCCTTTTCTTTGATTGTTCTCATCTCCTCAGAAGGCACATTTTTAAGGTATCAATATCTCCTTAATTTGTTGACTTTGATGACTCTTCCAAATTTGGTTCCTGTAGATGCTTCAACATTTCTGCCTTATACATTTCTCTTACGCTTCAAGCATAGGGAATCCATGAATATCCAAATATCTTTCAGCTTTGTCCTTCAATCTTTCCAATTTATACATCTATTCTTTTTATACTTTTTCCTTTAGTGCATCTATCTCCCTCATTCTTTGAGCTAATCTCATTGTTAGATGTGACTTTTAGAGGCCTAAATTGCCTACTAATCTAACTCAATTCTCTATAGATATAATCTATATCTTGTGTGATGTTAGAGTAGATAATAATACTAACAGTAGTTAGAAACCAATGGAACAAATGGATGACAAAAAATGATGGTTTCATATAGACGTGACAAATGATGACAATTGAAAGTATAAGAAAGTGATGGTTTTATATAGGTGTCTTCTGATGGTTTTAAGTTGATACCTGAAACTAATGGTTTTTAGATAGTTTCATCCATTGGAACTTCTAGTACAAGTAATCAAAGGAAAGCTAGCTTGGAAACTATCAGTTTCTCTATGTGAGACTAATGGGAGGGCACACAATGTGGAAACTACCAAAAGTTGCTTGTTGTAAAACTATATGGAACTTAGTGAAAGTAAAAAAAAACTGATGGGACAATTGGAGTTCTTTAGGTTTACTTCAATGGATTAGATTTTGGTGGCGACAAGATTAAAAGTAAACCAAGAAAAATAGTAAAGGAAATAGAGAAGTTACTTTATCAAGTAAATATGATGGGGTCAATGTCCGTGTTAGTTGATCCTTAACTTGCCATCATCTGTAGTGTCTTATTCCTCTTGTCATCAGAGAAGATAACTGTGTTGGTTATTCTTAAACTGGTTACATTGTTAGTGGAACAGGAATCCCTTGGTTGGAGATCTCATGATGGCAGGTTTATTGGAGATGTGAGCTTTCTCTAGCAGCGAGGGATCAATCGCCATCCTTTGATGTTTCATCAAAATGGCGTCAAAAAACTGATGGTGAAGATCGACAATGATGAATTGACGGTTCTCAAGATTGCACGATCGATGGAAGTAGGTGGTGGAAATAAGGTTTTTCTTAACTGCAATTGCTTATAATGCTAGGGTTTGATGAGTAAGTATGATTGGATGCCCCCCCTCATCTCTTTATACTCTAGGCTCTATTTACCAGTAGGATCCACCACACCATCAGTTGAAGCTTCAACTACATGAGATATGAAGTCATCTTCTTATGGTTATTAGGCTTGATAACCAGTGATGGCACACCCGACCTCTTTGATGGTTCAACACATGTGCCCTTTCAATGGAGGATCAAGCAGTGATCTTCTGATGGATACATTAGGCTGTGCAAACCAAAGGTTTGACTGCCCTTTGTTCCACAAAAATAATGAAAGGTTTATGCTGATGGTATTCTAGACTTTGTGTTTTGATGGAGATGCAATTCAAACCAACTGATGGTTCATCAACTTGTTCCTTTTGAAGGTTAATTATGTGTGACAATTGCCAAATGTTGATCGCCTATGATCACATGTCAAAAATGGAGGCAGATCGAGATGGTTTGGACTTCAAATTTATAGCCTAATACGTAGATGCTTGCAACGATAATGCATGGCCTTGTGTAGTAAATGAGGTCGAGCACAAGGATACAAGTGACAAAATGTTTAGGATTTGAGATCTTAGCTTAGCTAAGTCAAACCAAAAGGAGATATGAGGTGTTACTTATAGAAAAAGGTAACCAGACAAAGAATAAGGCAACAAAAACAAAGTAAGTGTAAGTTATAAGGTAAATAGAGCATAGTTCTTTTTTGGTATGTTTCAAGATATGGTTGGAAGTTAGGTTGGTTTCACCATTTAAGAACTCTCACCAACATGCAATACTCACACCCATTGTATACCCTTATCAAACTTTATGAGCAATCACCATAAGTGTGTATCCCCTCCTTTCTCGATTTTGGGTTAGATTTAGAGCATTAGCATGTGTCTCTCTTGATATGGCAAACAAACAATCAAAAATATAAACATATGATCACTATCTCTAGTATTCCAACATTTTCATATATTCATACTACTCCATAACTCTAGATCTAAACTAATACTATATTTTTAAGAATTAGCAATAAAATATCACAACAATGCTATCTAATCATGAAAGTGAAATATTCAAGAATAAGATTATGGAGATAAACATTGATAAAAGTATATAGTATCATTGTAATATAAGTATTTACATGTTGGGAGAGTATTAGTGGATACTCCTGGCACAAGTATGTGGACTGGCCACTCATGTTCATTAGATACAATATGGATTTACAAACGAACAATACATATCGACATGGATAAAGGAATCAGGTGAATAGAGTGGGGAAGAAGGAAGAAATACAACAAAATTTGTCTGTAAGGGAGAACTGATGGTTGAGGGAGACCTCCTTCTCCTTGATGAAGGTGATGGATATGATGGCTCTGTTAGTCCTTCTCCTCTCAAAGATGGTACCTAAAGCCTTTGGAAGCAATGAAGGATTATGGAGAAGCTCTGACTCTCATCCTTGCTCTTTAGATGGTCAATGGTGAGAATGGAACTGGACATCACTTCATCGTAATGGTGAAGGTTCCTTCTTCGTTGATGGGACTTTACTTGCACCCCAAGATCTCATGGCACGTGTCTCATGGTATGCACTTAAGAAATAGTGGTGGTGATGACCTCTATAAGAAGATTTGTCAATAGATGAGAACTTAGTGGGTCCATCATTTAATGATGACTAGTGGAGCCATCACTTTATGGGATCAATACTACCGTCATAAGGTGAAAATAATTGAACCATCATAAGAGGACGGTCAACAAGACCATAGGAAGGTGGAAATAATGAGATTCTCTATTGATGCAAGTAGTTGGGCCATTATTTGATGGTGGCTATTGATGCTATTGGTAGGCTGAGGAAACACAGCCATTAGAATATGGTGCATGTGGTTGTTCCTTAAATAGATGTCTTGTAGGGCAATCAGATGCTGGCTATCTATGTTGGGGTGTGCGTGCCACCAACTGATGGTGTGGATTTATCCTTGTTATTCGATGGATTCTCTACTTGTTGTCAACCATCTAGTGATGGTTTGGCTGCATAGCTTAGAATCGATGATCTCCTACAGAAAAGTGAGAAGTTATTATTTATCAAAGTTAAAATAAAGAAAACATGAAAGTAAATGCAAAAATATCTACATAAATCTATTATAACAAGGGAAGAGAAGGATAGAATAGGCATGTAACATCTATAAAATTTGATGTCATCTGATGGTGGCATAATTGGGATGACCAAGGTAAGAGTGTCAATCGTCAGGAGATGTGCAAGAACTGATGATGTATGAAAGTGGAGGTAGGTTCCCAACTTCAAGACAAAAATATACCCCCTTAGCTGGGTAGTGGAGCAAACATTGATGGCTCTACAAATCCTTGACAACAAATATTTTAGGATGAAACTATAAATAAATAAATTATTATCACGAGTGAACTGTGATACAGTGGGAAAACATTTTTTTGATTGAGGGAACATGAAATATATTGGATAAAGTCAAAGGAGACATGTAAATGGGGTTGTGAATGGTGCCAACATTTTTTGTACACAAACTTAAACTATCACCAATACATAAATCATTGGGGCCATTGTAGGGCTCTATGCGTTGAATACTATGAGCATGGGGGATCACATGATGTGTGGCACAAATATTTCAGTACCATGATTTGTAATTGAAGGTCAATGTAGGTGCTAGAAGGGGCATAGTGTCCATGTGAGAAGTAAGAAGTAGATGTGCCAAAGAGTAGTGAGCTTGCACTTGGATTTGGATAAGACGACGGTGCCAACACCTATATGGGTTGTGACACTACTATAGGAAATGTTTTTTTACAATAGTAAAAACACAAAAATTTTGTTGGTTTTGTTGTAGTTATCATATTTATTGCAACAAGTCTATTTGTGCATTGTTAATTGTACATTTTATACAACACAAGTTATGTATAATGGGCCAAACTCGTTGTAGTATATGTGATACCACAACATGTGTTAAACTGCTGTAATAAATTATAATACCACAACATACTCAAACTCGCCGTAACCATAATAACACAACATGATCTAACCCATGGTAATAGTCGAGTATGCTAAGCTGTTGTAATAGACCATAATTACACAACATACTCTAACCCACTGTAATATACCATAACCAGACAACATGCTTTCACATGTTGTAATAGTTAAATATTGTAATAGACCATAATCACACAACATGCATATATGTGACTCATTGTATACTACAACAAAGAATGTATGTGGAGCATGAAATAAAATTGGTTCAGTGATTTGAGTTGTGCTTTACTTTCATGTGGTCTCAAGTTTGAATTTGTACCTATATGTATTTTCCTTTTTGTTCAACATGTTGTATAAAATACCCCTATTACAATAGGTGTGTTCAGTGAACTACAACATGCATTCAATGTTGTATAAAATATAAATATCACAACATGCCCAATACTTGTTGTGTAAAGAACCCCCCCCCAATAAGACCACGTGATATAATACAACAGATGACACCTCTTGTAAAATGGAAAAAATGAACTGTTGTAATTTTTTGTAGTAGTGTGACCTAGGATTCTTGCTAGCTTAAATGTGCAAGTTTTAATATTTATAACTCGAACACTACCCTGCAAGTATACATCTGCATGTAGTAAATTCGAGATCATCCAAGAGAGCAATGTACTTTTAGATGCAAGTGTGTTAGAGTTCAACAATCTAGATCATTTTACAAAAGTTTGGTTTGGTTTGTGTAATTAGCAACTTAAATGAAACTATGAGAATTAGACATTAGAAGGATATATATCATACTTTTAAAGATCTTGGTCATGACATTTCACTACATACCATTACTCCCATGCAACCACAAAATTAACAAACAAATTAAGTTGTAAAGGAGGTTGTCATCATCATACACTTCCTGGTGATATGAGATGGTTCTTATCTCTACATAGCACTCCCATGCTTATGTTAAGACTCAAACTGCAATCTTAGATCCTCAATGTATCCAAGCCACTTTTATGGTCCATGATTCATTTCCAAGAGAACTACTTCCCACTTCTCTACAAATCTTCCCAGGTCTAATGAAGAAGCATAAACCATGTAGGCAAGATGGCCAATCAAGCATACAAGAAAATAACACCATAGAATCTCTTGGAGAAGAAAATTAACTAACATAAGTTAAGAAATATAAGTTCACATGAGTAATGGCATGGAAGATACTCTCCCATGCACAAGAAGAAAGAAACTACTCGTCCATAATGATGAAACACATGAATAAGCTACAAATTTTAGAGTTTGACATGATTAGAGAAGCAAACAAAGAAACCCCAAGGAATGAGGAAGGAAAAGGTAAAACTCTAAATTGGAGATGAAATTCCAGTCTTGATGGTGCTTCAACTCGAACAACCTTCTCTCTCGAGAGGTCTGGACAAAATAGAGAAGCTCTTGTTGTACTCCTAGAAAAAGAATGGAGAAGAATGGAGGTTCTATAACACCCCAATTTTCTAAAACATGCACAATACTAAGTGGGAGCATAAAATCTCATTGGGATGTCACAAAATGATTACTATTGCAAAAAAATATAATTTCATTCAACCAACTCAGGAAAATAATTGCAAATCTCATGTCTCAAGTTTCACAACATAAAACCCATTACTTTGAACTAAACTAAACTAGTACATAGTCTTGATACTAATAGAAAAACTAAACTAAACGACATATGATAGTTGATAGACCACCAGGTCTAAACTCTTAGTTTGTCCTTGAGATGTATGCTCCTTGCTTAATCTCCTCCATTATTCTTTCCTCTTGTGGACATCGTGTCCCCAACCATGCATTCAAGACAAAAAAACATGTTAGAGTAAGTGACATTGAGTATTGATATAACAAATAATAACTTGGTAATGATGCAAAACATAATACTAATTGAACGGTAAATCTTGGATTCATATGGTATGCTCTTAGCATTTAGTTATAATGTACTCTACTCTTATGCACCAACTGTACTCATAAGGCCCGTAGGCTCAACTGATGTTCCACTTGAACTCGTGATTTGCACCAAAGTGCCATAACTATGCTCCAGTTGAGCTCATAATTTGCACCTAAGTGCCATTAATAGTGCTCCACTTGAGCTCATGATTTGCACCTGAGTGCCATAATGTTCCATTTGAACTCATGAATTGTATGTACATACCACTATGTTCCATTTGAACTCATGAATTACACGTACGTACCACTATGTTCCGTTTGAAATCATAAGGCCCGAGGGCTCAACATTAACATGACGAGGACAAAATCATACAACCCATTAAATGATTCATCATTAACTTGGAATACTTAATCTTTATTTGGATTTAAAATGAACATGACATGGATTCTTGAAATAGAGATTGAAAGCATAGGCATCATATAATAACTTTTGGGGAATATTAATGCAAGATTTTCTAAAAATTGAATACATATCCATGCATATAATTTAACTTGATCATCATGATACACTAATCTAAAATGGCTGAAAACCATTAGTTAAATACTCAAAGTGCATGGACCCACTTACCTATATTCTAATTTAGTCTCCCAAATTCTGAGTCAGTCCTATATTCCTAAAATTATATGATTTATACTCATCACCATCATTAATACACCCTAAACCCTAATTTGAGTCTTCTAAGGAAAACATGGCTATAGAAGATGGAATTATGGTTTAAAAGCCATAAAACCAGGTTCCTCTTTGAAAATTCTTTCCAACACCTATTTTTCACTAATTTATAATTAGTAGATAATTTACTATGATTTTTTGAGTTATTGACCGATGAGAAAACTTTGTTAAAACACAGGCACAAAATTATCCAATTGGCAGGGCCTTGCCTAGATGGCCCAATCAGGGACACCCATGTGGCTCGACATGCCTAAGTTAAAAAAGGACCAGCAAAACTTGAAAACACCCTTGTCGGTTCAATCAGGTGATCAATTTGTTGAGGGCAACCTAGGGAAATCATTCCCCCCATTATTCTTCTTCAGACCAATGAGGAAAACACTGATGACAGCCTTGCTTTCACAAACTCAAAGCTTGATTGCTTCCTTCTCCTTGAAAACCAAAGGTAGGGACAAGTCTCTCACCCTATTGTGAAGACGACTAGCCCCTACTTGGGCAAAATCATGACCAAGGGCTCCAGAATTTTCTCCCACCATAGCGAGGGAAGGAGTCTGACCTCCAGAGATCCCCACATGGCAAAGATCCAAACAAGACTCAAGAAAACAAACCATGAAGAGAGGGGAAGCTAAAGAACCAATTTTTGTTGGCAGAGGGTGATAGAACACCCAAGTGGAGAGTTGTCAGTGAGGTCCTTAAACTTGACTATAGGATGCGAAGATTCAAAGCAAAATAGGGCAAAACAACTATGCAGAAAGGAAGTTGGATGTCCATAGTTGCTTACCAACACACCAATTTGTCCGGAGACGGCAGAGGAGGATGAGGCATTAAAGGTGTGCATCAGATAAGAAGATCAGATCCTCAACATGTCTTAGAGAACAAGAGATCAAATTGAAATGAGAGGAGAGATTTGTGGGGTTCGGTGGCCTTTTTTAGCCTAATATATATAGGTTTGCGAGTCGGGAAGATGTTTTGTGAACCCTTGGTAGCGAGGGGAGATCTAGCCATGTTGGGTGTTTCTTCATTAGGGAATAGAGTCCCATTGAACCCATGTTGATTTGATTTGGGTCAAGATCGTGATTCCAATGGAGAAGATACTTCTCGAAACGGTGCTTTGTGGAGGGAGTTCGTGGTCAACGAAGGAATTGCAGTCGAGTGGCCTATTCTCAGTCTCCTACTTGAGATAGGAGACGAGTTCATAGTTGTCTGATGAAAAATCAAACAGACAAAAAAGAATAAACACTTATACAAGGGCATGTGACATGAAACTATAGCCAAAATCGTTGATATTTCAGGTGTGACATTTAAAATTTTGAGAACTATACCAAATCGGCTTAATCAAATTAAATGTTATCATATCCATATCTTAAACTATATGTTAACTTTACAAAATCAAATTGATGGTTCAAATAAAGTCCAAATAAACTCAAATTTGGACCACAAGTGTATTTTAGGCTCTAGAGCATTCTCATTTACTTATTTTCCATAATTTATGTCTGTTTGGTGATTATTTGGTAAAATATGGTTATTATCATATTAAAATTATTTAAAGAGGTTAACATGTTTTCCTTATTCATGTAATATATCAACTATAGTCATTTAGGTTCGTTTAACCAAAGTTAACTCAATTAAGGTTTTCTATGCGGGATCTTTTGCATTAGGACTTGATATTTTAATTAAATTAGTGGAGAAATTTCTATCAAGACCCTAAGCTTGTTTGATCCAAAATTTGGGATGTTACAATTCTACACACCTTAATAAATTTTCTTCTCGAAATTTTCTCTAACTACTACCCACCTTAGGGCCTTCTTATACCTAATTTGAAAAACTTAACATGTTTATCCATAAATTAAAACTAGGGTTAGAACTACGACGTACCTTATCCTTTACCTTCTTCCTCCTCATCATCAACCATTGCAAAGATTCTTGCTTGTCTCTTTTCTCGTTGCTCTGGGTTAGATTCCCCCCCCATCATTCTTTGCTTTCATCTTAGGACATTCCGGCTTCTTATGATTTGGGTCTCCAAAATAGTAGCAAACTCCCAGTCCTTGTCTGCATGGTCCACCATGAAGTCTACTACAAGTTGAACAAGGTTCCTTAGCACGTTGTCCTTCTGGAGCTTTCCTCTTCTTACCATTATGGTTTTTGTGCTCGCTTTTGCTTCCTAAGGATCCTCCATACTTCCAATTTCATCTTGGGTGGTCCTCCAGCTCAAGGGATGCTTCTAGTGTCTCCTGCATTGTCCTGATACCGCGACCAACCAGAGCGTAGCCGAGGTCAGGCTTCAAGCCACGCATGAACTTCTTTGCTAGATGCACCTCATCTTTAGTCCCATATTTTTGTAGCACATAGAACTCCATCACATATTGGTTGATGGTGGAGTCATACTTCTTGAGGTGCCTGAACTCCATCTCCTTCTTCTTGACCATAGCCTCTAAAATGTAGTAGTTATGAAAGGCAGTAGTAAACTCCTTCCAAGTCAATTGCTCAACATTGGGTCCTCGAGCATTAGTGAAGATCTCCCACCAAGTGTGGGCAACACTGTTTAATATGTGCATCCCAAAACGAACTTTGGAATGCTCATGGCATACCAAATCATAGAAACAATGCTCGACATTGAGTATCCACTCCTCAGCCTGACCAACTACATCAGTCTCATCTTCTCCAAAAAAGGTTTTTGGCTTGATCTTCATGAAGTCTACTAAGGTCAACTCTTGGTTCCTTGATTAAAGTTGTCTCCAATGTTGACCAGTCATGGCATTAGTAAGAGCCTTTTGACAAACACTTCTAGAGGTGCACTAGGGTTACCATTAGGGTGATCCCCTCCAGAAGCACTATGATCACTTCCCCCATTTGAAGACCTTCCCTCTCCATCTACATGCTCCTTTCCCTTATTAGATTTCCTCTTGGGAGACATCTACAAAAGGTAAAATGAACTATATGAGATTTGGAGAAAAGCTTGGTGGCCAACTATATTTTTGGCTCAGATACCATATTATAACACCCCATTTTTCTAAAGCATGCATAATACTAAGTGGAAGCATAAATCTCATTGGAATGTCACAAAATAATTACCTTTGCACAAAAATATAATTTCATTCAACCAACTCAGGAAAATAATTGCAAATCTCATGTCTCAAGTTCCACAACATAAAAATTATTACTTTGAACTAAACTAAACTAGTACATAGTCTTAATGGTAATAGAAAAACTAAAGTAAATGCCATATGATAGTTGGCACCCCACCAGGTCTAAACTCTTAGTTTGTCCTTGAGATGTACACTCCTTTCTTAAGCTCCTCCCTTATTATTTCCTCCTGTAGACATCGCATCCCCAGCCATGCATTCAAGAGGAAAAACATGTTAGAGTAAGTGGCAATGAGTATTGTTATAAAAAATAATAACTTGGTAATGATGTAAAACATAAAAATAATTGAATGATAAATCTTAGATTGACCTGGTATGGTCTTAGTTGTTAATTATAATGTACGATACTCTTATGCACCAACTATGCTCATAAGGCCCGTAGGCTCAACTGATGTTCCACTTGAACTCATGATTTGCACCAAAGTTCCATAACTATGCTGCAATTGAGCTCATGATTTGCACCTAAGTGCCATTAATAACACTCCGCTTGAGCTCATGATTTGCATCTAAGTGCCATAATGTTCCATTTGAACTCATCAATTGCACATATATGCCACTATGTTTCATTTGAACTCATAAAGGCCTGAGGGCTCAACATTAACATGACGAGGACAAAATAATACAACCTATTAAATGATTCATCATTAACTTGTATTTATTAATCTATAATTGAATTTCACATGAACATGACATGGATTCTTCAAATAGAACTTGAAAGCATAAGCATCATATAATAACTTTTGTGGAACATTAATGCAAGATTTTCTGAAAATTGAATACATATCAAAGCTAGAAAATCAGCTTCCTCTTTGAAAGTTCTTTCCAATGCCTATTTTTTGTACAAATTTTTTATTAGTAGATAAGAGTTGTAGAACAATGAGAAAACTCTATTAAAACAAGGGTACAAAATTATCCAGTTGGTGGGGCCTTGCCTAGATGGCCCGATCGGGGCCGCCCACGTGGCTCGACATGCCTAAAAATAAAGAGGACCTGAGAAACTCAAAAACACCCTTACATGTTCAATCAAGCGATCAGGTTATTGAGGACAACCTAGGGAAATAATCCCTCTGATTCTTCTTCTTTAGACCAGTGACAAAAACACCGATGACAACCTTGCTTTCACAAACTCAAAGCTCGATTGCTTCCTTCTCCTTGAAAATCAAAGGCAAGGACAAGTCCCTTACTCTGTTGTGAAGAAGATGAACCCCTACTTGGGAAAAGCCATGGCCCAGGGATCCACGACTGCCTCACGCCATAGTGAGGATAGGAGTTCAGCCTCTAGATATCCCCACATGACAAAGATCCAAACACGACTGGGGAAAAGAAACCATGAAGAGAGGGGAAGTGTAACATCCTCATTTTTGGTACTTAAATATAATTTCTTAAGTACATAATATTCATAGTCATCACCATAAATGGGTAAATATGCATAATTTTGATTACTAAAAGAAATTAGAATTTTTCCATCAAGAGATAACATGTTATAAGTTAACACTCAAAATTTTAGGGTTTAATTCTTTTTATATAATTAGTTATGTAATATTTAAGCTTAATCATGTTTTAATCATATTAATTATTCCAGTAACGTAAATGGAAAAGTAATAATTCTAGATTATTCTACACTTGGAATAAGACATGTGGCCGAATTTTGAGTTTCTTTAGGATTAGTTTGATTAGCCAAATAATTTTGGCAAGATAATGGCAAAGAAATCATTTATTTCCTATTTTCTCATATTTTCCATATTTTCTTTTGAATCAGGTAAAAGGGAGGGTCGTATGATGCGTACATGTGATGTCACCCACTTAATCCCAGCCATCACCCTCCTTCTTCAACCTCTAGTTGTTTAGAACCAGGACTCATCCTTTCCCTCGATTGTGATTATCTCGTGATACACTGAATCATTTCCAAAACAGTTTCCCCCGATGGCTTCATGAGATTGATGTGCACCTATTAAACCCTTGCTCGAACCCTAGAATTGATAATTTGAGAAATTACTAATCTTACAGTCATCTTTATGTGTCGCCTCCATCCTCCATCATTGTGTAGCCTCCCTTCAATTACATGTTCCTACACGATCACCCAGATCCCTAAACTCGATCGATGTCTTCCTTTTGGGTCGTGATCATCTGAGGTGGCCTACCCATGAGATACCATGATGATCACCGTGTGAATCCTGTCGTTGAGCAAATCCATCCATGCACAACCTTACAGGGAGTGATAAGACACTACTATAGAAATGACTTATAACGTCACATTTACAGGCGTCAGTTGTATACCGAAAACCGACGCCTAATCAATACAGCGTCGGTTAAATAAAATAACCAACATCTATCTGTGAAGGGCGACCAGACATGGGTATCACCTTTTATTTATTGTCAATTTCTTAATAAGAAACCGACGCCTAAAATTAACCGCCAAATCCAAATTTTTCAGTGAAAATAATTACCTCCAAAATTTAGCATACAATGTCAGTTTTTAACAAAGAAACCGACGACTAAAGCTTTTCTGCAAGACAGAAATTTGACCAATTTTTATCGTCAGTTGTCTTACAATTACCGATGTCGATGTATTTTCGCGTGCTTAACCGCGAAAATTTTCACCTCCCTTTAGCGTCGGTTTTTATATGGAAACCGACGACTATAGTCTTAATTCGAGAACATTTATTTTTGTCAGCATATATAGATAGACGTCGGTTTTTCTAGCTGGAACCGACGACTATCAACTAATAGAAGTGTCAGTTTCTTGTTGGTAACTGACGCCTATAGTTTTAAGCGTCGGTTAGTTCTAATAACCGATGCCTATTGTTAACTTAACAACACCCGTGCGAGCTAGACTCTTCCCCTTTCTCTATTTCATTCATTCTCGATTGAGGGTTAGGTCCGGCGATTCCTCTGCTCGCTGCCACATGTTGCTCCTGTACTTGCCGCCTTTTCCTCCACTGCCATTTGTTGGTGCTCTGGTCGCTGCCGCCGCTCGTCGCTCACTGCTTGCCTCTGCCTCCGCCACTTGCTGGTGCTCCGGCCACTGCTCTCCATGTCGCGACTCTCCTGCTCCCTGCTCTCCAGGTCACTGCTCTGACCACAGATTTTGCAACCCTGCTCCTGCTCGACCACCATTGGCTGGCCCTTTTGTCATTAGGGTAATTTTTGTCATTAGTGGACTTAGATTGTATTTTTGCAATTTAGGTTACACATGCAACATATTTTCTGATTTCCCATTTGTAGTAGCATGGACTAAGAGAGTCTCACTAAAATTGATGCTTATTGACACCTAATTAATTCATTATAACAGAATTGCATTGATTGCACTTGTGCTCTTGGGCTGAATTGAGTTGTTGTGTCATCCATTTGCGTTGTTGACTTGCATATATTTGTTCTTCATCCTTCAAGTGAGGTATAATCTCACTATCCCAATGTGCCATTAGGCTTCATTTTGATTCAAATCTTATACTTGCATATATTTGTTCTTCTAATCCTCATGCTTGACCTAATTCAGTAAATTTTGATGCATGTTGAAATAAGATTCAACTTGTCCATTCTAGCTTCCTAATTTGATTTGATTATGTGCTTTGAACCTTGAAACATGCGTGTTAAAGATACATTGATGTTAAATATCAAACTTAACTCACATGTGGGTCTTCTATTTCTAAAATGATAATGTGAACTCCTAAACCAGTAACATATATTATTCTTTGTGCACCCAAATACCTAAATCTTGACTTGAAATATGACCTAGTATGTATGTTGATATATGAAGCTCTAATGATAATGGTCAAATGGAGTGGATTTGAGGTGGATATGTGGTGGAAATGGTAGGGTAGGTTGGTCACCACGGTCGTGTTGGTGTGCCACGACCGTGGTGAGGGTAGTATAGGATGGTCGTGGGGTAAGAATACGATCGTGGTATGGGGATGGTGGTGATATGCTATGTTGGTGGCCACGGCCGTGGCGGAGTGCCACGGTCATGGTGGGTGAGTGGCACTACGGCCGTGTTGGGTCACATGGCCATTTTGGAGGAGGGGGATGTGGTCGTGGAGCAGCTTCACGGTCGTTTTGTTCTTCATTGGCCACGGTCGTGGCGACTTGGGGAAAACCCCTGTTGAAATGTTGGTTCTTGGTCATAAATTCACACGACCGTGGGAAGTTCCCACGGCCGTGGTGAGGCTTGCACCACTTGATTATCCTTTAAACTTCATCATTCTTTGATGTCTTTGCTTGGCGACGACTCTTGGCCATTGGAGGTAGGTTGAGGGAGATTTTGGGGCCTCCTTTAGACCTCCCCATGTGTGGAGGAGCCCTAGAACTCCTTCTTTCTCTCTCTTCCATCTAAGGCATGGTCCAAGTACCTGAAAATAGTGCAAAGAACATCATAAGTGCATTTGGAAATGATAAACACATTAGGGGGAAAAGCTTGTAATCTAACATGTTTAGATGTGATTTAAGTACAAAATGGCACAGGATGGAGCCCTAAAATAAGCCTATATCACCCCCCGATTCAAATCTTTGATATATGGAATCATGGTTTATTTACTGTTTAGTATTTACTGACAAGCATGATTAAATGATGTTACATAAAACTTAGGATATGAATGATGAAACTAGGATTGTAGGTATAAGAATGACAACATACATATATTTGTTGGCCTAGAAACCTGTCCAAGATTTACTCATTAGGAGTAAATCTTGGATAGTCCCCAGTTTGGGACTGTTCTTGAACACCTAATCTCACTTAGGATGTAAGTGTATAATGTGTATTGGGTTTTCAAGAAAATTTCGGTAGCATTTCCCCGTTTGTTCTCTAAGTACATATGTACTTGGATAACAGTGGGGAAATGCTGCTGAAATTTTCTTAAAAGCCCAATACACATTATACACTTACTAGTGAGATTAGGTGTTCAAGAATGGGATAGGTGGTACACATTTATTATATATAAAAATGACAACACATGTATTTTTTGGCCTAGAAACTCGTCCAAGATTTACTCAATAGAAGTAAATCTTGGATAGTCCCCGGTTTGGGACTATTCTTGAACACCTAATCTCACTGAGGATGTAAGTGTATAATGTGTATTGGGTTTTCAAGAAAATTTCGGCAGTATTTCCCCATTTGTTCTCTAAGTACATATGTACTTGGAGAACATCGGGGAAATGCTGCCGAAATTTTCTTGAAAACCCAATATACATTATACACTTACTAGTGAGATTAGGTGTTCAAGAATGGGATAGGTGGTACACATTTATTATATATAAGAATGAAAACACATGTATTTGTTGGCCTAGAAACCCATCCAAGATTTACTCAATAGGAGTAAATCTTAATTATATATAAGACCTTAAACCCTAAAGTTTTAACCATGCTTAAACTATAATCTGTTAACCCTAGACCCTAATCTTGTTGTAATATATACTTGTTTTCTCTTTGATCATAGGATGGATAGATCATGGATGTCCATTCGCAATCGCTGCACCCCAGATTTTATTTCTGGTCTTGATCAGTTTATTAGATTTGCCGAGGAACATTGGAAACAACCTAGAGATAGGTTCTACTGTCCATTTAGGCATTGCGATAATAACTTGAAAATCAGCACTGGTGATGAAATCAAAAGTCATGTCATGTGCAACGGGATTGTACAAGGCTATACAGAATGGCACTGGCATGGAGAGATTTCAAACTTGAAACCAGTGGATGTCGAAAGCAGTGCTTGTGTGGAAGAAGAAATTGCCTCTGATGACGTAGATGTGAACGAACCAGTTCTAGTAGACATCGTTGATGCGATGCTGGATAGTTGTGGGGTAGAGCACACCGAAACCGATCCACCTCCCATGTTTAGAAACATTGTGCATGATGTTGAGATACCGTTATACACATGTTGTACTATGTTTACGAAGCTTAGTGTTGCGTTGAGATTGTATAAGCTGAAAGCTAACAATAGATGGAGTGACAAAAGCTTCACATCATTGTTGTCTTTGTTGAAAGAAATGCTTCCTAAAGGAAACAAGTTGCCAATCTCAACATACCAGGTAAAGAAATTGTTGTGCCCAATGGGAATGGAGGCCAAGAAGATACACGCATGCCCGAATGATTGTGTATTATTTTAAAAGGACTATTTGGATTTGAAAGATTGTCTAAAATGTGGTGCGTCACGGTATAAATTGACGACTTCGGGAGAGTTTAAAACGGGTTCTCCTGCCAAGGTGATGTGGTATATACCTATAATATCATGATTTCAACACTTGTTTGCCAATCTGATAGATGCAAAGAATTTGAGGTGGCATGCATATGTTAAGAAAAATAATGATGGAATCCTACGACATGCATCTGATTCCCCACAGTGGAAGAAGATTGATCTATTGTACCCTAAATTTGGTGAAGAAGTCAGGAATCTAAGACTTGGGCTTTGTACATATGGGATGAATCCGTACGGGACATTGAGCAGCCAACATAGCACTTGGCCAATCATGCTTATTATATGCAATCTTCCTCCCTGGATGTGTATGAAAAATAAGTATGTAATGTTGTCGTTGTTGATATCGGGCCCTAAACAACCTGGAAATGGTATCGATGTTTATCTTGAACCTCTGATTGATGACTTAAAGAAACTCTGGGGTGAAGGTGTGATGACCTATGATGCTTCACGAAGAGAGACATTTCGTTTGCACGCTATGTTGTTTTGCACTATTAATGACTTTCCAGCATATGGGAATTTGTCTGGATATAGTGTCAAAGGAGCTAAAGTGTGTCCTATATGTGAAGAGAACACTGATTCAATAAGACTAAAACATGGCGGCAAGACTGTATATCTTGGTCATCGAAGGTTTCTTCCAAAATTCCATCTGTATCGCAGGAAGCGCAAAGCATTCAATGGATGGAATGAGGAACGGAGTGCACCTAAACCTATACCAGGGGAGGTTGTTTATGAAAGAGTAAAAGACTTTGTCAATGAATTTGGTAAGAGATCACAATGTACTATGGCCACACGGAGTGACAAATCTTTATTCAAGAAGAAGTCAATATTTTGGGATCTTCCTTATTGGAGTTCTTTGACAGTCAAGCATTGTATCGATGTCATGCACGTTGAGAAAAATGTCTGTGATAGCGTCATTGGTACTCTATTGAATATACCAGGTAAGACTAAAGATGGGATAAAATCCAGACTGGACCTATGTGAAATGGGAATAAGGTCAGAATTAACAAAATTACGTGAAATGGGAAATCGGAGAACATACTTACCTCCCGCTTGTTACACATTGTCTAGAAAGGAGAAGAAAGCTTTTTGTGAGTGCTTGGTAAATGTTAAGGTGTCACAGGGTTACTCATCCAACATCTGTAGATTGGTATCAATGAAAGATCTGAAGTTGATAGGTATTAAATGTCATGATTGTCACACTCTAATGCAACAAATATTGTCAGTGGCAATTCGATCTATATTGTCGAAGCATGTAAGGTTTGCAATCGCCAGACTTTGTTTCTTTTTCAATAGTCTGTGCAGCAAAGTTATTGACCCTGATACTCTCGATACTTTGCAAAGAGAAGTGGTTGTTACCCTATGTCATCTTGAGATATATTTCCGTCCTTCGTTCTTTGATATCATGGTACATCTTGTTGTCCACTTGACTAGGGAAGTGAAAATGTTGGGACCAGTTTTCTTGCATTGGATGTATCCCTTTGAACGATACATGAGCATTTTTAAAAATGATGTTTGAAACCGTTATCGGCCTGAAGGGAGTATTAATGAGGATTATGTGGTGAGAGAGGTTATGGATTTTTGCAATGACTTTCTGAGTGGTAATGACACTCCTGGTAATGACAAGAATATTGAGGAGCGGTTTGTCAAAGGAATTTTGGGATCACGGGTGAAAGTAATTAGCCGTGAGCAGTTGGAACAAGATCACTTGTATATTTTACACAACATGGACGAAGTGAGTGTTTATATCGAGGAACATACCAATTTCATCAAGATATAATATCCTCAAGCCAATTCAATGTGGCTTGCTAGATTGCATAACAAGACATTTATTAAGTGCTTTGAAGATAAAGTCTTACATCAACTATCTCAAACACTAGATGATATTACTAAAACTATCAAATGCCTCACCTTTAAACCAAAATTGAATGTTATGTCTTATGAAGGGTATGACATTAATGGATTCACATATTACACAAAGCGCCAAGATGATAAGAGTGTCATCCAAAATAGTGGGGTCACCCTTCAAGCGTCGACTATGTTTTTTGCAAGTGCAAAGGATAAGAGTCCACGTGAAGCTAAAATGTCATATTACGGTGTCATTGAAGACATATGGGAGTTTGACTACATAGATTTCAGAATTCCGCTCTTCAAATGTAATTGGGTTGATAATACCAAAGGATTTATAGTGGATGAATTGGGTTTCACTTCAGTGAACTTTGAAAAGATTGGCGAGAAGGGTGAACCATTCATATTGGCATCACCGACGAAACAAGTATTTTATATCGATGATCCTGCAAATGATAAATGGTAAGTTGTTCTTCATGGTAAAAGATAGTTCATTGAAGATCCTATAGATGAAGAAGAGTACTATGATAAGTATGATGACTCCAGTCCATTCTCAGTTGGGTTGCCAACACCACAAAATATTGAAGCTAATGATGACTTATATGTGTGCGGAGATCACAATGAAGGATTGTTAATTGATAAACGGTCGCAATATTAGAGGCATGCATGTTTATATTTTTTATATGTTTCATTTTTCAATGTTTCATTTGTATATGTGAACTATACAATGTTTCATTTTTCAATGTTTGATTATCTTCTAGTTATGTCAAATGCTAAATGTTTGATTTTTTAATGAAATTTTCAGATGGCTGAGCATGGGCATGATGACCATGATGAGCATGGTGAGGATACCAATGTGCTTCCTCACAATGTAAGTTTTAAAAATATATCATATATTTCTATCTATATGTCCATTTATAGTTATATCATGTAAGTGTGTTTATTTTGTCAAATTTTAGGTTGATGGTGCACATGTACCCTCTGAAGCACTTGAGGCACTTGATGAGTAGTACCAAAAAGTTGACAAGAGAAGGGGCATCACTATGATGAAGAAGTTAACAGTGCTAAGGGGCAATGGACCCAAACTGGTTGTGGATTTCGATAATGCAGGAAATGCAATTGGAGTGAACCGCAATTTGTTTGTTTCATATCTTGGGTTTGTTACTCGTAGCCATTGTGGTTGTAAGATAGATTATTGGCATAAAGTTCCTAAGGGGAAGAAAGACTTAATATGGAAGGATTTATGTGTAAGTTATTATTATTTTCAATTCTATTTTGTAGATTACTAATTTTTTGGATACTAGTTAATAGCAATTCTATTTTGCAGAGTATATTTGCGTTGGATGAAAAGTTGCATCATAAATGCGTGATGCAATGTTGTGGGAGGGTCTTAAGGAACTATAGGACAAATCTCACCCGAGAATACATAAAAGATGGTGAGAAGAGGAAGAAGTCAGCCACTGAACAGTGGAACTTCCTGGACTAAGAAGAATGAGATGCATTTGTTGCTTCAAGAAACACTGATGAATTCAAGGTATTAGGTGTTACTCCCTAGTTAATTAATATATATTGTATTCACCTATTCAAGATTAATCTTTAGTGTTACTAACCAAATCAATGTGCATACTAACTAGGCTATCAGTAAGGCGCAAAGAGCAAGGTGTGCACTGAATGTGCATGACCACACAATGGGTCCAAAGGGCTATGCGGGCGTTCACCAAAGACTACACGCTGAGTGTACTACTCAGTCTGTTGCTACTCAGGAGTCCTCTACTATAGGTACCGCACCTCTGTCTCACCATGATGTCTGGATAGCTGAGAGGCAAAACAAGAAGGGAGAAATAAAGAAGCCTGCAACTGCTGAGGAGGATACAAAAATGGTAAAATACAACTCTTTGAGCAATCGTTCGAATATTGATTATTTGTGGTGTTTACTTACTTACCAATTTCTATTGATGGCGATTAGCGGGAGCTGCACGAGCTGAGGAAACAAGGCAAGTTCATCCCTGAGGGCACAAGGGATGAATTGACAGTTGCTTTGGGTAACCCAGAGCATCCTGGACGTGTTAGGGGTGCAGGCGCTGGTGTGGGCATCAAAGTGTTCTTTGGGCCATCCTAGTGCAAACATGTCCCAAAAGCGGGAATTTCACAAGAAGAGGTAACCTATTCTTTTTTTAGAATGTTACTATAAAAGGGAATTTAATAATCAGAAGCTAACGTTTCTTTTATCCATGTATAGGTAGATGCGTTAATTGATAGGAGAATCCAAGAAGTAATGGTGAAGTGGCAGGCGTCTTAGACTGCCACTCAGACAGTACCTATGGCATCCCGCTCTACTCCTACTGCAGAGGTTGGGAGTAATCATGTAGACCCACTACCTAGCACATTAGCTGTAACTATTTTTATGACATAGTAGCTAGTCTTTTCAAGATGATATGTATATATGTATATAACATTCTTTACGTAAATTTGTAGAGGTTGAAGTCATGTCATCTAAAAAGTAACAAATACGTCGTTGCAGAGGTGTCGACTTACCCATCCATTCCAGGGGAAATGTTTCATGGGTCTCCATTACCAAATGGTTGGGTTCGTGTGAGCCCACTACGTATATTCCCCAATTGGATAGATCTTCAATTGCCATATGCCCACCCAGATTGTGAAATGCTTGGTGAGGTAGAAGGTAGAGTGATATTGTGGCCCAAAGCGGATGTCGTCTATACTGGAATTGTATGGTAAATTTACATTACGTTAAATTGTTAGTGTGTATATATGAGGTCAATTGATCTGAAATTTTATATACAGGTTAAAAATAAGATACCCAGAGCATCTAGGCCTCCACCTCCACCTCCTACATTGTTGGTATGTATGCCCATAGAGCAAGTCATGTGATGATTGTAATGGGATACTTTGTAAATGATTTGAATAATAATAAAAGCAATTTCTGATCTATATGTTTTAACTATTTCTGAGATGATAGTGTAACATGATAGATGTCTAAAGAATTGTTTTACTCGATGACGTATGCTTTTGGGTTGAGAACCTAAACGATGAGATCGTACGGATGTTAAGAGTATGCATTCTTGTTCAGTCCCTAGTCGGTTGTTATTGTGGAAATAACCATAGACATCAATAACACTAAAGACTAGATTGTGTTTTGGTTGATGACAGAATCTCATTAGTCATGATATAGTGATATTAAACCAAGCACATAGGTACTTGTTAGAGAACAAGTGTACCGGACAGACCCACCATGAGAGTGACATATGGAACCATGATTTGGTAGTCACATTCAGCTCTCACAGTGATGGTGGTGAGTGTGATTCTTCGACCTGAAATCACTACACTCAACACATGTCGTTGGGTACACTTTGACATCATCAAACGCAGTCCTGAAACATGGGTTGTTATAAAGGTGATGATTGGGTGACTTTGACACATGGGGCTTTTGAGGGGTGAGTGATAGATATGGGATTTGTCCCTCCTAAGGGAGTTCGATGTCCATGGCCACTTAATGAGTAGGATTGCGAAAGGCATGCACATGCATGTGTGAATCAATATGTGATATTGATGTCACTCACATCTCACCCAGTCTGCTCTGAGATCAAGGAAATGGATGAAAGTTGAAAGGATGATTGTACCATGCCTTGAGTTCATTCAGGACATTAGTGACAAAGGAATTATACATTCGTTGTAACACCATTCTCAGATTGTAGGATTGAAAGTTGTTCTCCAACTTTCTATTTCACTTGGGTAGCATTGATGTGTGACTAGGAACCGCTCTTTGCTTGTGAAGTCATAAGTGTTATGGACTTTCACTACCAACATGAAATGGGCCTGTAGGGTCACATTTAACCTGGAAGAGGAGTTTATCCACAAACGATGTTTAGATTGATTACTAAAGGAGTTTAGTAGTTCAATTAAACACTCAATCAATTGATAGCTCAATATCATAGTGTTCAAGGTGTTGGACCCATTGATTAGAGTATCAGATTGATTGAAACTACAATTGACTAATTTTGCACAGTCTGCACTCCCAACCGATCGGCTCATGTGATGAACCGATTGGCTCAGGATAGGTTGAGACGACTGGTTCAAGGGTTGAACCGATCAGCTCAATAGGTCCAAACGAGCAAGTTGGGAAAGTTAGTTTGGTGAGAAATTTCTTTTCGTTTCACTTGTCCAATTTGATTGGAATAAGGATTGGTATTTGGATCAATTCGAAATAAAAGAGGAAAAGTCAATCGGGAACTGACCAGAGCAGTGAACCGATCATTTCAGAAGTGAACTGATTGGCTCAGGTGCCCCAACTGATCAGTTCAGGTGTGAACCGATCGGCTCAGATCCCCAACCGATCGGTTCATGCTTGAAATGATCGGTTCAGCTGGCGCAGTTGGTTATTTTGTGGAAAATCCTGAACCCTTCTACTCCTGCTTTAATCTCGCATTGCTCGGGGTAGAGAACCATGTACCATGACCCTCCTATATATAGGGGTATTGGGGGCGTCTCAAAGTACAACTCATAACACCAGTTTCTCTACAAAGTTGTCGTTCTCTCTAGTTGTGGTAACCAGGAGACCCCGAGTAAGTGCTACCCAATAAGGGAGGAACAACAAGGGAAAGACAACTGTAGAAAAGTGACTGGTGGCAGGAGAGTGTGTCAGTGACTAGTACACCGACAGGAGGGTATGACTCCTTCTGGTGCATTATGCGACAAGGTGATCAGAGTTCCAGGCAGTCCATGTGGACGACTGTAGAGGCGGGAGACTTCTGCCACTCGGAGGACAGGTGACAGTCCCGGTGAGACCAGGAGCTGCACAAACACCGTCTAAGACCGGAGGTGAAGACCGCGCAAGCCACGAGGTAACATCGCCGAGCAAGCCTCGGGACAAGGTATGCCTCTACAAACCATCCTTCCTGTTGTATAGACGTTGACGCGTTTCCTTTATTTTGGGTTTGGGAGAAGAATTTTTTTGTTTCCACTGCCTTCTCTGTCTCCCCTAAACCCAACAGTGGTATCAGAGCCACGTCAACTACTCTATACTTTAGGATTATCGATATGATCGATTTTGGTTTGTCACCTTTATTTATTGCATACGATGCGAATAAAATTGGCTTTATTCATGTCCAATCCTAAATCCACAAATCCTAATATACATATATGATATGTAATGTGAACTCGATGCGCGTCGCCCTTAAACGAGTTTTGTGGTGGATGAATAGTGTGGTTATGGCCAATAAACCAAAAGTCTGTGTATGGTTAAATGTGGTTGCTTGCATCTGGGTCTGCGCACTGATTCCCTATCTCCTATTCCTGATGTAACTCGAGATAACTCTAGATTTCTTTCCTACCTTTGCTCCCCCCGAATGTAACTCGGGGTTTCCTTTTTCAAATGTAAAATAGGATAGATTTTTATTTCATGTTATGTCAAAGAACAGAGGATAATCTGATGACAACTGAGATGGTCGGTTTAAGGTGAGAACCGATCGATTGGCGATCAAGACGAGCAGGTGGTGACTTGAGGAGATGCACGATGACCAGTGAACTGATCGGCTGGAGGCGCCAGTCGATCGGCTGGTGGCACCCAACTGACCGGCCTGATGGCGAGCCGATCAATCATGAAGATGAGTTGATCAAACCCAGAACGGTGAAGCACAAAGTTCATCTTATACAGGTTGCATGTGATGTGGACCTAGATGACTGTGATTCCTCTTGGCTCGAGGAATCACATTAGGATGGCCATAATCATTGCTTTTATCATTTCACATGTTTTCTGTGGGATATAGCATGTATATGATACTTACTAAATTGTGGTGATTGGATATGTATATGTACCTATAAAAACCAAATCCCTTATTAAATATTAAAGTTTTAGATGCCTTCCAAATGCGACACACGTGAAAAGCTTGATCAGACAAGTGTGGGCACGCCCTAGCATAGTACATCGTCTATCTCGTGGAAGCGTGAAGGATGGATATGTGGGTCTGCCCTATCAGGGTGCATATTCATCGTGTTGGCTTTGGGTCGGACTTAACAAGGTGACCTAGATAGGATCTAGCACCTTGAGGCATGGAGGTGATCATGGCAAGGAGTTGCATATGACATCTTTCAAGAGTTGCATATGATGCAATTGGCAAAAGTTGCCTACCTGGAAGATCTGAGTTGTGGGTGAAAGCCCTAGCTGGTCCATGACTTAGAGGATTTTAGGATCTTGACCCACTAGGAGATTGTACGCTGCAATCTTCCGAATTGATGGTGAGGGCTGTCAATTTGAATCAAAATAGTGGGAGCGATAATTAATTAAAGGCCTAATTAACTACTGTCAAATTTTATTCAAATCAAATCAAATCAAAAGGAGTTTTGAAAAATGCAATTTTCTCTTATAGAATGGCAAAAGAATCATCTTTTAAAATGGGCAAATTAATTGAGAATAAATTCCATAACTGGTTAGGGATTGTGAGAAGTGTTATGTACAATCCAGATATATCGGTAGCCTTTGAATCCACTCTATGTGTGCTTAAGAAGAAGGGTAGTCAATTGATGGAGATCAATAGAACAAAGTCTAAGGACAAAGGTGAGGGAGAGAAGAGTTCTCTCGCCAAACCAATGTCAGAATCTTATGTGCTCAAAACATGGAGAGGATGGAAGGAACGATGGAAGAAGAAGCGATAGACAGAGATCTCTACATCTGGTGTATACATGATAGAGATTAACTTTACTACTTCTTTGTCATGGGTACTTGATACCGGATGTGGATCTCACATTTGTTCAAATGTGAAGGATCTTAAGAGAAGTAGGCCTTTGGGGAAAGGCGAGGTTGAACTATGTGTTGCCAATGGGGCAAGAGTTGCCGCCAGTGCCGTAGGAACCGATGAGTTAACTCTACCTAGTGGGCTAATAATAGAGTTGAAGAACTGCTATTATGTACCTGCCATAAATAGGAATATCATTTCCGTCTCTTGTTTGGACAAGGATGGTTTTGAGTTTCTTATTAAGAATGGAAAGTGTTCTATTTCAAAAGATGGGATCTTTTATGGCAGTGCCCCAATGTCTTATGGTCTATACTTGATAGATCTAGAGACAAGTATATACAACGTAAACACCAAAAGGCAAAAACTCAACAACTCAAACAAAACGTATCTTTGGCATTGTCGTCTAGGGAACATAAATGAGAAACGCATTTCTAGACTCCATAAAGATGGTTATCTAGACTCTTTTGATTATGAATCAATAGAGACATGTGAATCTTGTTTGCTGGGAAAGATGAACAAGACTCCCTTTTCAGGTAAAGGTGAGAGAGCTAGTGCTATATTAGGACTCATACATACTGATGTATGTGGGCCTTTTAGAACTAATGTCAGAGGTGGGTATCAGTACTTCATTACCTTCACTGATGACTTCAGTAGGTATGGCTATGTGTACCTGATGAAACATAAGTCAGAAACCCTTGAAAGGTTCAAGGATTTCATGAATGAAGTACAAAACCAACTTCGTAAAAGTATTAAAACACTTCGATCTGATCGAGGTGGAGAATACTTAAGATAAGAGTTTGAGGACCTTCTGCAAGCCTGTGGTATTGGATCACAATGGACTCTGCCTGGAACACCACAACATAACGGTGTGTCTGAAAGAAGGAATCACACTTTACTGGATATGGTGTGATCAATGATGAGTTTTTCTGATCTTTCAATTTCCTTCTGGGGTTATGCTCTTAAAACCGCCGTGTTTACACTTAACCGAGTACCATCTAAATCGGTTCAAAAGACACCATATGAGATATGGCACAGGAAGCGTCCCAATTTGTCTTTTATTAAGATTTGAGTTTGTGAGGCTTACGTCAGGAAAATGTTTCCTGATAAGTTTGGACCCAAGTCCGATAAATGTTATTTTGTTGGATACCCCAAGGAAACGAGGGGATATTATTTATACCACCCTACTGACAACAAAGTGTTTGTTGCATGGACAACTGTGTTTCTAGAAAAGGAATTTATTTCTGGAGGAAACAGTGGGAGGAAAATAGAGCTTGAAGAGATTCAAGCCCAATAAGAAAACATTGAACCAGTAGATGTACAAGAGGAACATAGAGATTCACAAGGTGCTGTGGAATCTCAGTCTCCTAAAGTAATACGAGGACCTCGTAGATCTAGTAGGACACGCCTTGAACCTGAAAGGTTTGGATACCTTGTGACTCAGGAAGGTGGTGAGTTGATCATAGATGATGATCCAACTACCTATATAGAGGCTATGGAGGGATCAGATTCTGAGAAATGGCTTGAGGCCATGAAATCTGAGATGGAATCCATGTACTCCAACAAAGTATGGACTTTGGTGGAACCACCTGAAGGGGTAAAACCCATAGGGTGCAAGTGGGTCTTCAAGAAGAAGACCGACATGGATGGCAATGTGCAAACTTATAAAGGCATATTGTTTGCAAAGGGTTTCCGACAAGTTCAAGGTGTTGACTATGATGAAACTTTTTCTCCAGTTGCCATGATTAAGTCCATCAGGATCATGCTTGCTATTGCGGCTTACTATGACTATGAGATTTGACAAATGGATGTTAAAACCACATTCCTTAATGAGAATATAAATGAGGATGTGTACATGACACAACCTGAAGGTTTTGTAGATCCAAAGAATGCCAATAAAGTCTGTAAGCTACAAAGGTCAATCTATGGATTGAAACAAGCATCTCGGAGTTGGAATCTTCGATTTGATGAGGAAGTCAAAGTGTTTAGCTTTATTCAAAATGAAGATGAACCTTGTGTGTACAAGAAGGTTAGTGGGAGCATGACCACATTCCTCATATTGTATGTGGATGACATACTATTGATGGGGAATGATGTCACAACCTTAGAGAAGGTAAAGACTTGGTTTGGAAATACTTTCTCAATGAAGGACTTAGGAGAAGCATCCTACATTCTAGGTATTAAGATTTATAGAGATAGATCTAAAAGGCTTCTTGGACTAAGTCAAAGAACGTACATTGACAAAGTGCTGAAGCGGTTCAACATGGAGAATTCAAAGAGAGGCAACATCCCCATGCTACATGGAGTCACCATCTCTAGAGCTCAATGTCCCCAATCTTGTGAAGAGAGGGAGCATATGAATGGGATCCCATATGCATCAGCCATCAGATCCATCATGTACGCTATGTTGTGCACATGCCCATATGTCTTGTATGCCCTCAGCATGATGAGCAGGTACCAGTCAGATCCCGGGGATGCTCACTGGATAGCCATAAAGAACATCCTAAAGTACTTACGAAGGACTAAGGATCAGTTCCTTATATACAGCGGCGAGGAAGAACTGGTTGTAAGAGGTTACACTGATGCAAGATTCCAAACCGACAAAGATGATTACAGACCGCAATCAGGATTTGTATTTTGCCTAAATAATGGAGTTGTGAGCTGGAAGAGTTCTAAGCAAGAAACAATTGCCGATTTTACTACAGAGGCTGAGTATATCACTGCTTCACATGTAGCAAAGGAAGCTGTGTGGATCAGGAAGTTCATCACTGAACTTGGTCTAGTTCCCAGTAGCTGTGATGCAATTGAGCTTTATTGTGACAATAATGGAGCTATTGCTCAAGCTAAGGAGCCCAGATCACATCAGCGGTCCAAGCACATACTGCGGCGCTTCCATCTCATACGAGAGATCGTTCAGCGAGGAGATGTGAAGATTTGCAAAGTACCAACTAAAGACAACATAGATGATCCACTAACGAAGGCCCTTTCTCAGCAGAAGCATGATGGTCATGCTAGGTCACAAGGACTGAGGTTCCTAGGTGGCTGGCTCTAAGTGCAAGTGGGAGTCTGTCGGTATGTATGCCCATAGAGCAAGTCATGTGATGATTGTAATGGGATACTTTGTAAATGATTTGAATAATAATAAAGGCAATTTCCGATCTATATGTTTTAACTATTTCTGAGATGATAGTGTAACATGATAGATGTCTAAAGAATTGTTTTACTCGATGATGTATGCTTTTGGGTTGAGGACCTAAACGATGAGATCATACGGATGTTAATTGTATGCATTCTTGTTCAGTCCCTAGTCGGTTGTTATTGTAGAAATATCTATAGACATCAATAACACTAAAGACTAGATTGTGTTTTGGTTGATGATAGAATCTCATTAGTCATGATATAGTGATATCAAACCAAGCACATAGGTACTTGTTAGAGAACAAGTGTACCGGAAAGACCCACTATGAGAGTGACACATGGAACCATGATTTGGTAGTCACAATCATCTCTCACAGTGATGGTGGTGAGTGTGATTCTTCGACCTGAAATCACTACACTCAACACATGTCGTTGGGTACACTTTGACATCATCAAATGCAGTCCTGAAACATGGGTTGTTATAAAGGTAATGATTGGGTGAGTTTGACACATGGGGCTTTTGAAGGGTGAGTGATAGATATGGGATTTGTCCCTCCTAAGGGAGTTTGATGTCCATGGCCACTTGATGAGTAGGATTGAGAAAGGCATGTGCATGCATGTGTGAATCAATATGTGATATTGATGTCACACACATCTCACCCAGTCTGCTCTGAGATCAAGGAAATGGATGAACGTTGAAAGGATGATTGTACCATGCCTTGAGTTCATTCAGGACATTAATGACAAAGGAATTATACATTCGTTGTAACATCATTCTCAGATTGTAGGATTGAAAGTTGTTCTCCAACTTTCTATTTCACTTGGGTAGCACTGATGTGTGACTAGGCACCACTCTTTGCTTGTGAAGTCATAAGTGTTATGGACTTTCACTGCCAACGTGAAATGGGCCTCTAGGGTCACACACATAGGATTTAACCTGGAAGAGGAGTTTATCCACAAACGATGTTTAGATTGATTACTAAAGGAGTTTAGTAGTTCAATTAAACACTCAATCAATTGATAGCTCAATATCATAGTGTTCAAGGTGTTGGACCGATTGATTAGAGTATCAGATTGATTGAAACTACAATTGACTAATTTTGCACAGTCTGCACTCCCAACCGATCGGTTCATGTGATGAACCGATCGGCTCAGCTTAGTAAACCGATCGGCTCATGTGATGAACTGATCGTCTCAGAACAGGTTGAGACGACCGGTTCAAGGGTTGAACCGATCGGCTCAACAGGTCCAAATGAGCAAGTTGGGAAAGTCAGGTTGGTGAGAATTGTTTTTCATTTCACTTGTCCAGTTTGATTGGAACAAGGATTGGTATTTGGATCAATTCGAAACAAAAGAGGAAAAGTCAATCGGGAACTGACCAGGGTAGTGAAATGATCGTTTCAGAAGTGAACTGATCGGCTCAGGTGCCCCAACTGATCAGTTCAGGTGTGAACCGATCGGCTCAAGTCCCCAACTGATCGGTTCATGCTTGAAACAATCGGTTCAGCTGGCACAGTTGGTTGTTTAGTGGAAAATCTCAAACCCTTATACTCCTGCTTTAATCCCGCATTGTTCAGGGTAGAGAACACTGTCCCATGACCCTCCTATATATAGGGGTATTGGGGGCTTCTCAAAGTACAACTCAGAACACTAGTTGCTCTGCAAAGTTGTTGTTCTCTCTAGTTGTGGTAATCAGGAGAGCCTGAGCAAGTGCTACCTGATAAGGGAGACACAATAAGGGAAAGACAACTGCAGAAAAGTGACTGGTGGCAGGAGAGTGTGTCGGTGACTAGTACGCCGATAGGAGGGTATCACTCCTTCTGGTGCCTTGTGCAACAAGGCGATCGGAGTTCCAGGCAGTCTGTGTGGACGACTGTAGAGGCGGGAGACTTCTACCGCTCGAAGGACAACTGTCAATCCCGACAGTCCCGGTGAGACCAGGAGCTGCACAGACACCGTCCAAGACCGAAGGTGAAGACCACGCAAGCTGCGAGGTAATGTCACCGAGCAAGCCTCAGGATAAGGTGTGCCTCTACAAACCATCCTTCCTATTGTATAGACGTTGACGCATTTCCTTTATTCTGGATTTGGGAGAAGAAATTTTTTTGTTTCCGCTGCCTTCTCTGTCTCCCCTAAAACCCAACATACATTACCAAGTTGGGTTACACAGGACCTACCTGCCCCGTTAGGTCCTAATTGTAGGGGTATGGCAGTATGGTTAGGCGAACATGATATAAATTGCCCTATAAATGTTTCTATAGATGCGGATGCTGCAGGCCAATCATACGAAAACAAACTATTTATACAAGATATTTTGGAGTTGTTTCTCTATGATTAGCTGAATACATCTGTGATAGAGCTATGGATAAGGTGAGATCTTATTTATACATCTATATACCTTGTGTAGGATCCAGTGATCTAGTTTCTTATATATTAATGCATACATAATACATATTTTGCAGCTACTTAGACAAGATATGTGCAGATTTTTCATTTGAACATGTAGAATTTTTTATTCCATCTTTGATTAGTCTAGTAGCTAAAGATCCTACGTCAGTTCAATAATACTGCTGTGATGCTTTTACAAATTTTGGTAAAAATAAGAAGACGGTGATAATATCTCCATTCAATGTGGAGTAAGTTTACTTTGCTTATAATTTGGACTTAAGAAAATTACATTTTTATTGTGGATTTCAAGTTATTAATTTTTAACTTTTTTACCTCTAGGGGTATGCATTGGGAGTTACTAGTTATTGTCCCCGGGACATTCACTGTCTGTTATCTAGATCCTAAGGGGACTAAATTGAATCCAAAATATGGACATGCAATGAAAATGGCTTTATTTCAGTGAGAAATATTTCATTTTTATATCTGTTAACATATGTTATTACATTACTATTTAATTATGCAATTTACTGTGTTACATTAACATGTAGGGGTTTACATGAGTTCAAAAAGGTTGGAGGAAAGGTCCCCTGGAAAAAGAACCAGCCAATAATTTGGGAGAATGTGAAAGTAAGTTCCCGACTTCAATGTATATATTATTTATGTGAACTGTGCTTAGTTGTATTTTTTAATATTTTGTATGTTTCGATTTATAGTGTGCTACATAAGACAATGGTTGGGCATGTGCATGCTATGTGATGCGATTTATGCACATGATTATCAAATATGCCACAGTGGACATCGATACCATACCTGAGGTATTATATATAGTCTCATTAGATAATATGAAATATATCAATCTTATTTATATATTATTAATTATATATATACATCATTCTCTTTGCAAGTGTTTAAAACTGACCACACTACAGGTAAGGCCGTATCAGATATACATGCTTCCTATACGATGGAAGAATTAAATGATGTAAGAGAAGAATGGGCAAAAGACATACAAGTAGTGGGGTTTTTTAAATATAATTGGGATGTTGATAGCAATAATGACTAAAGAATGATATTTTGTAAATTATTTTTTCTGAATTGTCATATGTGTGAATGTTTCTACATGTGTCTGAATGTTTATACATGTGTGAATGTGAAAATGAAAGGAACTACAGGTTGCTACATGAATGTTTCTACATGTGCATGTGTGAATGTGAAAATGAAAGGAACTGCAGGTTGCTACATGAATTTTCTACATGTGTCTGAATGTTTCTACATGTGTGAATGTGAAAATGAAAGGAACTGCAGGTTTGTGGCCTGTTTCTACATGTGTGTGAATCTTGTTAAATTTGCAAGTTTGTGGCCTATTGTTGGTTGATATCAATGGATGTCGTAAACCTACAATTCAGTTCCACTAAACTGCAAGTTTCTTTATCCTATGACCAGCCACAGCAGGCCTGCAAACTGATAAGAAAAAAAAATTAAAACATAGGCATCGATTATTAGCTGAAAACTGACAATAAAGGCTTACAACGTCGGTTAATAGAAAAAAAACCGACGTCTAATGTGTCCAGACAACACGGTAATGATGGCCAGCACGGCCGTGGTGGCAGGTGATATGGCGTCGGTTATTACTAAGAAACTGACATCGATGATGTCCTAGATGGTGCCCTTTTGTGGCGTGAAGGGTTTGGGCATCGGTTGCCCTACTAATAATCGACGCCTATAGTGCCCCTGTTGGTGCCCTTTTTATGGCACGAAGGGTTCTGGCGTCAGTTTTCCCACTAATAACCGACGCCTATAACACCCCTGCTGGCGCGTTTTGGGTGGCGTGAAGGGTTTTGGCGTCGGTTTTAAAAATGACACCTAAGGGTTCACCTTTTAGTGTCGCCCACATAGGTGTCGCTTTTTAACCATCGCCAAAGGCCTTAAATAACCGACACCAAAGGTCGGTTCTGTAGTAGTGAGAGATCCCTCAGAGTCTTCTGCACCTTCCTCAAATGTGTTTAAGTCATCACAAGAGGTACCTCGCCTGAACCCAACCCCTATGTTCATGCCCTATTTTGCTTAGATTTTGTGAATGCTATTTCCTCGCTTCTCCGTGATGATGCCTGAACTATTTGTCGACTTTAGCTTCGTCCTATGATTATGTTTGGTGGTTTGAACGGGCATGAGAGCCCTTTCTTCCTCCTCATCTTGCCTCAACCTTGCTTGATCTATGGTCTCCCTTGTTTGCTTTTGTATCACGATGAACTAGAGTCACCACTCTGGACACCAGTTGACCCTGTGTAAGGGATCACCCAGTCTCGTTCTATCTGATGAGTGCATTCCTTGCCTCAATTCTTGCTGATCATGCTTTGGATTTGAGATCATATTCAAGGTCTCAAGCACTTGGAGGCATAGTTCGTCTACTCAAGCAGTCTACGTGAGCAAGATTCCAGCCACCACCTCCCTTGCGGTGGCATTCAAGTTTAAGAAAGCAGAACATAGAGGAAGGAGCTGGTCGGTTGGGTTGGGTGGAGGACCAGGCATCTTGAAGTCTTAATATTGGAGCAAGATATATAGTCATCTTTGCTTAGAGCGTCACTGAGATGCCCCCAACCTGATACTATGTAAAATAGAGGAAACATGGGAGCAAACCCCCATTTGTGACCCGCTGGGACGAAGCAGATCTCGCCCAAGGCAAATCCTGCCCTGATCCAGTTAGTATCCACTTGAGGTAAATTAACATTGATTTTGTTTAAATAAGTCCCTAAGATGTATAAATGTTAGAAATAAATCCTTAACTCATATAATGTCGAGTTATATATGAATTTTGTTCAATTTTTTGATGTCTAGACAATGGACAAAGTTTACAAGCCCCTTTTGGCTCTAAATTTCACTCCTTTAGCCAAGAACCATGAAACCCTAGCTACTAAGGTGATTATAATTATTAATGAACGACTATTAAAGGAACAAGGTGATTAGAGCTCATCAATCCCAAGAATAAGACTAGGGTTTATTCAACCTAAGAAGAGTGATTAGGTTTTCTTTAAGAGAGGTAAGTGGTTCATGCCCATGAGTATTTATATTTATCAAACTCATCATATTTTCATAAACCATGCTTTATGTGATCTAGTGTTTTAATATTAAGATATGCAAGTAAGATTTTTAGACATTCATTGTTATGTCCTTACATGTGCCTAATATCTCAAGAAGAGATATGTTATTAAGTTTTACAAGAATGATAGAGACTCATGAACCAGGTTCATGAGAAAACTAAAGTATCATATTTCTATAAGAACTATTAGTAATGATTCATATTGATGAGTAAGACTACAAGATAAGATATGCAACCAAGATAGTCATACATGATAATGTGGGATAAGAGTGTATTAAGATTTCAAGTAGAAATATGATATTAAGACTTATTAGATAGATTAATATCTAATAACTAAGTGTTATTTAGATTTATTAGAATGATTAAGATATAAGAATTTAGTACATGATAAGATTATAAGAGTAGAATGCATTAAGTTATGATTAAGTATGCAAGATAAGTGTGACATCCCGCCATCTCACAGACAGCGAGATGACACACGAAAACATGCAGAACCTCATATTACCGAAAACACGGGTTAATAAAAACTGATTGCAGAAAGCATACACAAGAGAACTTTTGTATCCAGATCCTGTAGAGAAAGCATGTTATAAAAATATTTACAGGCTTTGATATATGTTCACAGGTTATCGGAACCAACTGTACAGTCAGCACCAGAGTTCATCACATGTTTATATATACATAACGGGCCACGTACGGCCAGCAGCAGGATATACAAGATTACAACAGCTAGACACCATGAAACGTCGTCAAACACCTCCGAGGACCTGAGAGTACAGGGATGACTCTAGGACTCTACTACAAAACCACCAAAATTGCAACATGTCCATCTCTTGCCTTCTACTGTTCTTCTTGCTGTTCGGCCGCAACCTCACGACCACCACCACGTCTAGAGCGTTCACCTAAAAAGGGTGTAAACCAGTGAGGTGAGACACACAGTCCCAACAAGAAACATAACTCCCTGCCAAAACTATAAAACCTCAAAAGGTTAAAGCAGATAACAATAGATAACTGATAAAGCGTATAACAAGAGTAGTGTACTGAGCAAGGCTATTATTACCATCAATCTTACCAAGATATCCAGGAGGCATATAACCAAGTATTTCTTTATGGAACATGATTGACAAGATAAGCTTTATAAGAACTTATCACAAGATATAAGGATCGTACATGTAACTACAAGGTGTAACTAGATCAAATATATAAGCAAGGCCTCAAACAATGTTCCGTATTTTGCTCTAAGCAAGATATACTATTCGGCTGGATTACATTTTATTTTGCCCTGAGGAAGTGAGCCTTCCCTGCTCAAATCCAACCATTGGTTGTGAAGCCCAATCCGGTGCCATACAAGGTCTAAGGAGATCCGGACTCCATGACCTCACCTTCTTGTGGTCAGTACACGAATCATCAAGCAAGACTGCAATCTTATGCTTATAGGGCCTCAGCCTCTGGGTCAGCTCCGCAAGCTACCCATATCTCTAGCTCACCTTGACACAGGTGCTAGTATATTCATCTGAGCCATGAATGCATCATGCTCATTATCACATATCCTGAGCCATGGGTCTGTTCACCATGCTCCATATATCCTGAGTCTGCAACCACAGCTACACTTAAATCCTCCTATTTTAGGCTAGGGGAAACCTCTCATATTCAACAATATGCGCTCCGTGTAAATCCCGTAAGATAAACCCGTTTCACCATCACCATGACACTGACGATGATGGATCTATGGCCAGGGCAAACTACATGATATGTTCATCTATAATTAATTAGTATGTTTTAAGCCAATTGTTGAGGCAATCAAAGTATAACATAGCCTTATAGAATTACATCATTATTGTCATCATCATACTATCCTGGGACCTCAATCCCTCATTATATCAACCACTGCCTCTCAAGGCATCATAATCATGCATCAGCATTCTGGGACGCATCCCTTATCTCATCATCAGAGGATAACACCTCGACCAGGCACTCAGCCTTATATCAGGTCCTCAGACCTATCAACTTGTTGTCTCATTACCACATGGTGATATTCAAGTACATACATCTCATAGCTCTTACCAGGCTATTAATCCACATGAAATACCTGCATGGTTAGTATACACATCCATAGAGATAACTGAACCCGTCATGGATTAATAGGATTATCATGCTACCAAGTATAAAGCAACATCCATGAGTATATTGCACATAAGATGTAGAAATCATAGTTTTATTATTAATCATAAGCATATATCATGCCCCATACTTGTGATCATATACATGTGTCACATTATCATGTGTAGTGACATCATATCCTTCCAAACTTCCTGGTTCACAACCTGTCATCTTATCTCATTATCATAGTTGCAGGATTCAAGGTGATTACACCATATCACTTGTATTATCATCAAAGATGTAACTACATGATCAATAACTATCTGCTAGGTTCCCAAGTTATCAAAAACCCTCACTAAAAGCTCCTTCTACCTTCACTAAAAGTGTGGCAGGTAGTGCGTCCCTCACCACAGGTGGGATCGGGCAGGGTAACAACCCTCACCAAAAGCTTACCGGCCTAAGCATTTAGCCACATGTTGGCCAACCTTAGAAGATATCAACCACCACCCAAGGTGTATCATACAACTAGAGAACATGGCATTATCATGCAACCTTGTCATGCATACCAGGTGCAAGGTGTATTGTGCATCTGACTCAAGAGGTGTATCGGCTAGAACCCTACCAGCCAGCTAGGGTTAGGGTTGTATTGGGCACCCATTCTCACCACTGTATCGGCCGAGATCATGGCGCCCCAAGCCAACACTGTGTCGCCCAACATGTTCATGACATAAGAGACACAAAAGCACCTCAAGGAAGCCTATCAGTTAACAGGGAAACACTCCATATCGGCCTCTATCAAAGCAACAACTAGGGTTTCCACTCAACCCATATCGGGCATCACCAAAACTAAACCATGTCGCCCAACACAAGGATATCCTATTAGGCTCCATATCAGCCAAAGCATATCAGGCACCAAGCCAACCATCTCAACTCCATATCATATAGGCCAAAGGTCAACACAAGGCAAGGGTATCATGCAACCTTACTTCAAGATGTATCGTTCATAGCACAAGATATAAGGTGTGTCGCCCAAGCTCTATCTCAAGCCAAGAAACCATATTGGGCACCACAAGACTACTTCATATCGGCCAAGAGCTATCACAAGGTGTGTTGTGTAGAGAACACATCAAGGTGTATCGCCCAAGCTCCAACTCCACAAATGGTATTGGCCAAGCTCAACTAGGCATATTGGGCAGCACTACCCCAATGTCATATCGTGCAAGGCACAACCCAACATGGTCATATTCAACCTCAAGCACAAGGGCACCAAACCCTAATTGATCAAGAAGATCGGCTCACCTCTCAACAACCAAGAGAGAGGAGTTTTGCACAACCTCTATCACAAATCAGGCAACCACAAGGACCAACCTCAACATAGGTCATCATTTATCCAAACTCTCACCTCTCAAATCCATGGTGATAGGAGGGTTTTTCCCAAGCAACTAGAATGTAGACTCACCTCTCAACTAAAATGAGAGAGGGGTATTGCCTACATCACTAGAGCTCAAACTCACTTCTATAGACCAAGGAGAGAAAGGGGTGTTGCTACCAAAGAAAACCCCAAACTATGGTTCGGCCAACTAGATCCAAATGCATATAAACATCAACAACATCATGCTCACTATATCCATAAGATCAACAACATGTGCTAGAGCAAGAAACATAACATGCATGGTCGATTATCAACATATAAGAATCATGCAACATAAAGGATATTGTATAGCTAGGGTTAGAAGTTATGTAACCCGCCTTAAGCAAACTCCTCAAGCTCCAAAGCTCCAAGCTTGTAGCTCCTAGCTCCAAGCACACCACTTTCGGCCACCTCAAGAAAAGGAACAAGGACCATAACCACTATGGTCGAAGGGTAGGCAAGATGGAGAAGAAGATGCTAAGGAGAGAGGGAAGATGCTTACCCAAGAACAAGACCCACCTAGGGTTCGGCCAACAAGCTAAAGGAAGAAGAAGAGATCTCCACCAAGGGAAAAGGATTGGCCACCAAGCTCTCCAAGGAAGGTGTGTCGTGTACACAAGGAGGGAAGAGCAACAAAAGAGCTAAAGGGTTCCCAAGGAAGAGAAAGGCAAGGCATATATATTTGAGGACCAAAGGGGAACCAAGGCAAGGTGTCGCCCCTCTTAGGGACACATGTCCAATGTCTTGCCACCTTGCAAGCCACATGCACATGCCAAGCCACCACTCATCCAAGGTTCAGCCACATGTCCAAGCTAGGGTGACACAACCAAGGCAAGGAGGTCAAACAAGGTCAAAGGCCGACACACTCCATCCATGGTCGACACACTACTCCTCTGGGTCGATACAAGGCATGGCTGACACACATCAAGGCCGACACAAGCTACCTTGCCCGATATAGGTCTCAACAAGGAAAGGCAAGGCCCAAACAAGGGAAAACAAGCCCCAAAAGAGCTCAACCAAGCCCAAGGCAACTCAAGGCACAAGCCCAAACCTTCCTCTTCATCTTAGAGGAAGAAAAGAGAGAGAAGAACATCTCTCAAGGTGACATACTTGCTTTTCAACCCTAACTTAGGTTATTTTTCAAGTAGCACCTCCAACTCTCAACAAAACACAAGTAAACCCTAATCACCACCAAAGGTGATTAGCAAGAAACTAGGCACAAGGTTTAGGCAAAGCAAACAGGATAAGCCCAAAATAGAGGTCAGGGTCCTTACAATAAGATTTTATAAGATTTATGCTTTAATATTTAAGGGTTAAGCTCACATGAATATATTAAGATTCATGTTAAGATAATACTTCATGAGACTTTCAAGAAGTTAGTTATCATGTCACAAATCATATTTTAGATATTTACTACTTAAGTTACTTTTATATACTTAGCATTCCTATATCCATTTCAAATTACTTTCCTAAGCCTTTAGACTTACATGTCATAAATCTGATATCAAAACTTAATTAAGTCATTTGATCAAACAAGAGTTTCAAATTAAGATTTATCCAGATTATAAGAATATCAAAATTTTATTTAGATTTAGATTACTCAATATGTGGGTAGCCAGACATTTGATTAAGATACATGATAAGGGTTTTTAGACCCAACCTCAATTTTTTTAATAGAGATAATTCATATGTAGATTTAGATTCAGAGTTCAGTACTCAGTATTCAGTTTCAGATTAGTTTAGATTTAGAATTTAATAAGCTTAAACTTAATATAATTAATTCAGAACCTTCACATAATACATTATATGATAAGTCCTCATACAGAGAGTCCCAGGACGATTCAGAGGCATATGTTTCCAATTCAAAGGAGTGTTTACTCTATTTCAAAGGGCATGTTGTGCCAAAAGAGGGTGTGTTGCACCATAGATGACACTTCGGCATTAACAGAGGACATGTTGTGCCAACAGAGGGTGCGTTGCACCATAGAGGACACTTCGATGTCAACATAGGAGGACTTATCGTATAATGGTGGCCACAAATTAGATAAAAGTCATAAATGAAAGACACCTTAGTTCAAAGCATGCACACAATCTCATTTATAAGTATAATGAAAGAGATTAAGATAAGAGAGACATGAATCAAGCCTTTTGTGCAAGTCATGTGGCCCAGGCACCAGAGTGTAGGCCGATTCAGAGACATAACCCAGGCCTAGAGTGCAGGTTATGTGACCGAGGCACCTTGTACGTGCAGGTCATGAGACCCAGATACCATAGTACAAGTCTCCAGAGAAAGATAAATAAAAAGATAATAACTAAGTTAAAGTAAGGAGAGATATTTATGTTTTAGATTTTGTAAAGTTTTTAATGTTAGTTCTCAGTATATAATGTTTAAGAATATTTTGTAGTATCTTATTTCATCAAGTAATGTATATGTTAGAATACTCATGCCACTTACTCTAACGATTAGTTTTCCAATGCATGGTCGGGGACGAGATGTCCGCAGGTGAGAGCAAGAGTGGATGTAGCACCCAAAGACTCGGAGCATAAGAATAGAGCAGGATAAGATCTGGTGGGGCGCCAAATATAAGAGGATCCTTAGATTTATAGATTTGGTTATATGTTTTCATTTTTAGATATTAGAGTACAAGCTATGTCTCAATATATTAAGTCAATTTTTCATGTGATAGCATTTATATTCCTTTTGTAAGAACAATTATGAGAATGTTTCTTATTTTCAATTTGTGTGATTGATTATATTGTTGATATGAATGCCAGTTTTATGTAATGCCCCCTAGAGTGCGCGAGTTATGGATAACTAAGTGTTGCTTCTGCTATGCACATGTGTGTACTTAGGGAGGGTGTTACAGGAAGCCAAAGAACTTGTTTCCGTTGGCGGAGGGTGACAGAACACCCAAGCGGAGAGTTGTCAGTGAGGTCCTTAAACTTGACTATAGGATGCGAAGATTTGAAGCAAAATAAGGCAAAACAACTACGTAGAAAGGAAGCTGGATGTTCATAGTTTCTTACCGACATGCCAATTGGGCCAGAGACAACAGAGGAGGCTGAGGTGTTCAAGATGTGCATCGGATAAGAAGATCAGACCCGTTAGTGCGTCTCAAAGCACAAGAGATCAGTTGAAATGAGAGGAGAGATTTGTGGGGTTCGGTGGTCGTTTATAGCCCAATATATATAGGCTTGGGAGTCAAGAATATGTTTGTGAACCCTTGGCGGTGAGGGGAGTTCTAGCCCTATTGGGCGTTTCTTCGTTAGGGCACAGAGTCCCATCGAACCCAGGCTCGTTTGATTTGGGTCAAGATCATGATTCTAATGAAGAAGAAACTTCTCGAAATGGTGCTTTGTGGAGGGAGTTTGTGATCGGTGAAGGAATTGTAGCCGACTGGCATGTTCTCGATCTCCTACTCGAGGTAGGAGACGAGTTTAGAGCCGTCTGATGAAAAATCCAACGAACAGAAAAGAATCATCACTTATACAAGGGTGTGTGACACAAAACTATAGTCGAAATCAATGAAATTTCAGGCATGACATTTAAAAGCTTGAGAACTATACCAATTTTGCTTAATCAAGTTACATGTTATCATATCCATAGCTTAAACTATATGTTAACTTTACAAAATAAAATTGAGGTGTCAAAAAAAGTCCAAATATGCTCAAATGTGGACCACATGTGTATTTTAGGCTCTAGAACATTCTTATTTACTCATTTTCCATATTTTATGTCTGGTTGGTGAGTATTTGGTAAAATATGGTTATTATGATATTAACAATCTTTAAAGAGGTGACATGTTATCCTTATTCATGTAATATATCAATTATAGTCACTTAGGTCCATTTAACCAAAGTTAACTCAATAAAGGTTTTCAATGTGGGATATTTTGCATTAGGACCTGATATTTTTAATTAGTGGTGAAATTTCTATCGAGACCCTAAGCTCATTTTATCCAAAAATTTGGGATATTACATGTCTCTCATGAGAAACCACTTCTTCCTCCCCAAAATTGCCTCTTCCTTGCTTTGAACTATTCTCTAGTCAAAGAGTGTTCCAAAATGATGAGAGATAACTATCCCATAAGTGAGTTTTCATATATGAAATGAGGGACGATTGCCTTTCGAATTTGCAAAAATTGACAGAAACACGCCGTGTTTGGATGCAACACGGCCTGTCACCATGTGTAACTGACACACAAACTGATTTTCTTATAGGTGACACGACGTGTTGTTTGAGAGACACCTCGTGTAGATGAGAGTTGGTAAAGTCTTGAGTCGAGGCTGATCGGGTTGAACACGTCATGTCTTAATAAACACATGGCGTGTATCTTAGTGGAACTTCTGAATGTAGCATTTGACTGGACTGGTGAATGTAGCATTTGGCCGGACTGGTGCGTCGTGTCAGAGTAGAGACACACTGTGTCCATGCTCTTCAGGTGGGGATGTGAGTATCTGTAAACTTACTTGGTATGTGGTCATTAACACACACACACTATGTTCTCTTTAAGATCTTTAACAAGAACTCCATCAAGTATGTAAACTCCTCACGGGTCCAACTAAGGTCGGATTTTGGTTAGATTAGCCCCATTTCCTCGTCAATATCTTGTACCTATGGTTAGAAACTTGAGGCGAGTAAAACAACTAAAAAGGTGGAAGATCAAGTATGATTAGAGTCAAAATGACGTACACAATGGATTGAAAGTATGTGCAAAAGTGGGTAAAAAGTCTATTAAAATGTACATATCAACTCCCCCTCAGCTTGAACTATTGCTTGTCCTCAAGCAAAAAAAGAACATAGAGACACAAATGAAGAAATTGTCAATCTCATGAATGAATTAAATGAAATGGAAAAATCGTTTCAAGCCAATTCCACCATAGGCGAAGTTTATTGAAAGTAGCCATAGGATCACCTTAAAAACTCAAGATTGAAATTTAAACAGCAAGGATGCAAAAATCAAAATGGAAGAATAAAGTAAGATCAGATTTTGGTTGGATTGGCCCATTTCCTCGTCAATATCATGTACCTATGATTACAAACATGAGGCGAATAAAACAACTAAAAAGGTGGGAAACCAAGCATGATTAGAGACAAAATGAGGTACAAAATGGATTGAAAGTGTGTGTAAAAGTGGGTAAAAAGTCTATATAAAATGTGCACATGAAATCTCCCCAAGCTTGAACTATTGCTTGTCCTCAAGCAAAGATACAACATTGGGACATAAACGAAGAAATTGTCAAGCTCGTGAATCAATTAAATGAAATGTAAAAGTTTTTTCAAGCCAATTCAACCATAGGCAAAGTTTATTGCAACTAGCCATAGGATCACCTTAAACACTCAAGATTGAAGTTTAGTCCAACAAGAATGCAAAAGTCTAAATGGAAGAATCAACATCATGTAGAATTTAGATGACTAGACCAACGAGTAGTGAATATGCAACCTAATTCTCTCAATTATTAAAGATGTAAAGATGAAATCCAAACTAACCAAACAGTCCAACAACCTAATTCTCTCAAGATTGAAGTTTTATTACGATGCGAACTTAACTAAAACTCATATGTGGAGAGGAAGGCCATATATCAAAGGTCTGCAAATATGCAGACACAACAAAACAGGTGCAGAATACTGAAGAAGAAGAAGAACAACAAGATAACAGAGGCTCGGCAGAGCATACTCAGGAAACTCAACATTGGCAAACACAGAAAAGAAAGGGAGGAAGGAAACCGAGGAAGACCCAGTCGGACAATGCATTAACCACCAACTCTGAAGCTGCAAATCGTTTTGCTACGTTGGGTGATAATGACTACACGGAATCATATCTGAAGGAGAGCAACATAGAACCCACGACTGGAAGTAGCCAAAGCACTAGACGCAGCACCAAAGAATGGAGGAAAAAGAAAGCTGCTACACAGGGAGACAATGCCATGCTAGTGGATAAATCCAACAATCACACAGTAGTCTACCTGGACGTGGATGAAGTAATAGAAGTAGAAATTATCCAGGCTAATGCAGAGGAAGATATATCGCACACACACAAGCATGTAGCCCAAGATTCTGTAGTAAACAAGAGCAAGGCAGCCAATATGGATGTCACACCAAAGCTATCAGTAGGTAGACGATTTAAAGGTAGTGGCACAAGGATGAAGATGTGTGGCAGGCGAAGCCCTACAAATGGAGCCTTACGAGAAGAGATCGAGGATTATCGGAGTCTAGCAACTTAACTAAAACTCAGGTGTGCTATAAAAAGACCACGACAAACCGAATAAAATCCGGTTCAACCAATAATAGCCATTGGCAGCTGTACCGCGACACAGCCACGGGGCACCATCTTGGCTCCGGCTGCTGTAGGATCGTAGGACTGCAAATGTGAGGTCTCGTCCTCTCGAGTGTTCGCAAGTCCACAACCAGTCAACCACTCGCATTCGAAATTTTGAAAGACGGCAGCGTCTGCAGCCTCTACCTCTTTCCTCCCGCCAGTTTTTGGTGTCTATTCAATAGCGAGTGGCGACAGCCCTAACCTCGACCATTTCTTTTGCCGATGGAGCCCGGATCCCCCTCCGGCGGTCTCACCCGTTGGCAGAAAGGTACTACTTACCGGCAGTCGCAGCCGGACCAATCACATTTCGAGTCTCACCTTGTTTTCTGCTTCTTTCATATGATACTTGAACAAAATGACCATTCAATTGAGATGATTATCTTTTTGTTACCATTGTTTTAGCAACTGCAAATCTTAAGATACGCGGCATGGAGTCCGTGATCGCCACAGTCAGCGGGTACCACGGGACGGAAAGGTTCCGGCTAATTAAGCTCATTTCGCTATCTGGGGCTAGCTATGTCGGAGCACTTGCAAAATCCACTACCCATCTGGTGAGTTCTCTTTGTGCAAAGATCACAGTTTTGAGCGATGGGCTGGAACATCTTCATTTGTTTATGTGTGACTGCCAGGGGCTGGGAATAGAGCCTTTTCTTTTATAATGTTTTGCGCATGTATTGTGGATTGTGGTCCGGACGATTCTAAAAACGGGTTGGTTTTTAGGTCTGCTGGGAACTCTCTGGAAACAAATACAACCTTGCAAAGTCATTTGGCATAAAGATCGTTAGCCACCAGTGGTTCCAGGACTGCTTTGAGCATGGAAGACGGCTTCCAGAAGAACCTTATCTCATGAAATGGTTAGTCAAGATCCTATTTGGGGAAATTTATAGAGTTGATTTTGGAATGTGTTTCATATTTGTAATGCAGCATAAAAACCTAATTAGATTCATATCTTGGCTTCTGTTAGTGTTATTATAGGTGGAAAATCATTTCCACTCAGCACGTATAATTCAACTCAGCACGTATAATTGAACTAGAAAAAGACTCGTCTATTTCAGTTGTTGTGGATTGTGTCATTTATTTACTTTTAACTTATTTTTTAACATTTGGTCTGGGAAGCTTCAAGCCATATCATTTCGATGCAATCTCAAAGCAAGAATAACCACTTCCCATTTGACATCTCCCTGTTGTTAGGCAGGTTGTGCTTCCCATTTTTGCAAACCACATTCCATGCCCATCATCGCCAATGTTCTACTCCAACCCCAAACTGACTTACATGGTATCGAGGTATTGAAAATATCTGTTGGAGGCGTATAGTTAATACGACGGTGAGTAAAATTCCCCACTTGATAAATTCAGCACTAAGAATTCAGGATTGCAAAGTCACACAATAATTCAGACCAAGTTTTGGTTCACTTTTCGCAATACGAAATTGTCATCTTTCCCATGCTTGGTTTGAATGATTTACTCAAAAGGATTTCTGTGCTAGACAATATTTTTAGATATATTTCATACATGCTAACAAGATATTATTTCTTACATTTAAGGATAATGGGAGATTGCAACAATGTGAAACCATGTGACAATTTATACTTAGTTTTATTGATAAGAACCATTATGCGGTGCAAGTCACTCGATAAGATGACTTTGTTGATGTGATGGAAGGAACTTCTTGGCAAATGATTGGGATATACTTGTTAAAGACTCTAGAGTAGGACCATTGACAAAAATAGTTAGGCCCCACAATAATAACCCAAGGCAACAAATTTATCATGTCACATGTCAAGATGCAAGCGCCGCCTAGGCTCACAACTTAACTAGTATTAGTTGAGGCACATCTTAGTCTAACAGTGCAATTATTCGGACCTTACTTTAACTGGAGGAAGGTACCCGAAGGACATTTGTGGTACTAAAGATTCACATTCCATATCTCCCTTTGTTCTTATATCATAAAATTTTCCTAGAACAAGTCAGAATCTCCATTGGTGGGATTGTAAGGTTTGATTAAACACAATGCTCAGGATGCATGGAGATTTTAGTCATAAGAGATGGAGATCGAGCACGAGTAAAGCTCTTGTGCAGATGATATATAGGAATGGCAATTGATGGATATCCATATCCGTTAACCAATATCCAAACCGCTCCGTTCAAAACTAAAAACCTGGACAACCGCACCACTTGTTGATGGTTGTTCCGGAGGTTCTCAAAGTGGACAACCATAGATTTATGGATAATATCCATAACCAATATGTACTTAACTTTTACAATTTCATCCATGAGAAAGATGATTTTATGCAAAACTCCAAATCTTTTTTTTAACCAATATGTACTGAACTTTTACAGTTTTATCCCTGAAAAAGATGATTTTATGTAAAACTCCAGATCCATTTTTTAAAGCAATATGTACTGACTTTTACAATTACGTCCCTGGGAAAGATGATTTATGGATATATGTTTTTGCAGTTTCTGGACAACACACTCTTTTTATATTCGTTTTTGGACAACAAGCTGCTGGTCAACACAATAATATTGTTGGAAACTGAAAAAAATAGGATTCAACTAAATTTTTATATGTATTTCTGGACAGAACACCACAAACCAACCAATATCACACAGTATATAATCCGAATTCTTTAGCAGCAGAAACAATGTTGAGATCACAGTGTATAATCAATTCTTTAGCAGCAGCAACATCACACAGTATATAATCAGATCGTTGGATCAACTTGAAACAACTAATTTTTTATATGTATTTTTGGACAAATCACCACAAACCAACCGCGAAATCCAACATCACACAATATATAATCCGAATTCTTTAGCAGCAGCAACGTCACACAGATCATTGAGATCAACTTGAAACTGTTGGAATGCTTTTAGCAACATTATCATTAGCATCCCTCAAACAACAACATCATTTAAACAATGTCTTTATACTGTTTAAACAACGAAGTCTTTAGCAGCAACAACATCATTTAAACAGCAAAGTCTTTAGCAGCAGCAACAACGAAGTCTTTAGCAACAGCAACACAGCAACAACGAAGTCTTTAGCAATAGCAACAACAACAACAACATTATCATTACCGTCCCCTCAAGCAACAACATTATCATTACCGTCCCCTCAAGCAGCAACAACAACTGTACCATCCATCCTGCAGCACTATAACCATCCAGAAAAGCATCAAGAAAAGGTTAGAAGATAATCCAGTAAAAGCATCAAGTACCATATTCTCCTCTGTTTCATCACGGATGCACGATGACCTGAATCCATCACGGATTCATGAAGTCGACGACGGCGGGACTGTGGGAGGATGCTAGTCCATCAGCGGAAGCACGATGTTGACGCGCCGCGATAGAAGATGCGTGTTGCATGACGATGCCGGTCCATCAGCGCCTCATCGGAAGTACGAAGTCGACACCGGGGTAGCATATCTCCTCGGCGGAGGCATGGAATTGATGTATTGGAAGGCTGGGCGAAGAACACGACGATTAGGGTTTTCGTCGGGGCATCGCGTAGCGGCGGATGGGCGGAGAGCCTAAGAGAGGGAGGGGGCGGATTCGGTGAATCGGTGGAATGGGGACGGTTAGGTCACCCGGAGGGTTTTATTGGATACGGTCCCAACCTAGTCTCCAGGCATCCGCTAAGCGACGGATAACCTATAAATAGCGGTTCGGTCCGGTTTAAGCGGATCGGATATGGTTAAAATGGTTTTTTTTTTGCCATTCCTAATATTGATATATAGTTATATATACATGTTGCTGGCCACCGCTAAGGATAAGAAATCATTCCTATCATCTAGATATGAAATTTAAAAGGGTCAAACACCTAGAGAAGGCTTGCTTGCTTGCATTCGTTGATTTTCAATCGAAAGATGGCTAGCTATGGCTGAGGAGATAATCACTATGCACAGTATGGAGCCAACAAAAGGTATGCATTTCTTTTGTATGTTTCACCCCTGTTTGAGGCGAACAAGAAGTAGTTAAATCCTAAATAGAAGAATGGGCCTTAACGAAAAGTTGGTTTACAGTGTCAGTCGAAGATACTCAACTAGGAGTAAGGCCAACTATTGGAGATGCATGGAGTGAAGGACTTTTATAGCCCGTGGAAAATGTGGTCCAATAACTCGTTTAATAACACTCTGAATGGAGGGAGGCAAGAAAAAGCAACCTCAGGACAACCTCAAAACCTAAAAGATTGAAGATGAAGAGAAACTCAACTTTTCCTCAGAAATATGAATTATGAAGATACGCCGCCGAGAAGCTTGCGTGAGAACAATGGAAGGAGGTCGAGCTCTACAAGGAAAACACAGAGTGTAGTCTACTCCATAGGAAGCAGGGCCCAAACTATATAACTCTCATCTGTTTCACACCCAGGTAGCACTGCAGAATACATATTTGCAACCAAATTACTTTCCTCAGTAGCACAAACTGCCTTCTCAAACTCCAGCAAGAGAGAAAAACAAAACCATAATTTTCTAAGGTAGCATCTTGTACCTAGAGAATGATTGAAATGCATTACAAATAGGCAGGGGATATAGAAAAAGGCAATGTGGCAAGATTGGATATGGCTGAGGAGGTAGGTTGACTTCCCAATCCAATGTTTAATGATGACTGGTTGTCATGACTATATAGGTATATATGAAGTGGATACTCGACAAGTCTTGAAAGACTGACCTCTATCCATAATGCAAATATCTTAGATATTATTGAACCACCAATTCTGGGGAAAGAGAGGCTAACATTATCAATAAATAAAGATGCAGTCACTCCCATAGAGTTAAAACAATTGAATTCTCAGGATCGGTCTAGATTACGTGGAAAGATAGTTCTTGTTAGGCCGAAATCTTGCTTAACCATCTATAATTCATCCATTATAGAATTATTCACAATTATTTCTGTACTATATATTTCAATTGTATTAAACTGTCCCAACAACTATATGTAATATATTGATGATTTCCTCGCAAGGTCCATTGGTAGCATTATGTGACTTTAATCAACATTATATTATATTATACATATATTTGAAACAACTTATTGAGTGTTGGTAGCAGTTGATTTTCCACGCTCACCTTGCAAGCTGTTAACAGATCAGCCACCGAAGTTACCTTCAACTGAAAAAAGAGTGTACTCATAAAAGGCGGTGTGACATCTTCCCTCACAGCATAGTTGATCTATTTTGTGTAGGGTTTATTCATGTATCACTACTATTGAATCTTATAGAGCTGAAACAATTTTTTTTTTAATGCATCTAATCTAATGAGATTTGTCTAGAAGTTCTACAATTTAAAGGATCCTAAGGAGAATGTGGTGGAGGGAGAGTTCTTTTGCTGAAGAGAAAAGATCCCTATTAACGGTCTAGGTAAATCACGAGATAAAAACCAATGTAAAGAATAAATAAGTTGGAAGAGCAAGTTACATTACATGACACAATAGTAGGGGACAAACAGCATGTATGCCTAATTACCATAATATGGTTGATAATAAGCGTTTGATCTTCTAGCAAATGCAAGATTTTTTTGTTGTTCAGTAAGCATGGTGCCCTTTCTCATTACTTCTTCTATGGTAGTTACAAATGCAGGAGAAGTAAAAGAGTGAAGAGGGGGAGGGAGACTGGTGTACAAATAGAGTAGAAAGAGAAAAAGAGACTATCTTTAGAAATCAAAACTGATTGTCCTCCAACATCCACCAATATCATTTGCTTTCTTGTTGAAGAGACGACTGTTCTTTTCTCCCTAAATATAGTAACGAATAGTCCGAATACTCAGACAACTCAGGAGGGAGGGAGACTGGTGTAAAAATAGAGCAGAAGGAGAAAAAGAGACTATCTTTAGAAATCAAAACTGATTTTCCTCCAACATCCATCAACATCATTTGCTTTCTTGTTGAAGAGACTACTGTTCCTTTCTCCCTAAATATCGTAATGAATAGTCCAAATACTCAGACAACACTTCTTATTCACAACTCTGTAAAGGTCATCAATTGAAGTAGACACCTCTGTAATCCAAACCATAAGAATGACTAAAAACCCAACAGATCTTACTAAAAGGATACGGAATGAATAGATGCTCAGCATCTTCATAAGCCATGCTGTAGAGGCTGCATCTAGAAACAGTAGGGATACCCATCTATCTGAGATTGTCATGTGTAGCTACTCTATTCAGAAGCACTTTCCATCCCAGAAGCACAAATTTCTTTGAAGCATTGAACTTAAATAAGAAATTAGCGAAGTCAGACCAGGACCCTTAATCCTAACCAAATTCAGCAGTCCTTGAGCTTAACCACATATAAGAATATGTGACTAATTGGAGATGCAAAGTGATTATATTATGAGTGGATAAATTGAGGATGCGAATGCCATCCAATTTCACTCCACTTTTGAAATGAAAAGAGAAGATTATCAAGCTGAAGAACGAAGAGCGAAGATGGCTAGATAAGAAAAAGTAGCTAATGTAATTAGTTCAAGCATACTCCCTTTGTGTTTTGGTGAAGATAGCCCAAAATCTCTTGACAATGACTATAATTCCTAACTAGGTTCACGATAAGTTATGTTTTGGGAAATGACACCCCTAATGCACTAGGTCCAAACAATATAGATCCTTATTTCTCCGTAAAAGGCGAGTTTGTGAATCCTTGAGTTAGCAAAACCTTCTTTTCAAACGTTCAAACATGAGGTAGCGCCAAACAATATAGATCCTTATTTCTCCGTAAAAGGCGAGTTTGTGAATCCTTGAGTTAGCAAAACCTTCTTTTCAAACGTTCAAACATGAGGTAGCGCGGCTAGCGCCAAACAATATAGATCCTTATTTCTCCGTAAAAGGCGAGTTTGTGAATCCTTGAGTTAGCAAAACCTTCTTTTCAAACGTTCAAACATGAGGTAGCGGGACCTTTGGATAAGAAAAGAAGGAAGAAGCAAGATTCTTGTGATGTTGAACATAATTTGACGGAAGGGGGTTGCTTGCCTTTGGATGGTTGGGTTTTACAGATCAGAGACAGAGGTTTGGTCAGGAATCCACCCTAAAATATGAAGCCAAAAACAAGTTTTTTCAGTTAAGAATCCTGCCATTAGTAGATGGCATACTTTTTCTCATTCTAGAACCACTTAGCATTCTTATCTGTATTTACTGGAGACTAACACATTGAACAAAGCTTACACTGAATTGATCTCCATTTACTCTATAAGAATGGATGTCACCACATTTAATTTAAGTGGATCTGACGGCACGCTGACTTCCTCCATATCTCCAACTGCCGTTAGGGTTTCTTTCTTCTCGACCCCTTCCACTAATGTTTCCTAATTTTGCTTTAGTTCCTTTTCTCACTCCCTCCTACATGTTTCCTCCTCCTGTTTGCATGCATCTTTATATTTATGCCTTCTTTATCCTTCCTTATGACGTAAAATCCTTCTTTTGTTTGCATTCATGCTTTTAGTTTCTTTCTTCTTCATCCTCCGCCCGTACTCTTTCTCTTATTTGTCTACTCCATGTTCCACTTCAATCTCTTCCATTTATGATTGTTTCTTATTTTTTTATTACTCCTAGGTCTCCTGCCCATGACCCCCCTATTGTTATATATTCAAGTTATGCACACGATAACATGTACAACGAAACAACTACAAAATTGCACATAGTAGTATTTGTAATTATTATCTGAAATTTACGGGTGATTAGGTCCATTAGATATTTTGATGATATGTATAAGAAGCTGGACACTAGAGAAGGGGAAAAAGGTATATATAAAATGGCTCGTATAAGAGAAAGGAAAGGAAGAGACTTGAGTCAAGTAAAATGCATAAAGAATGAAGATGGTAGAGTATTGGTGAAGGACGATGATATCAAGAACCAGTGGAGAAATCACTTCCATAAGCTTTTCAATGGAGATACTACATATAATGTTAGCGACTCGTGTGACATGAAGTTAGCGACTCGTGTGACATGAATACAAGATATATCATTTACACACGATGAGTTTCACCATTTGAGGTCAAGAATGCTTTGAAAAAGATGAAAATGAGAAAGGCATGCGGACCAGACAGTATTCCCATTGATGTATGGAAGAGTATGGGGGATGAGGGAGTTACGCGGTTAACAAATTTCTTTAACAAGATCATGAAGATCAAGAAGATGCCGGATGGGTGGAGAAATAGTACTATAGTCCCAATCTACAAGAACAAAGGCGACGTTCAGAGCTGTACAAACTACAGAGGTATCAAGATGATGAGTCACACGATGAAGCTTTGGGAGAGGATTATTGAGCAGAGGTTAAGATCTATAACGTAGGTATCAAACAACCAATTTGATTTCATGCCTGGAAGATCAACAACAGATGCAATTTTTCTAATAAGGAGGCTTATGGAGAAGTATAGACAAAGCAAAAGAGATCTTCATATGGTGTTTATCGATCTAGAGAAGGCTTATGATCGAGTACCCAGAGAAGTGTTATGGATTGTTTTGAAGAAAAAGGGTGTGCCTATCCAATACATTGACTTGATCAAATACATGTATGATAGCTCTACTGCAAGTGTCAAGACTCCTGGAGGAGAGACACCAACTTTTCCTATCACAATTGGGGTACACCAAGGATCCACACTCAGCCCATATCTATTCGTTCTTGTTATGGATGAGTTGACAAAGAATGTTCAGGATGATATTCCTTGGTGTATGTTATTTGCTGATGATATTGTTTTGATTGACGAAACTAAAAATGGATTGAGTGATAAAGTTGAATGTTGGAGAAAGGCATTGGAATCAAATGGATTGATGATTAGCAGGAGCAAAACTGAGTATATGCATTGCAATTTCAGCCAATCTCACAGTGTGAATGATGGAACCAAGTTGGACGGAGTAGATATACCAAAATGTGATGAATTCCGTTACTTGGGTTCTATTATTCAAATAGACGAGGATATCCAAAATGATGTTTGTCACCGGATCACTGCAGGATGGTTGAAATGGAGGAGTGCAACTGGAGTATTATGCGATCAGAAGATCCCTCTCAGGTTAAAAAGTAAGGTTTATAGAACAACTATACGACCAACCATGCTCTATGGGAGTGAATGTTGGGCGGTGAAGAAATAAGGTCTCAACAAGATGAACGTGGCTAAAATGCGTATGCTGAGATGGATGTGTGGGAAGACAAGAAAAGATCGTTTGAGAAATGACTATATCAGGAATAAAGTGGGGGTGGCGAGCATTGAGGACAAGTTGCGCGAGGACCGACTCAGATGGTACAGACATGTGCAACGTAGACCTACTAGTGCGCCTATATGAAGCAATGCTATTGAGCCAAAACTATAAATAGATGAAGAGGAAGGCCTAAATTAACATGGGATGAGCTTATAAAGAGAGATTTTGAATCTCTACATCTCAATCAGAATATGGCCCATGATAGAGCTGAATGGAAATGAAGGATCCATGTAGCCGACCCCAACATAGTTGGAATTGAGGCTTAGATGATGATGATGATGATTAGGTCCATTAGATATAGGTAAGTGGGTTGGGTCACGAGGGACTAGGTCTGTTAGACTCTAACCTTCTTTATATGAAATTTACATATACATACAAAATAATAAAAAATAGACTACCATGTATAGATTAAATATGTCAGTTGTATACATACTAAAAATATTATTATCATGTATAGATTAAATATGTCATCTTCGTTATCCTTAAAATGCACATCCTCGTCCTTATTGTTAGTATCATCATCATCATTGTCGTTGTTGTTATCACCAACTATCACCATCACCATCACCATCAGTGGCGGAGCCACATGCAGGCAAGGGTAGGCCTGTGCCCTACCTTAGTTTCTGAATTAGCATTAATTTACATTAACTAGATCCTCTATTTACATAATAAACTCGTTTCGTGCCCTACCTAATTGCGATATGTTTCTTTCCTTTGGACTGGTATATCAAGCAGTGCCCACCCTTTTGACATTTCCTGGCTACGCCACTGATCACCATCACCATCACCGCCACCACGATTAGTAACACCCACACCACCACCACCACCATGATTGTGACCATGACCATGACCATCTAAGCCTCATTCCCAACCATGTTAGTCGACTATATTGATCCTTTTTGTATTGAGCTCTTTTATAGGGCATATTGCCATTAAGTTGTAAAGATGGCAAACCTTTCCTTATGAGATCTCCTCCATGTACATTTGGGCTTGCCTCTTCATCTTTTAACCATGCTAGATTATATAGCATTACTTTGAATTGGTGCATTTGTTGGTCTAAGTTGTACATGTCTATACCATCCAATGCATTAAAAAGCGGGAAGCGGGAGGCATGCAGACGACACCTTGTAACCGATTAAGCGGTAGGCGGGCGATTAAGCGGTCGATTTTTGAAAAAGTGGGTGCCTAAATGCTTATATATTTTACACAAAATTACACGTGTATATAAAAATTATACTTCTAAGGAACTTTTATACATATCTAATCAGCAAATCAGTAATTAACTAAGTATTAATCAATGCTTTTCTACTACTCAATATTTCTAATCACTATAATCAGCAAGCAGATCAGTAATATTGTAAATAAGAAACTATCAATTATTGATTTAATACTTTACTAGGAAACAATTAATCAGTAGCACCAAAAAAGTAATGCTAACCAGTAGTACCAATCAGTAATCACTGAAAGCAGCAAGGAAATCAGTAAAATAAATCATGCTTTAGAAGTATAACAGACTAATTTGATATTAGACACATTACAAAAGTACCCTATTATTAGGGCTTACACACAAAGTATGCATTCTAAATTAGGACTAGGTATATCATAGAACACTTAAATGCATACAAGTTTCATAAATTATAGTCAACACTACTTGGACCATGTAATTAATTAATGTTACATGCTTCCAGTAGATTTTTTTAAAAAAGCGGGCAAAAAGCTGGAAAAAAACGGACAAAAAGCGGGAAAAAGCGGGTGAAGCGGACAAAAAGCGGGCAATTTTCTTCAAAACGATTTATCGGGCGCTTATAGGCTAAATTAAGCGGCTGAGGGTGTTGGCCGATTAAGCGGCCGCCTGGGCCGTTTTTTAATACAGTGATACCATCTAAGGCGATTCTCACATTGCATGTCCTCAATACGCGTCGCCCCCACTTTACTCCTTATATAGTTATTGTCAAGCAATATTCCTCGTCTTCCCACACATCCATTTTAGTATTTGCAATTCTGCCACAATCATCTTGTGACACCTTGTTTTTTATTGTTCGACATTTACTCTACAACATAGTTTGGCCATATAACCACTCTATAAAACTTACATTTCAATATGCCATGAATCTTTTGATCACAAACTGTCCTAGTTGCATTCCTCCATTTCATCCATCCTGCTGTGATCCTGTGACATACATCATCGTGAACGTTGCATCTTGGTACAACTACTTCCACTCCATGCAACTATGACACAATAGTTGACTGATTGGAAATTGCATTGCATGTACTCAATTTTGTTTATTTTGATCTTATATCTATTAAATTTCATTACATTTCTCCAAAATTGAACTGAGTAATTCAATTTGTCTTTAGTTTCATCAATCAACACAATATCATCAAGAAACATGTATCAAGTGATATTTTATGTGAAATTAATCGTACTCAAATTAAAAAGGATATATATCTTAGTTTTATCTTAATAATAAATAATATATCACCCGCCAGTGAACAAATCTTGTCGCAATATAGCTATGATCGAATCGCAATGGATAACTTATTAAAATTGTATTGATCAAGTTAACTGGACTAGAACTAGTATTTATTAGAAGAGTTGAGTTTTGTTGATTAAGCTAATTGCAAGAGTTAGCAAAGACTGGAGTAAAGCTAAGATTATTAATGGATGGAAACACTAGGGTGGATGAGTTTCTCCACCGCTACCTATATTCTCTATCTCACTGCATCATTACAAACATGAACTAATAAACATTGAGGTAAGGCATCCAATCCTATTGGAATGAGGATTGTGCCCAAACAAATATCACCCTAGGCTCGCTGTTGCATTACCTAGAGGTCACATACCCATCACCTTAGAAATCACCTTTCGAAAGTCTCATCGAGGATTTAACAATAAGCAAGCGATATCGTAGATCTTGGATGCAAAGTTATGTACATCCAAGATTTGATTAACATGACAAACTGTTGGCCATTAGCTTTTCTTTTATCCCATATTGCCTAGTTCTGTTTCTTACTTACTCTCTTATCCTAAAAAAGAGAGAGCATTGTATTTGTTTAAGACACATCAAATAAAGACTTTTCTCTTGTATAGCTTACATGCCAGTAAAAGAACAAAAATGTGTTGCAGGGCTAGTCCCTGCACCTTAGCGAGGAGATTACTCGCTCCTCATGGCAAGCTAAAATCAACAAGGAAAAGAGGAGAGAGCGATTGTCATAGAAGGGGAGAAGGATTGTCATGGTTTGTGATAGTCTGTCTTTGTGCTTGATGGCGAGGCTAGACCGGGGTAGCAATAAGGTGATAGTACCCTAGACGTTTGTTTAGGGTGACCTTCTTCATTGTTTTCCTTCTTTTGCTTGGTGGCGGTGGAGATGGAGCGAACTAGGCAAGATGACGTAGGTCTCCTGTGTTGGTGTAGTAGTGCTTCTGCCACAAAAATCCTAGTCGAGATATACCTCCAAATGGACGTTGGGGGTTTATATTTATAGGCGAGGATTAAGGTTTTGAGGCATCGATATGGAAGACAAATCATCACATTGGTCACAATTGGCATTGAGCAATTGAGGGCGTTGTTCAATGGGGCACATCAATTTGTTAGTCGCGTCTGTCGATGCGGGGAGGCGGTTGATGGGTAGAATGAGCGAGGAACCTTGGTCAATGAACAATTGCAATCGATATGACACATCAGTTAACACATGGTATCGGTCGATGCTGTGCATTGATCGATGAGGTACCCCGTGCAACGTGTTGCTTTGAGCTTTGATCGATGAGGTTCTTTGGGCGATGCATTGTATTGGTTAATGTAGTGCATCTATTGATGGGGACCTTTTGCCTCTAATTGTGTTGATCAAAATTCATCTCAAGACAAAACACTTCCTCACACCCCGTTAGAGGTGACATCCTCTCAACTCCAACTCGTTGATCTGCACCCCCACTATGTGCTTGTATACATAAATCAAACTCAAGCATTAAAGGATTTCGGTTGGCGAATCGGTCGATGTGAGATATTAGTGCATGTTGTGCATCGACCAATGTGATTTCCTGACTTGTCACGAAGAATAAGTAATAATATGAAAAACCTAATAAAATAAGATAAAACCTAGGGAAACCTAAATGAAGTTAATTCTAAAGTAAAATGCTCAATCTCAATCTTAATCCAAGCCAAATATACATTCATCAATATCATCTTGAGCATGCTTTGCCAATTCATCCATAACAAGAAAGAATAAATAAGGGCTCATAGCTGATCCTTGATGTAACCGAATAGGAATGGAAATCTTTACCCCCATCCTTGAATTCCTGACACCCACATGCTTGGAAGCACATATACTCCAAACTAGGTAACACTCGCATGCTTAGAAGCACATATACTCCAAACTAGGTGCCCTACCCGTACTGGATATGTATTGGATACTAGTACTTCTTGGATACACATAGATACATATTGGATATTTCATACATATCCAGATTTTTTCCCTCAATTTTTAAAGAGTGGAAACTTCCTGGATACATCTTGGATACTTCGTGAATACCTCACGACCCACTTATATAGAGATGCATTCATAAATCCGATTTAGTTTGTAGCATGTGCCTATTGTTACTATTAGTTCTATATATATTATAATTCTTCATTCTTGTCTCTCAAAAAAAACTTGAGAGTTTTGGGACTACCATGAAATTTAGTGTGTATGATAATTTTGGATGAAGACAATACTAACCTATAAACCAAGCTGACATTCTAGTAAAACTATTCTTATTTTGTTACTGAAAGTAACTTATTGTTAGCTCTTGCTAGTAACCTGCTGTAGTAACTCACTGTTTTAGATTTTTTTGGAACTCTTTGGCTCACAAATCAAAATTAGAAGTTGAACTACAATTAAACCAGGCTGAATATGAACTAAAAATCTATAAATGCACTATTTTATAAACTAAGCAGTTATTAGAATAAACCCCTTGTAAACAATGGATCAAAAGTATGACAATGTCATTTTAAGTTGACCTTATTAATTCGTTAGGGTGCTTCTTGTTAGAGACGATGCTAATTCAATATCTTGTATTATGTTGCTAAAAATATCTCTTACAATCTCACTTTTGTTAAAGTTTCTTTTTCTCGCCTAGTTCTTATGTTGCACTCCCTGATGGGAGAAGGAAGCCACAAACTCCACCTCTTGTTTGTGTACAGACTCTAATCCCCAAAAGAAGTAATCGGAAGAGGGGCCTGTTATGGATGCCAAACCGAATGGGTAGCCTAGCACATCTATTTCGAGTATAGAGGCAGCAAGGGGTGCGAAACGACCATCCAACCCAGCTCCAGGAGGGTGGGGGGACCGTCATTCTATAGAGGTGCATGATCAGCACACTCGGTTGCCAGGCATGTGTCATTTGGTAAGAGTTAAAGATTGGATAACATATATAGAATACTTGGTGCAAATTGTATACTATAGGGCTAGTTTGGTAGGGTGTAGTTGGACGATAAAGTGCGTGTTTGATGTACACTTTTACATTGCCAACTCAGTAAACTACACCCCACTACACCCAACCAAACTAGCCCTTAAGATAGAAACAGTGATATAGTTGAAGGGGATGGAGTATATGACTTACATGATTGCAATCCAGTCGTTACGGATGGTGACATTTACAATCCTTTTATACAATCGCAGGATATGCAAAACCAAGATCTTGATGAACCCCTTATCGAAGCATACCAACGAACATGGAAAGTCCAGACTGTAGCAGCTGTGCGTACTGGGTCTCTTTCCCTCATCTTTCTAATCAAGGATTTATTTGACATTTGAGTGCTGTACTTAGTGATCTCGTCCCTATCAAGAACAAGACCCTTCTATTGGATCGGCTGGGGAGGCCGACACTTACTTTGTTCGGAGAATGAAAGCAGGCGAGTTGGACGAACATTGAAAATGCAACGAAATGCTTGGTGGCTAGATAGTCGTGTTGATGCGGAAGAATATGCGATTATAATATCGGAAACATGAAAGAGTGGCGATACTGAATGTTGTTATGCTATGTTAACAAGGAGTACACGCCACAGAAAGCGCACTGGATAAGTATTCCATGCAATATGATCAAAATTTGCCCAAAGTCACTATAGAACACCTAAGTAAAATGCAACATGTTGTTCATGCGGTCAGATAAAGATTTAAATATGTCATCCAAGAAGATCCTTTTTCATTTATATATATCTTTGAATGAAGTTAGATGATCTTAATCTGCATTTTTATGAATGGAATATAGATATCTATTTAATTTTACTTTTGTTTGCCATATCTACTGCCGTACTTAGTGATAAGTTTCGTGACTTGGGTTCTATAATTCAAATAGATGGGGATGTTTAAGATGATGTTTGTCACAGGATAACTGCATGATGGTTGAAATGGAGGAGTGCAATTGGATTATTATGTGACCGGAAGATCCCTCTCAAATTTAAAAGTAAGTTTTTTAGAACAATTATACGTCCAACCATGCTATATGCGGTTGAATGTTGGGTAATGAAGAAACATGATCTCAACAAGATCAATATGGTCGAAATGCGTATGCTGAGATGGATGCGGGGAAAACAAGAAAAGATAGCATGCAAAATGGCTACATCAGGAACAAAGTGGGGGTGGTGAGTATTGAGAACAAGTTATACTAGGGCTGACTGAGATGGCATGGACAATGTGCAACACATTCCGATTAAAACACCTATACAATGCCATGCTGTTGAGTCAAGCACAATTAAAAGAAGAAGCAACATGGATAAATTAACATGGGAAGAGCTTATAAAAAGAGATTTTGAATTTTTACATCTTGATCAGAATATAACTCATAACAGAGCTGATTGAAAAGAAGGATCCATGTAGCCGACCCTAACATGGTTGGGATTGAGGCTTAGATTATGATGTGATGATCTATTGCTGTACCCATATCCTAAAAATTAAAATTATCGCCGTATCCCATATTTGTACCCGTACTTGTATCCATATTCGTATCTGTATCCGTGCTTCATCACTCTCAAGTGAGCTGTTATACATGTCTTTGATCAAATCACTATTGGGCTGGGAAACCCTTTTCCTCAAAGACCCACCAAAGCACTTCCCTCAATACCCGAGCATAAGACATTTTCAAACCAATGAAAACCACATGAAGAACTCTTTTTTTTTCTGTACTTGTCCATAAGCCTCCTTACCAGAAAAGTAAAATCTGTTTGTATCTCTTCTAAGCATGAGACCAAGTGGATTGTCTAAAATCTACGTGATAGATCTTAGCCTTTGCTGAATAATATTTTCCTAATGCTTCAGTTAGACACATCAACTTAATACTTGTACAATTTGTTCAGCTTTGAAAATCCCCCTTGTCTTGTAGATGGAGATCAAACTATGGTACTATTTTTCCTACTCATCTAGCATTTTTTGTCCTCATAATCTTATTGAAGGAAGTCATTAACAATGAAACTTTTTTCTTCCCCATATCCATCCAAACATCAATACATCCTCACTATTTTCCTTGTTAATATCTTCATGTTAGTATATAACTATATATACATATGGTTCTATATGTATAACATATAAATATTTGGTTTCTTTGTGAATGTGTAGGCGCCCCTTGGTTTAATCCCACTACCTTGACAAGTGGTTAATAATCACCTATAGGATTCTAAGCATGCTAAGCAACATTGTGCATACCAGACTGACCACAGGAGGGTATACTTTGGTATGAATCACATATTTTGGTAATATTTTTATCTTATATAATGCTGGACTTTTGACTTTTGTGCAATAGAATTTGACTAGACATCACTACATTGGGTTATAAAATACCTGTGCAAAATGATCCCACTTGTCCTTTGATATCGGAAGGAGGAAATCATTGATCGATGATTCAACTCTGAGCTGCATCAACAAGGTGGCAGTGGTGAGCAACAGGATGGGGTTAGTGAAGGCGGCAGGGGGCAGCGACATGCAACATGAGGAGAGGAGATTGTGGTGACATCAAGGGGGCAGCTGTAGGTAGCAGCAGGGAGGAGATGGGGGGACTACCGGGGGAGGGTGGCGGCAGGAAACAAGGGGTGGGGGCAGCAACGAGCAGTAGGAGGTGAGACTACTTGGATAGGGATGACAGAAGGGGTTGGTGTCTTGGTGACGGTTGGGAAGGGGGGTCATTGTCTTGGAGGGCAAGAAAAGCGGAGGAGGGGGGAAGAGTAGGGTTAGTTCTTCTCTGATACCATATATTTTGGTAATCGGGTTGTATTGAAGCGATGACAAGATGCTTATAGATAGGAGTTTAGAAAGGGTAACACTCCCGTACTCAGTCAGACGTGGAACAAAATATAGGTTGTAAATACATATATTCTTCAATATGTCTCAATTTTGATCAATGATCGGATCAGATAACTTTAAACTTTGTTGAGCACTGACCAGACCTCACAATTCAAAAGTGGACTGGCAATGATCATATCAAACCGAAAACTGTATTGCTAATCTCCACCTTGGGACAAAATCGGATCGTGCTATATTGATCCAAAATATTTGGTTTGAAGATAAAACCAGACCTGTTGTCATTGCAACATCCGATCTGTCTGAATGACCGGTCTAGTTGAATTTATCAGACTGAATTGCTATTTTTGCATGCTACATTTCACCATTTATGCTGTTGTCTAAGGGCCCTCTGTCATTGGAGACTATATTACTGACTTTCCAGCTTGGTAGGATATTCTAACAATAAATATTGTTAACATTGGCCACACCTAACTTTATCAAGTGCTTTAATAATTTTCATTCCTAATATGTAATATTTGATGGTTATTCCTTGAATTAGAGAGCCTTTTGAAACTTGCTTTCAGAACGATGTCCTTTATCATGTTGTGTGTGTTGAGAAAGTTAATATAAAAGTTAACCTTTAAGCTGTTTTGTTTTTTCATCATCTGTTGAAAACTTTAATTACATGGCTTTTGCTTGCATATATTTGCACCCCGAATTTATTTTGAGTATTCTTCTATTAATTTTGTCTATAAGCCTCTATATTCTCTACAGATTCTTTTTTCCATTTATATAATACATCAAATTGTTGGAATTTCAACGTTATCTATGTTCTGTTGGAGCTAGAATAAGCATTTTTACATCATTACGTTTTGTAATTTCCATTATTATTATTTTTAAATGTCTATGTAGTGGGAAACAGATTGGAAGTTTGTCATGGAAACCACCACCGGATATGGACAACCACACGGATCAAAAACAAGAATCTCACAGAAAGCAGAGTGCTCTTGCTGATATATCTAATTTAGTTGATGGTTTTGGTGGAATCGAAAACCTAACTGTCAACAGTCATGACTTGCTTAGCTCTTCTTTATTAAAAGAGGTAGGGGAAAACTGTTTATTCTCTTCCAAGATTACAGTATTCCAATATTTTATTTCATTTTGCTAGCCTATTCTAAGCTGGAAAGACAAAAATACAATAAAATCTCTCATCTTCCTAAGAAGAAACTAAGAAACTCACCTTTTTTTTATTTTTGGTTATTTGCTAGTGTATCTAGGAGGCAATGGTGCACTTGGATGTGGGATTGCTAATGGAATTATCTATATACCATATGAATAAGAGACAGTTAACCTGTCTGCTTTCCAACAGCCAGCTTGCCTGGTTAATTTTTTTTCCAGTCTCTATGTTTATCCATTTGTGTGTTTATCTATTCACTGAATAACCAGTTATCTGTTTGCTTCTCCACTCTGCCCCATTGATTGTTTAAGATTTTATCTTTTTATTTTGACATATGATTTGCAACTTTATTGATTCGAGTAGTACAAAGAAAATATATATTATACTAACATGCAATAATAATTATTTGAACAATTAATATTCGGCCTTTTTATACCTGGTTGGTTTACAGCTGTAAACAAGTGGGCTTCTTTTGATCGGTATAGCCGACACATTCATTTCCCTTTGCCAAAGATATTATGAGGGAGTTTGAGCTCTCTCTCTACTTTCTCATGGCACCTACGTGGCTGGTTGCTTTTTTTTCTTTTTATTTTTTACATTTTATATTCATTTCATATCATGTTTATCCACTACGATATTGCTTACTTTTTATGTTCCTTTTTTATTTTAAATTTAATGTAATGCTTATCCAGATTTATTTATATGTACTTATAATCTCATCACACCTAGGTGGCTGGTTGCTTGATTTTTTTCAATTTTTTTTATTTTAGATTCATTTCATATCATGTTTATCTACTACGTGCTTGCTTCACTTTTTTTATTTTTGTTTTAAATTGAATGCAATGTGTATCTAGATTTATTTTTATATACTCATAAACAAAGCCGAGTTCGAAGTATCTTGCTTTCTCCTTTTTTTTTTTCAATTTTTTTACCTGGTTGTCGCTTTTTTTAGCTAGACAGTATATATAGCTATATAGTGTGTTTGTATACTAATTCGTTCAGTCTAATTATGTGTTTGACATCGTCAATTTCTTCAAAGGGAATTTCAGTAAATTATATGTGCTCATCGGTCCAGTTTATTGTGCGTTCAATCAGTTTATCTCAGTGCTAACTAGCTCAGTCTGTTTGTGTGTTTAAACATTCTGTGTCAGTATTTATTGGTCTAATCTGTATGTGTGTTTATGGATCCGAGGAAGTCAGTTGACTTTTAATCAAGACACTTTCTCTTAGTATGTTTTAAATAGATTAGCGCATGTTAATGCAGTGATCATCATGAGTCAAACGGAAAAAATAGTTTTGATTTGGATTTTGGTAATGGTGCACTACAAGTGGGAGGGAGCCAACGGCTCAACTGACCGAATGCATTTGCATGTGCTCGAATAGCATGGCTATGTGCTCATTGTTCAATTCATTGTTTGTGTTTTAGCAACATGTATGCATGCTAATTAATCCAACATGTCTGTATACTAATTAATTCAACATGTTTATGTGTTGATAGATTAGAATGAGTCAACTGCATGTTAATTGAGATACTTTATCTCTCTTAATGGGTTAGCCAATTTTTTTTGTAATTCGCATTTTTTTGCATTCTGATTTTTGATTTTTGTTTTCCATACCAGAGAAAATTAACTGTATATTAATTGAGTATTCTCTTTTAGCAAGTAATTATTAATATAAAAAAATAATTTTAAATTAAATTTGAATAATGAAACATTTTTATCATATGTAATAGTATACATTAGAGATTTTATTGTGCTAATCCACCTACTATTCACGTGCTTAGCACGTACTTTTAGCTAGTATACAAAATATCTCAGTAGTCATTCCAATTTTTCCCGCCATTACTAGAAACTGTACGATCATTAGTATAAATGAAACCTCACAGATCATTCTTGCCATAGATATAACTCCCATATTGTCTATTATCGTATTTTCTCTTATAGATCTTGATAGAAAGAGAAAAAGAAAGAGAGAGTGGAATAAATAGGTTAGGAAGAGAAGAAGCATACCTTAGATCATTCCCCAAATTCCAAGGAGTCATATTGTTGAAGCAACGAAAATGCTACCTGTTTCTTTAAACACAGATTCAGTTTAGGTTACATTTTGTCAAAACAAGGCCCATATGTGGCCAATTTTTCTGCAAAACACATCTTGTTTTTTTTAAACATTGAAAATAAAAAATGACCGAAGTGCATATAAATTTAGCGAAACACCCTATTATTTGGAGGTATTTGTGTTTTGGGAAGTGACAATCGTCGATACTCATTTTCTGGCAATATTTTGACAAATCCAGCGAAATATTATACATTTATATCTGAATCTTCAAACATATGTCAATCAGGAAAATAATGCAGTCCCCAATATTTTCAGCATCTCATCCTTTCTCACATGTATCCAGTGTTTGCTTTTCCTTGTGTATTTTATCATTTTTTATTTGCCGTGGCAACAATAGGACTTCTGTTTCTGTGAGCCCTAAACTCCCTAACACTAGACGCCTTAACAGTTAACCCCCACAGTCGATACTCGATACCCTAGCCCCTGACCCCCTGATGCTCTAAGTCGAAAGTGCTTGGAAGCAGTCTCAGTGACATTGATGGCGGTTTGTTAAGGTCTCAACAACACCCATTTCACCTGATGTCTCGAACAGAAGGTTATTTCGAGGCTCAGATGGATGCCATTGATGATGACTCCTGGAAGGAGCGTCATTGATGATACTGAAGGGGCATCATAGAGTTCTTGCAGGCACTGTCTCTGGTATGTTCTATTGATTCAATATGCTCCCTAAATTGCTCCAAATCTATCTTCTAGCTTCTCTCCTCCGATCATCCAAATTTTCTCCTACCATTCGACTTTTCTTTACATATTTCATCTCTTCTTGTGGGAGGATGGTATCATTAGGCTCGTGTATCCTCCCATGTGGGAGTCTTGCTATTTTCTAATGTGATTATCTAGTCAGGATAGCGCCAAGCTAGTAGCCTAGTAGGTGACAAAAATGCCCTACTTCCGGTTATCCCCTCAACTCTAAACTTTCCAATCTTTGATTTCTTATGTATTATCGCTCATTTGGATTTGACAAAACAATACATATAGCCCCTTCTGTGGAATAAATAGAAATGACTATGGTTGTATGACGTCTGTGATATTGTGAATTTAATTTTTCTTCTGCTAAAGTATGATGTCTATTAATTATGTTATTATAGATTATGACCTCCCATGCCCCAAGTAAGATTTATTTATATGGTATTTGTAATAAATGTCTAGCTCCTTGTGCAATGATTGTGCCTTTCAAAATTTTACCTAAATAGTAAATCTAGATCCTTAATTTATTAGGTTTCACGAACTTAGATAGCTTTTAATGATAGTTAGAAAAAGTATGGATTGGCCCTTAATGGGATTATCTCGAACAACTAGGAGGCATTGTATGCTAAACCTATTGTGTTATTGTAATGTTTAACCGGAATTTATCCCCAAATGGTGAACCCTTTATCCTTGCCGAATGGATGTTGGATTTGTGACTTGGATTGTAAGCAAATTGGCATACTCCCCTGGTGTTGCTGTTTCGCCATCCATGATATGATAGATGTTGTTTTAATTTTGTTACTAGCTTAATACCTGTTTCTTATAAGCCTTATTGCAAGTAAGAATGTTTGCATATACCAGGCATGCATTGTACATTTATCTTGAACAAAAAAGTTGGAATACGTTACGCTGATCATCATCTATCCAGAGGTTGTGGTAGTAACGCTTAAGGTTCTAAAAGTGCTTCTGTTAGTGGCATTTCCATTTGTACAACCATTCAATACAATGTGGTCCCCTTTTTTAGGATGTTTGCCCACATATACCTATGTTGTATGCAAAGAGGAGCACCCTGTGTGAGGATTTATAGACCCACTAAACCTATGTATATGGTCCAAGTGCGTCTATACTAGTACTTTTGTTGCTTGATTCATATCCGTAATGCTAATACAACCTTGTTTTGTTAGTGATACTTCATAGTCAAAATGTATGTGGGATGCGTGGACAAGCTGAACAAATGGATATAGGAACAGATCTTGGGTCAACAATGCTCATATTCCGGATAGATCTTAAAAAGCGAGTTACTTAGGTCATTGAAGCATATGAAATGATATACAACTAACAATGTACCAACAACGATGCAATGCGTATAGATATAGATACATACTTCAAATTTAAGTACAAAATTTATATAGCTACATGTATATATATGCTTATAAATTTACAGCAGCATGCTGTTTGAACTACACAGTACATTTTCATGCATAAAATATATGATAATTGTTACCATGCAAATGGAAAATTAGTACCAATGTAAGTATGCATATAATATAATTTGTTAAATGTATACTTGATACATATATAGTTACACCAAAATCTCTACATTTTACATAGTATATTGTACAACTAGATTTGTAGTTTTAGACCATTTTCCAAAAAAAGGCCAATCAAGAGGCCTAGATGGTCAATTAAGTGGCCAATTAAGCGTGCTGGGTGGAAAAATGAGTGCACATGCTTAATTGCATAGTTATCTAGACTCCCGCCTGGGCTCTGCCTGGGCGCGCCTAGGCACCCTAGGCTTTAGGCGGGTCGCCTTAAACTGGGCGCCTAGACTTTCATATAATAAAGTAGATGCCTAAGGCCTTTTAGGCCCAAATTAAGACACTTAAAGACCAAATTAGCATGAATTAGGTCTGAATTTGTCAAACTAGTTGAAGTTAGTTATTTTAGGCAAGAAATAGATCTGATTTAGGCCACATCAGATCTAATTTGGGCAGAGTAGGTCTGGTTTGGTGGGGTTAGGTTGATTTGGGGAAAACATGTCTTATTTGGGGGAATAAGGTTTGATTTTGATTTTGAAGAATTAATGCTCGTTTAAGTCAATGTAGTACAAACCATGGAACAGGACTTCGACTTCGAGACGACTTCGACAGGTGTGGACACAGAAGTTTTGGAAATGTCGAGGAAATGTCGAGGATTTTTACAACCAAAGTTTTGACACAACTTCGACAAAAATTAAGCTAAAAATAGCCATTTTATGATGAAAATCGACAGATTTCATCAAATCTAGCTTAAAAACACAATATACGTTTACATATAGCCATCCATACAGGTTTACATATGTAGATAAATGCACGCTTACATACGGTCGTCTCCAAACTACAGAGTTGTTCCATATATAAAGTTTGTGACAATAAACAAACTACATAAAAATAGTGTAAATCTATGGTAGATTTAGCAGAGAGAGGATCGGTCTATTACTGTTAGCTTAGAATAGTAAAAGATAACATCAAAATCATCTTACCTCAAGCTCCAACACTTTTTCCACCTCACACAGCCAACTCCACAAAATCCCTGAAATATGTCGCCAACTTCGACGACTTCGATAAATGTCTAGGACATTGTGGAATTTTTGTATGGAGTTGGGCCAACTTCGCCGACATATAGGGAAATGTCGACATATTTGACGAAATGTCGAGGATATTGTAGAATAAAGATGTTTACATGCATTCGACGTCGCTGACCGTCGACATCGACATTATCGGCGAAATTTCGCCTAATGTCGACGACATTTAGATCTATGGTACAAACTAGGGGAATTTACATATGATAGTAGGTCATGTAATGCCAAAATAGGTCTACTGCCAAATTAGGGCAAACTAAGTTAAAGTTGGTTCAATTTAGATCATGTTAGGTCAAATTAAGACCGATAGGTCTAGCTTAGGTCATGACATGTATGATGTAGGTGAAGTTATGATTGATTGAGCTTAGGGACATTGGGACAACCAATACAAATGTACATAGCGATCTATATATTTGAATAATATCAAAATCTATACGCAAAATCATTTATGTATATGTAAAATATAAACAAATATGAAGAACTCCTAAGCTCCCACCTAGGCACCTGGGTCCCCTAGGCTTCCCTTGGGTGGGAAGGACCGCCTAGCCGCCTAGACAACTATGCTTAATTGCAGCCACCTAACCGGGTCCCTAAGGCCTAAATTAAGTGCTCAAGTGCCTTGGGCTCTTAAGCGGCTAAGTGACTTCCTCGCCTGCTTTTTAAAATAGTGCTTAGGTGTAGGAGCTTAGAAATATGTTGGCCAACCATTATATTATTTTCTACCACAAGTTTATTTGCCTATTTCATGCTTTCTCCAGTTTGTGGACACTCATTTTTTGCTAACCATCCAATTTTGACTTTCTACTGTTCTAATACAAATGGGTAACTTCGTTCATGAGTGCCTCTTAATCTAGAAGATTACTATTTTTTTGAAATATCACTTGCAAGTTGCAACTATATCATTGTCATTATCATCATCAAAACTGGACTTTGACTTAGAATTTGAAGGCAACAACAACCATGTCAAAACCTAATGCTAAACACAATGAACTCCTCCACTCCCACACTCAAAATATGATAGTCAATCTCATGTGCAACCAGACACATGTATGGTTATATATAGCCATGCACAAATAGGGACTTAATTCAGTAAGTGACATTGAGCATTAAGTAGAGAATATATTAGTATACAGAAAAATTGCATGAAACATTATAAAGATCTTAAGATATACTATTATGAAAAAAACAGTTTCTCTTGTTCGTTGTTATCTTTATTGTATAAGAGCCATTATATAATGCACACATTCAAGTGTCCAGAAAGGATACCAGTGGTATGACCCAGTGTTTCAAAAAGCGGTATGCGTTATGCGTTCGGAGAGGTCACCTTGTAGAGTATATGCGGTTTTGGATTTTTTAATTAATTATTATATATATATATTAATCATGATTTACATATTTAATTTGTGCAATTGTGTATCTAAATAGTACAATTACAAGAATAATGGATGCAATTATGCAAATATACAATCATCACAACTTAAATAAATACAAACATGCACTATAATCTAAATTTAAACAAACATAAATGAATGTAAATGTATAAAAAAAAATCAGAATATCTCTAACTAAAAATCGGGGTATAATCGGCCTTGTATGCGGCCGTTCAACCGATTATGCGGCTTGGACCGCTTTTTGGACCGATTTTTATTATGCGGATTTTTGGAGGTCCGCACCTTGTATACGGCCGCTTATGCGGCCGCATACACCGATTTTTAAAACACTGGTATGACCCTACTGCTAAATGTGGTCTTTTTTGAGAACTTGCCTTCTCTAAGTCAGGCTTCTCATTGACCACAAATGTTTTGGCTGGTTCTCCGTTCGTCACCAATTCCCGTTGAGACAAAACCACATGATCGCTCTCTCATACAATCACCTATTAAGACCCTCTTGGCGTACCATTGACGAAAAACTGTAACTCCCTCAATGGTTCCTCTATCGTCTAATTCTCTCCTTGTCGACAGATCAAAACACACCTTAGGTAAATTGTTGCTTGGATCTTCCAATTGGGTTGCAGAAAGATACGTTCTTGTATTTTAAATCCTATAAGCAATTTTTGTTCAACTGTAAATCTTGGCACAAGCTTTGCTTGCTTCACTTCTACACTTTTGGCAGTCTTTGTTCCTAAAACTGCAACCCAAGCTCTAGAAATAAGGCATATTCTCAAATAGTTAAAAGACTCCTAGAAGAGTACTTTTGTATAGGAGACACCATAGTGACACGTTCGGGATTCAACAAATTTTCAGAATTCTGAAAAAACCGTGAATTCGGAAAAAATCAGAATTTGGAAAAAAAAATAGTTAATTCTGAAAAATCGGGATTCGAAAAAAAACCGGAATTAGGAAAAAATCGTGAATCAACTATTCGAAAATAATCGAGAATAAGTTGGCTTTATATATGTGTATAATACATATATATACACACATATATACATATGTATATTTATGTATGTATATATATACATACTGATTAGATACACATGTAACTATTAAGGTGACTATACATATACATATACATATACATATACATATACATATATATACATATGTATGTATGTATCGGAATTTGGTAAATTTTATTCCGAACCCCTGATAAAATTAGGGTCAAGATACAAAGTAGTCCAAACACTACAACTCACACCATAGCTTCTACTATCTATACACATTCTATTTTTAACAACTTTGCAAATCTTTTTAACTAAACTTTCGCCTCTCTAGCTTTGTCATTGTGCTTTATGTTGTTCCTCTCTCTCCATATATAGAAATATAATGTTGAGAGCATCGTTAGTGCTTTCTTCTTCACCTTTCCCGTGTTCTTCCCTAGTCTTGTAATCATGTCCTTAGTACTTAGAATCCCACCAACTCTGAACTTCATCTCCTCACTAACTTCCTTCCATACTTTCCTTATATAGTTGCACTCCCTGAAGAGATGGTCGTGAGTTTCTATTTCATCTCCACACATCAGGCATCTTGTGCTCGTACCTCCATACCACATTTGCACTCTAAGGTAGGTAGAGTACCATGGACCGTACGGTACTGGCTCATGCTCCATTTTGGCACTACAAAATTTAGTCCATATATATTTGGAGGGATATTCCTGATCACCTCTAGAACGTATTAGATCCCAAATGTTCATGTCCATCAGCTTCAGAGTCTCCATCTTCTGTCACCAGTCGGGAAGAAATCATGCTTGACAAGCTTCCACACTGATGTCATTCTATTAATTGCTCTAGAGTAGCCCTCTGTACTATTCGGTTCAAAGTCCATGCCTTTGGGGTACCTGCTCCTCATCCAGTTCACCCATATAGGGCCTCCTTGTTGGTATTTGATGACCCTCTTCAACGTGCCCCAATCAAGTATCTCCATTGGAGTTTTCAGGCCCACTGCACCTTCTTCCTTGCACACTGCCAGTCTACCGTACTTCATCGGATGAGTAGTGCTAGGCTGCTATCCTGTATGAAATTTGATATCGTTGACTCCATCCTTTCTAGTACTTCTCTGGGAATTCCCCCCTGTTGGACCCAGAATATCATGAAACCTTCAATGGACGACTTTGTTAGGGCAATCCTGCCCACCATAGAAGTTCTAGTCAGTGGCCATCTCCCTATCATTTCTTCCAGCCTGTCTGTACACTCAGTGAATCCCCAACCTTAAGGTTCCCTCATGGTAATGAGAACCCCAAGTCTTTCGTTGGCAATGAACTAACTTCAATATCCATGCATTCTTCGATGATAACCCTTAACGCCTCGCGGTTAACTGAGGTGAAGAGTTATCTCTTCTTTTCATTTATCTTCAGGCCCGATTGCTTGACAAAATACTTCATTATCTCCTTTAGGTTCTGTAGGTATCCCTGCTTAGCCTCCATGAACACCGAGACACCGTCTGCAAAGATGAAATGGTTCAAAACCTATGTCCCATGCACTTTGCAGCTCGTGATCTCCTTCTCTGCCCTAACCCTAATTATCATATGTGAATAATACTCCATAACAATAGTGAACAACAAAGGGGACAGAATGTCCCCTTGTCTGAGTCCGTTTGATCCTTGAAATATGCGATTCAAAGTGCCATTTACAAGTACTGAGAAACTAGTCGTGCGTGCCCACACATTGCTTCATCAATGAGATCCACTTTTCCTAGAATCCCATCTGTTCCATCACCCAGTATAGCTTCCTCCAGCTGACAAGCCTGACATTATTGTAAGCTTTGGAAACATCCAACTTCATACTTACCTTCTTGTGTCCCCTTTTGACATTGAAGTCCAAGAGAAACTCCCCTACTAGTAGTGCGCAATCGCTAATGCTTCTACCATACAAAGGCTCCTTGATTCTTTGATTGGAGCAGTGGAAATACCATCTTTAATCGATATGCTAAGAGCTTTTCTATCACCTTGATTGAACATTGCAATATGCAATTAGCCTAAAGTCTGCTAATGACGTTGTCTTCTTCTTCTTTGGGATGAGAACTGTGAACATGTGATTTACTTGTTTGAGCATACACCCACCATTCATGAACCACTTCACCCCTTCACAGAGATCACCTTTGATAATATCCCATGCATCCCTGTAGAAATGAGCATTGAACCCATCCGTGTTCGCTGAATTGCTCACACCTATGCTCCAAAGAGCAGCTTTAATCTCTTCCTCATTTACAGGCTTGCATAAAATCATGGAACATGACTTCGACTTCGAGCCGACTTCGATAGGTGTGGACATGGAAGTTTGTGGAAATGTCGAGGAAATGTCGAGGATTTTTACAAACAAACTTCGATGCAACTTCGACAAAAATTAAGCTAAAAATAGTCAATTTGTGATGAAAATCAACAAATTTCATCAAATCTAGTTTAAAACACAATATCTGTTTACATATAGCCATCCATGTAGGTTTACATATGTAGATAAATACACGATTACATATTTTCGTCTCTAAACTACAAAGTTATTCTATGTATAAAGTTTGTGACGATAAGCAAACTACATATCCTTACCATAAGCTATGGTAAGGATATAAATATACACAATATCTGTTTAAATCTATGGTAGATTTAGCAGAGAGGGGGTGGGTCTATTACTATTAGCCTGGAATAATAAAAAATAACATCAAAATAATCTTACCATAAGCTCCAACACTTTTCCCCCTCACACAACAAACTCCATAAAATACAGAAGAATGTCGCCAACTTCGACGACTTCGACAGATGTCGAGGACATTGTGGGGTCAACTTTGTCGACATATGGGGAAATGTCGACAACTTACGATGAAATGTTGAGGATATTGTGGAATAAGGATGTTTACATGGATTCGATGTCGCCAACCGTCGACATCGACAATTTCGACAAAATTTCGCCCCATGTTGACGACATTTAGTACCATGCATAAAATATTATTGTGTTAGTAAGCTTATACCTCCACTGTAGGTCCTCCTCCAGGTTGATCTGCGTTGTTTCTTCTTTATTATATAGTTCCTTGTAGAACTCAGGCTTGGCTGATCACGATCTCTCCCTCCCCATTCACCGATTCCAAAATTATATTCTCAGCTTTCCTCTTCCTTATTGCATTGTGGTAGAGTTTGATGTTGCGATCACCATCAACAATCCAATTTTGCCTACTCCTTTACAACATAAAGCTCTCCTCCGCCTTCTTTAGATCCTCCAACATTTCCTTGAGTTTTAGCTCTTCGTCGATCTTACTATGGTTCAGTGGATCATGCAACAATTGCCTCCCCACTTCTATAAGCTTGTTCTTTGTATCCTTCAATAATTTCGAAACATTGACATTTTGTTTTGACCAGACTTTTAAATTCCGCTTCGGCTTCATAAGCTTCTTAGCGAACACAAATATAGGATTACCTTTGACTTTGTCCTTCTACGAGTCTTCAAGCACTTGTATCTATCCTTCCAAGCTCGTCTAAAAGTTGATAAACCTTAAAGGTCTACATCTCTTCATTCTCATGTAGTTGCATAATTATTGGGGTGCGATCACTTATGTTAGCTCCCCCTACTCGGATACTCGCATTGGCTAGGTTTTGTAACCACTCAATATTCGCTAAGGCTCTATCAGCTTGCTGACGATCCTTCTCTCTGGCTTCCCCTCGTTATTCCATGTGAATATACCTTCTCCTGACATAGACAGTTCGCACAACTCTACATTGTTGATCATCTGATTAAAGGATTTAATCACAACATCGGGCACGAGGTGACCTCCTATCTTTTCTTCAGCCTTACGTTGTTGAAATCACCCAATTACAACCAAGCTTCCTTAATCCCCTTTGACATCTGCATGAGATCCCTACATAGCTCCTGTCTATGTGAATGTAGGCTAAAGGCATAAATGGATGAAAACCAAATCCTCAAACCTCCCCTATTAGTACATACCGAAGTAATGACTTGTTCTGTCTTGGTCATTACTTCAACCTCCCACACATTTGGATTCCACCCTAGGCAGATTTTGCCTAGTTCTACTTCCTCATGGTTAGTCGTGTGCAACCAACCATTGGGAAATATAGATGTGACACTCCCTATATTGTCTCTCTTAATCTTTATTATAATTATTGCTGCCATTGAAACACCACTGGATTTAAGCCAATTCCTCACCTCCCTCTTCTTCTCTGGCTGCAAATCCCTTTTACATTCTAGACAAAGATGGACATGGATATCTACTTTTTGTTCCTCGTACGCCTATGCGGGTCCTCCTTTCCTTTCTCCTTATGATTCCCTTCTTTGCGTTTGGATTTCTTAGCCTCCACCATCTCCTCGTCCTCTTTATCTGTCTCTGACAATGCATCAAAAGGATTCGAGGTATCCTGGTCCTTGTTGGAATTTGTTTTTTGTATCTCTCCTTCTGGTTCTTCATTTCTTGAACTGTTCTGCTATTTTGTGTTTCCGTTCTTCTTCTTCTCCTTCCAAATATTCTTCAAGACTTGGTGTTCCTCCTTGTCTCGTTCACTTTCTTGAGCCCTCTATGGGCACTTGTCTGTGCCATGTCCGAAAACACAACATCTTCACACTTTAGGAATGTGTTCATAGTTTATTTTGAATGGGATCTCCTGCTTTCCTAGAACGTTCATCCAGATTGTGTTCGGTATCTCATCCTCCGCTTCCATCTCTGCCAGCACCCACTCCTCGTCTGTGCCCTTATCCTCCATGGGTCTGGTTTCAACATGCATGACCTTACCTGCCCCTGTAGTAATCGTGCCTGCTGCCTTCTTGGTCCAGGTTTTCCCATTGGATGGGGTATGTATGTATGTATGTATGTATATACACATGTAACTTTAAGGTCACTGGACATACGATCTTATTGAATAAAAAAAGTAGGAAAAAAATTAAAGAATAGTTGAAGAATAACAATGACCATCCAAAGAGTGGGGGGTTGGAGGTGTAGTGTATATCAAGAGTGCTGTACATGGTTTGGTAAAACAAGAGCAAGCAACTGAAAAGAGAATTGTGAAAACATGTAAAATGTCATGAAGAATTGTGAAAAATTGTATAAATCGTGAAAAAGACGAGAAAAATCGTGAAATCATGAAAACCGACACGGACGTATTAAACGTGCTGAACATTGGGGAGCCTATGAAAAATGGTGAAAAATCGACGATTTTTTCGTAAAATTCAGAGACTTTTGCTACTATGGACCGAGACACACCAAAATTATTGGATATGTTGATTCCGACAATAGGGCTGACATGTAATATACCTCTGGACATTGCACATTTGTAGGATGAAATCTGGTTGCCTGGCGCAATAAAACGCAAGACTATGGTTGCATGGTCAAGTGCTGAGGTAGAGTATTGAGCCATGGCTCATACCACTTGTTAATCAATGGGGGTCCAGATTTCCAGAAACAATTTGACATTTGTGAGTCTGAGCCTTTTAAAACATCCTGTGATATTTAGACATCTATTTTCATCGCAAGCATTCTTACCTTTCATGAGCACACCAAACACATTGAGGTAGACTGTTAGTTTATAAGGGAGTTGATTATGTCAAGACATCTCTACTCCTTACAGCAGGACTGAAGTTCAACGTGCTGACATTTTCACAAAGCCACTTCCAAAGACGAGATTTACTGCCATGGTCAACAAGCTGGGCGTGAAAGGCGTCTATGCTCCAGCTCGAGGGGCAATGCTAACATATTCATAATGCTTTGTGTTATGCCTTATTATGCTTTGTGTTATCTTTTTTTTGTTCCGTCCCATATTGCTAATCTCAATAAATTAGCCTCTCTCTCTCAAGTTCTCTACAAAGAGAGGTACTGTATCTCTTTTAATTATCTCAATAAATCCCTATTCTTCTACATAAATGATATGAAATATTAAAAATTGACTGACTACTTATGTAAAGATTGTTATCCTGTTAGAGCTGTAATCGCAATATAAAGTTTATAATACCTATGTTAGAGGCTTAGAGCTCCTCTTCACTCCGTGTGTGTCTGTATACATACAATTATATAACTAAAAGAATTGTGTACCTGAGTACATTTAGCTTATATGTGCTCATCAATTTAACATGAATTCAAGACTCCATTAAATAATTCAACCTTATAAATTTGATGTATACCCCTTAGATTGCATATGTATAAAAATCTCAATCTGATAAGCATGGAACATCCAATGAGAGAAAACGTATGTCTTCCAATCAATGGCAAGTTTTGAAAATTGCAAAAACCGTTGGATAATAAATATATCTATATCTCATGATCTTTAAGAGATGTGGTTGTGATTTATTAAACATATCTAATCTAGGGAACGTTGATTATATCCGTATGGTTGAATTCATTACCAAAATCTATATGCTCCATCGGCTAATACATCATACATGTATTGCCACTGGTAGGTACACACTTCCTAACCTCTCTCTCACTATATATATATATATATATATATGTATAATACATATATGCATACATATATATATATATATATATATATATATATATATAGAGAGAGAGAGAGAGAGAGAGAGAGAGAGAGAGAGAGTCAGGCTAGAATACACTCGAGTGTACAGATCACACGGTACACTCAAGTGGTGTTTATATATCAAGACTATTTTTTTACAAAATGTAAACCATCGATCTTCATTGTCATACTATAATTAGGCTACATACAAATTTTGAGCCCATTTGGATGAGTGTAAGTCACTCATTCGAGGGCAACAAAATCGACGCATGAAACTAATTTGAAATGCAATATTATTGTTGTGTTTATAACATGGCCTATAAATGTCCAAATGGGCTCAAAATTTATATATGAGCTATTCACAAGATGTTTAAGAAAATCAACGGATTACATTTTAAAAAATATGGCATCATGAAAAACTACTTTTGAGTGTATTCTGCTCCGGGTACACTCGAGTTTATTCTAGCCCGACTCTCTCTTTTATATATATATATATATATATATATATATATATATATATATATATATATAGAGAGAGAGAGAGAGAGAGAGAGAGAGAGAGAGAGAGAGAGAGAGAGAGAGAGATGCATAGGCGCACAAAGGTGCACCAAGGCTTCAAGCACCTTGTCACCTTTACAAGGAGACTGAAACCTGTTTGCATTTGTCTTCTTCTCTGCTCACATATGCATAAATATACAGTGAAGATCAATTATGGAACATAACAAGATACATGTTATGGGAACTTTGATAGTTTTTCTATCTTTAAAGCAATAGAAATAAATTCAGACAATTTGCCATATTAATCACCATGCCAAATAACAGAACTGGTCACTAAATTGACTGAGAGTGCATTGCTACCCAACTTCAAAATCGCAACCATGACTTCCCTAAAAAAAATGCTCTTCTTACACCATTTTTTTGGATACTCTACCCATTATTCCTGTTCCAACTTTTGGCCGTATATTACTAGTCCATTAAATGGGTTGAACTTTCTAGCATGCACCACCAATCCGTGTTTTAGTGGGAAGTGGAATATTCTCATTTAAAGGCCTGCAATGGTAACAACAAGGTATAAGGACATCTTGTGGGCTATTCTACCCAGTGATTTAAAAAGCGGGTGAAGCGGCCGCTTAAGCGGTCAAGCCTATGTCCCGTTGTAATTTTAGCTGAAGCGGGCTTTGAAGCGTTTTGGACTGAAGCGGCCGCTTTTTCCCGCTTTTTGCCGCTTCAGGCCGCTTTTTCAGCCCCGCTTAAGCGACCGCTTCAGGCCGCTTCACGACAAATATTGCTGGAGTGACCTAATCACTCGCCAAATCTATAGAAAAATGAAAGCACTACTTTTGGGAGATGTGATGCTCCAACTATTGTATCTCAAAAGGTGTAAGAAAGTTTAGTAATTAGCATTTATCTTTACTTTGTTACTGATGTCTGTACACTCTGTACAGCTAGACTAGTACTTTGTACTTTCAAGTTTGTTTATGATATTATCATGTATATTTAATGTTGTTTATTACCGTTGATACTCTAATAGTCTGACATTTAGTATACTTGTATAAAACCTTTGCACAACCATCTGTGGACTGTAACAAAATGATGTCGTAAAATATTGTTATATTGTCAATTATGTACTTAGTGCAGTAACTTATTGTTCTTTATGATTTACTATGTATGATATTGGCATGTATGTTTAATGTAGTTTAATACCACTGACAAATTAATAGTCAGCCATTTTTTATACTTGTACAAAAACTTTGCACAACCATCTATAGACTGTAACAAATAAGGTGGTAAAATTTGTTATATTGTTTATTATATACTAAGTCTAGTAGTTTATTGCTCTTTAGGATTTACTAAGTAATATTTAATTACCTTGATTCTACTATATATTGTCATGCATTTCTCTTTATTACTATTTAAATGTGCATCTATTTATATTATGTTGAAGAGTACCTTACTCAGTCAACAATATTTGTACAGAGTACTAGTATTTAACTACAACTACCTCCAGTTTTTTTTACTAAATGATAATTTCTAAGCCCAATTATTGAAACAATATTAAGTACATTGTACTAGTATGATACTTGTTTGTTGAGCGAGGACTATGTGGTTTTATGATGTTTGAGTATTTTTAGCTTGTAACAATTTATTTATAGGACCCTTTTTCATATGTAAAAGTCATTCTAATGTAATGAAATATCATTTAGATGCTTGATTAATGATATGTTAGCAGTACAACGGTCACCAAATGTTTTCTATATTTTTTAAAACAATGCAGACCGCTTTTTCAAAAAGCGCCCGCTTTGGTCCGCTTTAAAGCCCGCTTTCCGCTCCCCGCTTCAAAAGGGTCAATCCGCACGCTTCCCGCTTCGCGCTTTCCAAAACCTTGATTCTACCCCTGGCTCATTATCACGAATTCGAAGTTAGTTGTAACTCATTCTTGACCAATTTGAACACCTAATTTATTTATTCTCTTTGGTGAACAGACTTAATTTTGCCATTGTTTTAGCTGATACTAACAGAGCCAAATACAAAATACTTAGGGGCCGTTTGTGTTGAGACTTCAGAACTCCAGGTAATCAGTAGTATGTTTTGTACGGCAGGAAGGTGACCGGGAAAGAGAGCTGTAGACTCCCGTGCTGTGAGAAGCCTAGCAATGGAGGTAGGAGGATGAAAATCGGGAAGAAGCTGGTACTTATAAGTACCTAAAATAGCGGCGTGATTATAAATGACTACAGTTTCTATAGACCTGTTGAGAAACGGCAGTTATCAGTTCCACGTAGTACGGAACGAGCTGTCACATACTACATTAATTACCGGGATTTAAAAAGTTCTTACCAAAACTATACCTTAGTTCTTTTAGCTTGTACTTGATGTGACGTCTAATGAAACACCACATTTTCAATATTCTTTTAAGCATCTGTGATGTTAATGTTACCAAATGAAATTGCTGAATGTAAGACTGAGTTTCTGCATGCTGTATAGAGTGGTTTGGTTAGACATACAGCATTATCCTTTTATATCTTCTGTTGGGGCTATAATATAATTGTAACGCTGCATATCGTTTTGCACAACTTTATCGTTCCATTTGGCTGTGGTCAATCAGTTGAGATAAACATGCAAACTGAACATTGAATGACAGTTGAGTTATTGATGCAACTCTTATTTGACTGCTTAAACAGCAAAAGACATGCCACGATTTATCTGGCAGCACATCATCTAAGTCGAGGAGGAGAAAAACTTCCGGAGTTGATGCTAAGATCAATGATGTCTCTATTAGAAAAGCTCAAAGATCTGCAAAAGGCAAGAACCCTATCCAGGATATTTCTACTAAAAAAGCTCAAAGACATGCAAAAGGCAAGAACCCTATTCGGGACTACAGTTTATTGCATGTCATTAGTGACAGCGAAGAATCTTTTGACTTAAATGGTTTTGGTAGTGAGAGGTCAGCTCCATCTTTAACCTCTCAGCAATCCGATGAACAAATTCTTAACGTCAATGCTGTAGACAATCAATGTTCACGACGGCCAGAGGGTAATAATATCTTTGAGTCTAATACTGTCTCAGATGGGCCCTGTACTTTACTTGAAACTGGAGGCTCTTCTTTGGGGTCACCTTTGAAGGACCCTCCTAAAGATTCCCTGACCGAGAAGCCTTCTGATACAGAGGACAGGGATTTGTCATGTGTGATTTGTTATGATGAGAATTCAGGTTACTCAACCTCCAGAGGGATTTTACCCTGTGGACATCGGTTTTGCTATTCTTGCATCCACGATTGGGCAAATATTGTGGTATGTACTCTCGTTCTCTCTGTCAATTACCAGAAAAAGCTGTTCTATGTTTGGTTACTACCTTGAAAAGCTATCTGCATTGCATACAACTTTTAAATTTTCTACATTAATTGAGCAATAATATCTTATAGTTGTGATTGTCTAAACTAATTATCTGGCTGTTAAGAATTGGTGGAATATATCCTCGGTACCCAAACAAAATATTTTCTCTCTAATCACATTCTCTACGAGTTAGTTGTTAACAATTTTATTTTTGTCACGTACGACTATATGCTAACTTTGTTATTAGGCACACATTCTTCTGGGAAAAAAATTCTAAAATCCAAAAACCTAAAACCCAAGAAATAAGGAAAAAAAACCAAAAGTCATTGTGTGTGCCTAGCCAGCCACTCTAGGCTGCCAAGGAGTATATTCAGTCACGCTTCCATTAAATTTTGCTTCGATCAATATATATTGAGATGCATCATTCAGTGATGTTAATGATTTTCCTTGTTTGGAAAAATATATCAACTGTAGTCATGGTTAATGTGATGGATTAAATTCTAGGCAATTTGATGGAGATAACTCTCGACTAACTTTTGTTAAGGTTATTGGGATTGTAGTCTTTTTATATGAACTGGTTGTTGCTATCAGAAGTCGCTTTTACGTAGTGCACAATTCCATGACTCCGACTCCCCTAGACGAGTGCATTAGGTGTTTATGCCGTTCGTCGTCTAGTTCTTTGACAACAATGCTTCTGTTTAATTTTAACTATACAATTTATCATCACCATCCTCACTATTGTTGTCTAAGATTCAGTACAAACTAGGAAAAGGGCTTTATAATCTGAAGTCACAATCACAACATAAAATTCAACTAGTTGGATATGACAGTGCTGTTTGTTTCGAGAAGCGACATACATGCAATCAACCTCCAGGTTATGTATATCTCTCACTGGACACCTAGTGACATAGAACAACAAGAAACAATCTATTGTATTGCAACAAGTAGAATCACTTTTGAATGAGTTGGGCACTCAAACCAATTATTTAATGGCTCAAAGATGTGATTAAAAAGCTGCAACTTTAATAGCAAATTATACCATGTTTTGGGAACATATTAAGCACATCAAGGTCCATTACACTGATTAGGAAGCTGGCCATGTCAAAGAATATAATTACACTTCATGACCGTATAAGTGATTAGATGGGATATACTCTTTGTAAACCTCTTTATCCATCTCCTTTCCAGCATATGAGTAGCAAGCTAACTATGTACGCCGTATATGCACTACATATTTTTTGATATTATGTTCACTATTTCTATCTCTTGCTCTTTGATGTCAATTCACCCATGACGTTGTTCCACTTCTCGTAATTTTGCTTTCAATGATTTTTCATGACGATAAAAATGTGGTTCCTTCAGAACGTTTACATTGTATTAAGTAATATATTCTTGGAACTCCGGTAAGTAGTATTGATTGTGAGCGTAACAAACCTACCTGATAGAGACGAAAAAACAACCTACCTTAGACTCAAGTGATTTGGCTTGTTACATAGCATGTGGATCCACTATCCTCAAGCAACATAAATGCTGAACTTGGTCTATTTTTATGAAATGATTAAGCCCATGTCACCATGGCTTAAGGAACCCGTGCTTTCACCCTATAGTGATGTGTGACATAAACCTCTTGTCATCTTTTCCAAACTAGGAACTATGAGGTTTTTCAATGAGGAAGTAATGCTTATTGATAGAGCTAAAGGCAACTCTCAAATCAAGTGTTGTATTAATGTGGTGGTCTTCAAATACTTGGCCTACTCAAAAATTTTCTAAACATACTTGGGCAACATTTAACCGTTATCATGCCACCGCATCAATTGATGATTTAAAATGTTGTCCTGGTAATTTTGGTATTACATCATATTCATATGCAATGCAATATTATGCATTGTTACATTATATGCAAATATATCAATCAAAAGATCGACAAGGATGGCGATGTAGGACAGCCTGCTCCTCCTGAGCCTGGCTAGGATTTGGCGCCTCTTGATTAGGATATCCCGTGAGTTATCTATTATTTATTTTTGTCTTTTGATTAGTTATTGCGTCTTTGTTTTCATTTAGGATTTATTATGCAATTGTTTCAGTTTTAGGACATAAGTGTAAATATTAGGGACTTACTTGTTAGTTACTAGTTAATTAGTTTTTAATTCTTGTTTTAGTTCGGTCTTCAGCGGAAATAAACCAACTAGGACTTCCTGTGAGTTTTCTATATAAGCCTATACCTTAGTTATCAAGGCGCCCTAGGCACTAAGCAAGGCGCCTCACACTAGGTACCCATCCAATTAAATGTATTAAGTGGGCGTCTAAGGCCTTTTAGGCCTATATAAAGCCATTTAAAGACTAAATTAGCATGAATTGAGTGTGGATTTGGTCAACACAGATCACCTCAATTCATTTTGGTTGAAACAGGTCTGGTTTAGGCCAAATCAAGTCAACATTTGACAAATTAGGTCTGATTTTGTGGAAATACGATCATTTTGGGGAAATTTAGCCTGATTCGGCCAAAATGGGTCTCATTTAGGTATATATAGGGTAAATTAGGGAAAATTCAGGTCTGATAAGTTTATGCTATTGAAAATTAGGTTAGATATAGGTCAAATTAGGCCCAATTTAGATCAAGATAGGTCAAATTGGGGCCCATCAGGTCTACTTAGGTCATGTTAAGTGATTTAGGTCAAATATAAATTATATGTCCTGCTGCTGTCCTTGTATCTTATCTCGGTGGCTGAAATTCAGACATGTCCTACAACTCCTGCTCCCACATCTACTATAGTACAACTACTACTACTATTTGCATATATTCGTCTTTTTCTGACTTTTTTGGCTCCTACATTTTGAACAACTACTGCTGTTTGCATGTCTGCAATAAAATTTCTTGATCTCCTCTTCCTCCCCCTAAGTCTCCTTTCTCACCTAGTGCACTGCTGTTTTTGATTTTGTTTTTCTAACTTTGTCTTCCTACTTCACATCTCCTCTCCTGCTGTTGTATATTACTTTTCTGACTTTTTCACATCATTTGCATTTTCCTGTTTTCTTTTTCCTTCTATTCCAAGTTTTCTTCCTCATACTGTTGTTTCTTTTTTCTTCCTCTTAAATCTCCTCTTGATCCTCCCAACAGTTCTCAATGCAAGCTAGGCATATAATATTTACAAAATAGTATGTAGTATCATATGTATAAATATACATTTATGTAATTGAAAAATAAAAAATAATAAAAACGCCCAGAAAAGCTTAGGCACCCGGCTAGGCGCCCTAGGTGCTCATGGGGTGGGACTTACCGCCTAGCTGCCTAGACAAGTATGGCCTATACCTGAGGGTCTTGTTCAAAAGAGTTGAACTATGAGTTGAGTTTTGTTTTGCAACGTAGTTTGCATCAAGTGGGCTGATGGTTCACCTAAAACATTGTCAACAAGCGGCCCTAGCCTGAACCTTGGAAACCATTGACGGTTTACCTTCGCTTTGCACATCCCATGATTTGTGCAGCTTTTAGGACCATAGTTTTCAAGACATCCAGGCAGTGGTTTGCCCTGGCTAGCTGCCTAGCCTGCCTAGGGCGCATACCTATTTTTTAAGTTTATATATATATATGTGTGTGTGTGTGTATATATATATATATTTATTTATTTATATAATGTAACATATATCACTTATATAAGGTATTTATGTGTATATTTTATGATCTACACCTAAAATAGTTGTAAGAAGAAATGAAGAAGGAAGAAGACGGGAACACCGATCACATGTCGGCTGCAAGATGCAGCAAACGTGAGTAGGGCTTGAGCCTACACACTTGTATATATATATTAGGGTAAGTACATGAGGTACAAAGAGAGAAAAAGAATAAAAACTAAATTTCATAAGCAAAATAGATCTGCCGCTGGCTTGCCGTTCCGCCGCTGTGCCGGTGTCGATACCATCGACTTGAGTGTCGATGGTATCGACGGAATATTATCTTGCGCCTGAACCAATCTCGATACTATCGACATGTGTGTCGATAGTATCGACCGAGATGCAGCTTGCTTCAACTTGAACCTGAACTGATCTCGATACTATCGACAGAATGTCGATAGTATCGACCGGGATACAGGTTGCTTCACACTCCCCCTCAAACTGGAGAGTACACATCGTGTATGCCCAGGCCCAGCTTGCCGCAGAGTCTCTGAAAGATTGCTGAACCCAAAGGCTTTGTCAGAATATCTGCTAGTTGATCTTCAGACCTGACATATGGAGTCACAATAGTGCCATCTTTTATTTGATCACGAATAAAATGGCAATCAACCTCTATGTGTTTTGTACGCTCATGAAAGATAGGATTTCTGGGAATGTGCATAGCAGATTGATTGTCACACTTGAGCTCCATAGAAGGTAGAAGAGAAATTTGCAATTCAGATAAAACAGATTTGACCCATTTTAATTCACAGCATGCATGGGCCATAGCACGGTATTCAGCCTCAGTGCTAGATCTAGCAACCACATGTTACTTCTTACTTTTTCATGTGACAAGATGATCACCTAGAAAGGTACAATAGCCTGATGTAGATCTCCTATCAGTATGATCACCAGCCCAGTCAGCATCTGAATATCCTGTGAGAGACAGAGTAGATGGAGGTACCTTTGGTCTAGAATATGTGATACCCTTACCGGGAGCATTTTTCAGATACCTCAGAATTCTGCAGACTGCTGTCCAGTGTGATTGTCGTGGAGAATGCATATATTGGCTGACCACGCCCACAACAAATGAAATATCAGGTCGGGTGACTGTTAGATATATTAACTTACCCACTATTCTCCTGTAATATTCTGGATCTTTATACTCAGCATCATCAACCACCTCTTTGATGTGATAATCCATTGGTGTAGATACCGGTTTAGATTCAGCCATGCCTGTCTCCTGTAACAAATCAAACACATATTTTCTTTGAGATAAATTGACACCTGTATGAGATCTAAGCACTTCAATGCCTAGAAAGTATCTTAGTTTGCCCAGATCCTTTGTATGGAAGTGTTTTTGCAAACCCTCTTTGACACGAGATATTCCCATGGTGTCACTGCCAGTAATTACTATGTCATCAACATAGACAAGAAGAATAATGGATCCACGAGAAGAGCTGGAGTAAAATAAGGAATGATCAGTCTTGGAGCGAGAAAAACCCATCTGAAGAATAACTTCACTGAACTTGTCAAACCACGCTCTAGGTGACTGTTTCATCTCATAAATAGCCTTTTTTAATTTGCATACTTTCTGACACTCCCCCTGAGCAACAAACCCATGAGGTTGCTCCATATATACTTCTTCCTGTAGATCCCCATGGAGAAAAGTATTCTTTACATCCAGCTGAAATAGTGGCCAATCAAAGGTAGTAGCAAGAGAAATAATGATCCGCACAGAATTCAGGCGAGCAACAGGAGAAAAAGTTTCAAAGAAGTCAACACCATAGGTTTGGGTGTAGCCCTTTGCAACCAATCAGGCTTTCAACCGTTCAACTGATCCATCCGGATTGTGTTTAATAGTCAAAACCCATCTACAGCCTACTACTTTCTTTCCTGCAGGAAGATCAACCAGATCCCAAGTACCATTAGTTAAGAGAGCTGACATTTCAAGTTGCATAGCCTGTGTCCAGCCACTGTTCTTCATAGCATCATAATGGTTTCTTGGAATAGACACAGAATCAATCCCAATAGCGAATGCACGGGCCTGCTTAGACAGATGAGACAGGCAACATACATTTGTAATAGGGTGTTTAATAGTACAAGACCTAGTACCTTTCCGAACAGCAATAGGAAGGTTGAGATCTGATGTCTCTGTAGGATTCTCTTGAGTAGAAGGCGATGATGAGGGCTCAGGGACTGGTGCCGCTACTTCTTCTGGATCCTGTCTGCCTCACCTATGGTATACATGTGGCTAATGCTCAATGGTAGGTCTATCTCCTGCTTGTTCATCTGGAATAGGAGTAAAATCCTGGAAGATAGGTGGCACTCCCTCACTCTGCACCGATGGTGCCAGTCTCTCATTTTGTATTTGTGGTGGCTCTCCCTCTCTCAACTGCTCCCCCTTGCTCATAGCATTGGAGAAATATGGAGTGGTCTCATGGAAAGTGACGTCCCTAGACACAAACATGCGGCGACGACTAGGACAGTAACACTTGTATCCTTTGCTCGTAGTAGAATAACCCAGGAACAATGTTTTAATGGACCTAGGAGACAGCTTGTCGGTCTTAGGGTCAAAATTATGGACAAAGGAAGTGCAACCAAACACTCTAAGAGGAATAGGATAGGGAGGGTCCTTAGGACGCAATACAGAAAAAGGAGTCTGTCCGTGAAGAACAGATGAAGGTTGCCTATTAATCAAGAAACATGCAGTTAAAAGAGCTTCAGACCAAAACTTCTTGGGCACATTAGATTGAAACATAATAGACCGAGCAATATCAAGAAGATGGCGATTCTTCCTCTCTGCCACCCCATTTTGCTGAGGGGTGTGAGGACAAGATGTGCGGTGAAACATACCAACCGAGCTACAAAATTCAGACATAGCCTTTTGAACATACTCCAAAGCATTATCAGACTGAAGAATTTTTATATTGCAATCAAACTGGACTTTAATTTCAGTATGAAAATGTTTCACAACAGACAACACATACTCTCTACTTTTAAGAAGGTAGATCCATGTCATGCGTGAGAAATCATCGACAAAGGAGATAAAATAACGAAAACCATTATAACTCTGGTCTTTTACAGGACCCCACACATCACTATGCTCTAACTCAAAGGGACAAGAAGCCCGCTTATTGACTCGACTGGGATAGGATAACCTATGGTGCTTTCCCAGTTGACATGACTGACACTCTAATGAAGATAATTGAGACAAATCTGGTTCCAACTTCCGCAGGTTCTCCAAAGAAGGATGTCCATATCTGCAATGCCATAGTAAGGGGGAACCACTCAATAGGATAGATGGAGCAGGAGCAGGCATTTGGCGAGGTAGACTGTCACCATTGAAAAGGTAGAGATCACCTTTCCTAGCCCCCCCACCAATCATCTTCATACTCTTGAGATCCTGTAATATAAAACAAGAAGGTCCAAATATTACCCAACATTTTAGAGTGTCAATCAGTTTTGCAACAGAAAGAAGATTAAAAGGAAATTCAGGCACAAAATGAACTGATGTAAGATCAATCTTGGGTGTTAGGGAGACTGATCCACTAGCTAAAACTCTTTTCAATGAACCATCTGCCAGTGTAACAGATTGGTGAGGAATAGATGAGTCAATAGTGTGGAGCAATCTCCTCATACCAGTCATATGCTGTGAGGCGCCAGAGTCAACCACCCAAGATGAGGATGAGCCAGATGCTATGAGAGATGTTGTAGCCTGATTACCAGCTGTAGATGCCAGATTTGCCGATGCAGAAGATGATGATGACCCCATACTCATGTGCTGTGTCGCCTGAATGAACCGATCATATTCTTCTTGAGTGAGAGTGATGCCGGTGCCAGAGGTAGTACCCACAGTTGTAGAGGATGAGGATCCTGTGGTAGTGGCACAATGTGCTGCCCCCACAGGTGGTGCAACAGGTCTTCCATGATTCTTCCAACATTTCTCCACTGTATGTCCCAGTTTGTCACAGAAGGTACATTTCGGACGTGTCCCACGCCCTCTACCCATACCGGGGCGTCCTCCTCGCACCGCAACAGCAACAAACGCATGAGATTCTCCAGAAGGTATATCAGGAACACAAGAAGCAGACTCAAACAGTGATTGCTGGATCCTTGAATAAGCCTCCACAAGACTGGGTAGTTTATCAGTGGCCAAGATAACGCTCCGAGCGGAGCTACAAGTCGAGTTAAGTCCAGATAAGAATTTGGCTGTAACCAGATCATCTCTATCCTTTATCTGTTCTGCAACAGTCACATGATGATAATAACTTAGCTCTTGAGCAAGAGCCTGAATCACCCCAAAATACTCCTCAAGAGATCGGTCACCCTGTTTTTCAGCAAACAGACGATCATAAATCATAAACTGACGGAGAGCATTCTTCTCTTGAGAGTAATGTTGCTTCACTGCGTCCCATATTTCCTTGGCCGTAGAGTAGAACATGAACCTTGCGGCGATTGCAGGTTCCATACTATTCCACAACCAAGTCTTCACAAGACTGTCATGTCGCTTCCATTTAGCATACCCTTCGTCAGTAGATGCCTTGGGACCCGAGTCAACATGCCTTGCTCTGTCATGAGCCTCCAAGACGGTGTGGATGGCGTTCATCCATAGGAGATAATTTTTCCCGTTGAGTTTGATGGAGGCGATAGGTGACACCTCGTTGTAGATCATAGGTGTCTTGATATCCTCCATGGTAGAACGGAATATATGACGGATTGATACACGTCAAAGAAGATGTGGTGACGGAGAGATTCACGTCACACACAGAAGAAAAACAAGAAGAAATGCGTTACTGACGCATTCACAGCCTCCAAAAGATATTCCTAATCACACATGGAGGAGGTGTGACTAGGATGATGGTTGAGACGAAACTAGTCCTCCGGTGGTGTTTTAGATGATCGTTGGATCACCTGGAGATCCTCAACCGCTTTGTGATAGTGGCTACGGACCTACGGTAGAGTTAGATGTCTACTGCAGACCCAGAGTAGCCAACGGTGGTTCTTCGCAGCAGGTGGATTACGCCAAGACGACGGGTGGGAAGCAGCCGGCCGTCAAGGAGAGAGAGACCTGGAGAGTTCCTCCGGAGAGAGAAGGAAGAAGCCCTAGATCGATCTCCGCTCTGATACCATGTAAGAAGAAATGAAGAAGGAAGAAGACGGGAACACCAATCACATGTCGGCTGCAAGATGCAGCAAATGTGAGTAGGGCTTGAGCCTACACACTTGTATATATATATTAGGGTAAGTACATGAGGTACAAAGAGAGAAAAAGAATAAAAACTAAATTTCATAAGCAAAATAGATCTGCCGCTGGCTTGCCGTTCCGCCGCTGTGCCGGTGTCGATACCATCGACTTGAGTGTCGATGGTATCGACGGAATATTATCTTGCGCCTGAACCAATCTCGATACTATCAACATGTGTGTCGATAGTATCGACCGGGATGCAACTTGCTTCAACTTGAACCTGAACTGATCTCGATACTATCGACAGAATGTCGATAGTATCGACCGGGATACATGTTGCTTCACAATAGTAATGTAAGAGCAAGCTAGTAGCTGAAAACCACATGGAAAGCACGTATATGTCAAATAGACTGTTAAAATGACTTTATCCAAAATAAAAAATCTAGGGAAAAACTTGTCTAGCCGCTCCAAGCTCTCTAGGCAGTTGTACATGCATCTCGTTTTCATTTTAGGTTGGCGAGGGCCTAGGCTGGCACTTCAACAACTATGCTTGGGGCAGTAGGGGGTGACCTCCCCTACTGTTATTTAATTTTAAATAAAGGGAAAAATTAAGCCACCATTAAGTCATATTCTAATGTTTACATCACTTTTTTTGAAATGTAATTGCGTTTTCATCTCGATCTGCCTCTATTTATCTCAAAATAGTGAATAGCAATGTTGGAGTTTAAAGTAGGAAACATTGCACTGATGAAAATATAACAAAGATCAACGGTATGCATTGTCCAAAAAAATCTCCCAATACGTAAACACAACTTAAGTGTATGGTGCAATCTATACACTGGAGCGTATTCTGCCTGACTCTCTCTTTGCCACCCACGCGCATACACACACGCCACACATGCCCGCACGTAACACACGCACAAACACACGTTTTGCTCCACTCAACCTGCATAGGAAGAATCAGGAGTAAAACATAGGAGAGGAGGGCAATGAAGAGGACGGGAATGAAGAGTTGAAAGGAGGATGCAGATGCGGAGACATGGGGTGGGCTGTGTGGTGACGTTGAGGGGTGAAACTGGTATCAGGAGTTATTCATATGTTTATGCTGGCTAACCATTTGGCCGGTTGGCAACACTGGTAACTGGTTCATTGGATCGTCATTTCTATGAAATTCCCACCAGTTATTGGTTTGTCAGTTTTAAAAAATGCATCTGGAGTTTGAAAGTATCGTGCCAGCCAATGATTGAATCATGAGGATTGGAATGGTTCTAAAAATCCTAATTCTATATGCATGTATATCTGATTAATATTTTTAGACTACAATGAAGTAGTCATTAGCATTTCGCTAGACAATGATAACTTCTGATATCTATAAGATGACAAAAGCTCAAAAAGAGACCACCATACTATCATCTAAAGACTATTGTACATAATGTTATAACTATAGAAGTTGCATACTTCCAATATATTTGATATCAAGTGGCACTTGAAAATAAAAAGAAGAAACTGATGAGGTCTTCCACCTGACAGCTGTGCCGTCGTTCAACTTACCAGGTCAGCGTGTCAATGGTAGCTTGGGACTGAACCTTTTTGAGGTACCCGGACTGCTAAGGCTACTGGTTCTTGAGTGAACCATTGGAATCTATCTGTCGTGGTTGGTTTCACTCCATTGGTTGCTGGGACTAGGTTTATGTGTGCATGAGAAAAGCATAAGAGTTGCATCTTTATCTATGAAGAGGTGAATGTGGTCTTTCCTACCTGGGTAGGCTGGGGGGCAATGAATGATGAGTTAGATTGCACAGTCAAGAAATAGACCGCATGTGCATTTTGGGCTGAGGAGGTGAGTTTCCATATCAGAGCGAGTTTCGTCGGGTGGGGGGGGGGGAGCGTGAGAAAAACTGTGTGAGAAGGTGAAGATGATTTGAGACAAGGTGTGTGTGCATCTCATGATCTGGTGCGCATGTGTTGCATACAGCTTAAGGTATATTGGAAATAAGAGGAGCAGGAAACATCATTATTGATTTTAACCAATACCACCACCCTTTAAATTGTCACAAATTTAATAATTAACTCAATTATAACAAATGGGACATTCAAACTAACGGTGTCACTTTCTAGTGTCTAGTGAAATTATGCAGCAATGCATACCCGAAATTGTAATGATTGTGGTGCATCTTTGGTAATATTACTGGACAAGGTACGTGAAACTTATCTTATAAATTGATAACTGAAAAAGCACACTTCACACCCACCTCAAGTCCCAGTTGTCCTGGCTGTTCAGTTCCTCATAAATGAGCAAACGTCCCCTTGTGAGATTGTTGTGAAGAATTTTTGTTTGTTTTCAACTTGGTGCCTCTTTTGTCATCCTAGCTACATTGCCTACTCTCTTTCCTCGTGTCGCTACCCACATTCCTCATTATTGAGGATTCCAGATGTTTAAGGAGGTAATTGGCAAATGCCACATCAATTTAGTGATATCTATGAAGAACCTGCCTGCTGGAATTGCTTTAGGATCAGGCTCTACTGAAGCAGCAACCACTTCCTCTTCTGGTACCTCACTTCAATGACCTACCCCCGCATCATGCTTGATATGTAGGCCACAGGATCCAGTGACCTCTTTTGTGCATCTCTATATGGTGATGATCAATGATGGGCACATCAGGACGACCATCTGCGCGGTGTTATCTACTGGTGTTCATCACTAGTGGTTTTTTTAGTACTGGTTGATTTAAGTAAACTATAGGTTTTTTTACTATTGGTTGATTTAAGTAATCTAGATGTGAGTTTCTGTTGATTTAGTGTCTAGTCCTAATGAGTGGAAGGGTTAACACTACAGGGTAAGGGAAGAGAGATGTTAGTTCCTGATTCACTAGCAAGCCTATTGTTGCTGAGGAGAATGCATTAGCCTTGTCACAGAATATGTTTTTTTCTGATGTAAAAAAATGGAATTAGGATTGTATGAGGATAAATGGAGTATTTTAGGCAAATATAATAACATCACCCTTACATGTGGTTTTGAGCAATAAGGATATATGCTTACATGCCATGCAAATTAAATGGCTTGAGAGAAACATAGTTAAGAAGGCCCCTGCGATAATCTAGCTAATAAGGATGGTATCCATGAGAAAATCCCTTCTAGGAAAACTCAGTTCATGCTGGGCCCTGTATTGCTCTATATAAATTAATTTATGCTATGTGCTTTTATTTCTTTGGTGAAGAAAATGATAGATAACAGAATAAATGGAACAAGCGATAAGATTCGATAATTTTGTATGCGAGCAATCTTGTAGTTGTCTCTGTTCATTGCTATTATAAGAAAAAGCTCTGCTATTCAAGTTGTTTACCTTAAAAAAAGTTGTTTACCGATATTTGCATGTAGTTACTTCAAATATTGACGTGAGTAAGTAAATCAGAATACACAAAAATATGAAGGTTTTCTTGGTTTCATTGGGGTGGTGTAGATTATCATCAGAGTTGCTCTCTTTGGGTAGAGGTGCAGCATCCGTGGGGATGGAGTGGTTGGTCTGCAGATGTTTGTGTACTGGAACTGCATTTTATGTTGAGATATAGTTTGTTGCTTATTATTTTCGTGTTAAGAAATTCAGTTTTTCCTTCTTTAATATCTTAGAGGAGAATTATTCATCAGTCAATGTTTTCGTTTTTGCAGACATTACAAAAGAAGGTTCCCAGTTGCCCACTCTGTAAGTCCAGTTTTACCAGTATAATAAAGGTGGATGAAGCTGCATCTACTGAGCAAAAGATTTACTCACAGACAATTCCTTCCTCATCATCAGTTGTCGACATATATGCGGTAACTGACAGAGGAATTCTCCAACCACATAGTTCGGTAAATGATCTGCTAATTTTTCTGACGACTGTATCATACTGAATCAAGTTATATTTGCAAACTGATCTGAATAAGTTTTATGGCGTTAGGAGAAACTTTTGTCCAAGGTTAATAGAAAAACAAGTGACAGTGGATATAGCGTTTACACTAGGGTTTCTAGTATTTCCCGCCATTCTCTTATACCTTTGAATCTGTGGCAAGACTTAAGAGACTATGAAGCAGGCAAACAGGAATTTGGTTTCCTTGCTCTAGCGAACTAGCATCATGTTCAATATTTTGTATTGATTAATTTTCAACCACGGTTTATGATAAAAAGCTTATATAATTTTGGTGGTTATGATTGTAGCATATGGAATTGGACCAATTAAATGTAGTTTAATGAGACATGAAACTTCTATGTTTGCTAACCTTCCGGCTAGTGTCACCTTTTTTTTGGTATCTGTGGATATAGGAGAAACAAAACATGCGATTTGTTGTTGCTGTGTCATTTAAGTGTTAGGTGGTGAGCTTATGCTGCTATTTTTTTGTCACTAGCTAGGTTATTAAATGTTAATTTACACACATAAGCTCTGAAAACATTAAAATGGATCTGATATATATTCCAGTGATTGTTTCTTTTGTTAATTACATCAATTCTGCTGCATCGTTGCTGCCACGGATCACTTGCTTTGGTTTTTGTCAGCTGACTTATTGCTGGTAGATACTACGACCCATTAACAGCCACAGCTAGTCTAAAATTTGTTGGTTATCTTATAGTTTACTCCCCATTCTTTTCTAGTAGCTGGTCTTCATTTTAAGCAGAGAACTTTCCATTTAATGCCTATAAATTTCCTTTCCTTTTGAGAATGGATGCACCATGGGTCCATGACCATGTTTCATGCAATGTCTGCTGAGTAAATGCTGTGTTGAGGCTGTTTAATAGAATAGCCCGATCAGAAATATAATTGGATGGCAGATTGGTCTCAAAAGTGAACCTTTCTTCTCAAATATGAACTCATTTATTGATTGCATTCTTATATTTTGACTAGAAGCGGGCTCATTAAATGTAATTTCAACTGTCGTATTAGTGTGCAAAACAAGAATCTTCTTGGAACGATTTGCCCATTTGACCGTGTTTTGTCCATTTATATCTGATTATTGTTTTCATTGTTTAGATTGTAGATATGTTTTGTATTGAATGTCGAAACGACGAACCTGAGGATCTGCTCACCAGCTGCCACATCTGCAACAATCAATGGGTACACACCTGCTGTCTGGACCCGCCTTTGGTTCCCTGGACATGTATTCACTGCAGAGATCTCAGAGCACTGTATCAACTGTACCGCTAGTTCGAACTATGGACCGATTTATTTCTCCTTCTGACAAGTAACATCAACAAACAAGCCGTGGGGGATACATATCTCCTCTGGTTTCAAGACTTACCTTTGCATATATGACTGTGACTGACCGCTTGAAGTGAGGTGGACTGATTATAGTAAATCTTCTAGCTGAAGTCAGTTATGTGCATTCTCTGAAGCCTATTAATGCCCATGTGTATTTGTACTATTCAAACTTAAACTTGTTGTTACATGGAGTGCCAGATGCTCATCTATTACACGACTTAAACTATTCTCTAATCCGCCCCCCAACCACCACCACCACCACATTTTACGGGAAAATGTATAATCTTGTAATTTTTGTTTGCCTGCCCTGGCTGGTTCGGTTGTAAAGAGAACTATTAAGGTAATTTTTTGGGTTCTAACGTTGGCATCTTTTTTAATCGTATTGATTTGAATGCCGTTTAGTATAACGTGTTACGTGCATGTATGGGTTTAGCATGAAAGATACTTGAATTGAAGCCAATTGGCTTCTCTAGTGGTATTGATTTCCCTGGCTTGCCTTTACATCGAGAAAAATTCCCAGCATCGACACTTCAAGTCAAAATCTTATCCCTCTTTGTACCTAATCATAATGCTTTGGTCATAAAATGTATCGGCTGAATGTCCATTTAAAGACATATTCACTCAACACGGTCACAACTACTGCAACATTGAAAATTATACGACATGTTTGATATACATAAATATACAAACGACATTTTTTTGATGTATGCCAAGGAACCTCTTTCAGGTAAGGTCAAATTCCGAGACCAGATCTGAGGAGGCGAGTCGCCCCCACTCTAGTAGTGTAATGCTGTTGCAAGTATGACCTTTGTCCGGTGCTCATGTCAGAAGACAAAGGTGCACAGGTTTTGGTTACCTTATGGAACTAAAAGTTATACATTGGGAGAATGTAGTCATTCATCATTTGTTGCTTGTAGGTAAAAATGTGTATTGGGACGTTGGAATTTCGATAAAATTGAAATTTATTGAGCAAATAAGAAACAGAACAGACAATAGGAGTGGGCAGGTAAACAATAAGTACCAAAATCTTAGGAAAATGATATTAAAAAAATTTGCAATAGAGTTTTTTATTTTTACAATTTTTAGTTATATGATATAATTAGATAAATTTTCTTATCATGACTTGCATATTTTATTTTGTTAGAATAATACATATTTAAACTATTTATTCTAACAATTATGAATAGGTGAAGCATAATGGCTGTTGGGATATGGTGGTGATGAGAGACCCGAACAACAAGGCCCAATGAGCTTGTTGCGGAGCTGCCGAAGTGTGAGATCGAGCAATCCAAATCGAATACATACGAAGAAGATCAACAATGAACAAACAAGCAACCACAAAGATAAGATTTATAGGGGTTCAACAAGTTCCCAATGTGGGAGCCTACATTCACTGACGGAGATGATATTTTTGATAGAGAGATTACAAAGATGATGATAATAGAAGAGAGAAGTACCCAACCCCCTTTTACACCTGAAATGCAATCATGAAAGAAGACGGTTGCTTGGAGAGGAGCTCTTGGAGGTGTGAAACCTTAAGGAAAGCCCTAGGTCCGTCCAAGGCTTTAGGTCTTCAAAAAATGACGTCTTTTGATGTCTCTTCGTTGCTCTTCATGCTTGGGATGAGTTGGGGAAGTCTATTTATAAGAATAGAACCCATATCCAAAGTCCCAAAGTCACTAGGTTGTTTTTCGACCACATTTACAGTCCGGCAAGGATTGTATGCAGTCTATAACACAGATTGTATACGGTCCGTAACACGGATTGTATTTCCAAATCAACAACATTTACAGTCTGGTGCTGGACTATATACGGTCTGGCTGGATCGTAAAAAATACAGACCAGGCAAACTATATATGGTCTGAAGTATAGACCACAAATACACATGTAGATGCCCAAAACGCATCCTGAAGATGTCGAGACTTGGTGTAGATGCCTCGTTCATCAAGAAAGCTTTTCTACAGAGTTTAAGACACTCTCTCAACAAACTCTACCTTGTCTTCAACTTGAAAATGATGGAAGTAGAAAAGCACTTGCAATCTCCTCCATATCAGAAACTAATTAGGAATACCATCTCCTCCACATGCCCTACATGGGCAAAGCTCAGATAGAAAGAAGACCAGCTAATTTTGAGCAAAGCTCAAACTTAGCTAATGGAGTCTTTGTCATCATGTCGGCTGGATTCTTAGACGTACCAATCTTCTTTATTTGAATTTTACCTTCAACTGTGACTTCTCTAATGAAGTGGACTTTGACATCAATGTGCTTCGTTCTCTCATGGAACATTTGATCTTTGCTAATATGTATAGCACTTTGACTGTCACAATGAACAATAACAACTAATTCATCAAGCCGTTGATCCATAAAGCCTCCTCCACAGCTTTCGTTGCCGCCATGTACTCCGCGTCAGTAGTAGATAAAGCAATGGTGCTTTGTAGAGTGGCTTTCCAACTAACAATTGTAGATCCCACCGTGAACATGTAACCTATGAGAGATCTCCTCTTGTCGAGGTTTCCTGCATAATCTGAGTCCACATACCCTGTCGTGATGACTTGAGCTCCATAAAAGACTAAATAAGTATTTAAAGTGTCCTTCAAATACCTCAAAATCCACTTAACTTCTTGCCAATGTGCCTTGCCAGGATGAGCCATGTAACGACTAACCACACTACTGCAAAAGTGATGTCTGTTCTAATGCAAACCATAGCATACATGATGCTACCAATGGCACTAGAGTAAGGTACATGCGACCTCTCTTTCTCTTCTTCATCAGACTGTGGAGACTGTAAAGGTGATAACCTGAAGTGAGCGGCCAATGGTGTTGAAACCTGCTTCACATCTAATATGTGGAACCTGTGAAGACCCTTCTTGATGTACTTCTCCTGTGTCAAGATAAGCCTTTGATCTTTAGTGTCCCTTTGAATCTCCATTCCAAGAATCTTCTTAGCTTCACCTAGGACTTTCATATCAAATTCTTCACCAAGAAGAGATTTCACCTTGGAGATCTAGATGCGTGTCTAGAAGCGATCAACATGTCATCAACATATAGCAGTAGGTAAACAAAGAAATTGTCATACAACCCTTTGTAGTAGACACAAGCATCATAGCTACTCTTGGAAAATCCATTGTGCATCATGAAAGAGTCAAATCTCCTATACCATTGTCTAGGAGATTGCTTCAGCCCTTAGAGTGACCTCTTGAGCAAACACACATGGTTCTCTTTGTCTTCAAAACCCTCTGGATGTTGTATGTAGATCTTTTCTTCTAGTTCACCATGCAGAAAAGCTATCTTTACATCTAGCTGTTGCAACTCTAGGTCTTCAATGGCTACCAAAGAAAGAAGCAACCGTATGGAACTATGCTTGACGACCAGTGATAAGTCTTTATTATAATCAATGCCTTCAATTTGACTATAGCCTTTTGCAACAAGGCGTGCCTTGTATCTATCACTTTCTTTCTTCTTATAGACCCACTTGCAACCCACTACTTTCTTGCCTTTGGGAGGTACCACCAACTCCTAAGTTAGATTCTTGTGGAGAGATTCTATCTCTTCCTTCATTGCAACAATCCACTACGGAGCATCATGACTTGCGACTACATCATGAAAATTGGTGGGCTCATCACCAATATCCACATCAAAGGCATTGGAAAGGGCATAAGCTACCATGGAGTCACCAAAGCCATAACGTTGGAGTGGTTTGATGCTCCATTTGTCTTTGCCTTTGGTTACACTGTAAGAACTCTCTAGAATCTCCTCTTTATATTCAGTAGGGCACTGAATCATCTGGCGTAGAAGAGGGATCTTAATCATCAACATGTGATCCAACATCCTCTTTAGTCTTCACATGTTGTGAGACACCCTGTAGAGAACCTGTAGAAGAGCTATTTGTGTCTTGTTTAGTAGACACCATGGCAGATTCATTAAAAGTAATGTTGCGCTCTACCAAGAAACATGATGAATAAGGATCCTTGCACCAAAGCCGATATCCTTTCACCCCATAATCATAACCAATGAATATGCATTTGACATCTCTAGGTTCCAATTTTCCAGTATCAGAATGTGCATAAGCAGGGCAACTGAATCTTCGTAGATTCGAATAATCAACAGGTTTACCAGACCAAGTTTCTTCAAGAGTCTTGAAATTAATAGAAGACTACGGAGAACGGTTCACCAAATAGCAAGAGGTTGATATAGCTTCAGCCCAAAAAGATCTATCCAAACCCGCATTGAGAAGCATGCATCGAGCCTTTTCCAACAATGTTTTGTTCATTCTTTCTGCTACACCATTCTGTTGGGGAGTGTAACACACTGTATGATGTCTTTTGATCCCGTGATCACTACATAAATTATTGAACTCCTTAGAACAGAACTCTAAGCCATTATCAGTCCAAAAGTCTTTATGCTCTTATCGGTTTGATTCTCCACAAGAGCCTTCCATTGCTTGAAAGTCAAGAACGCCTCATCCTTGCTCTTGAGAAAATAAACCAAAACCTTCCTAGTGCAATCATCAATGAAGGTCATGATATATTTAGCACCACCTTTGGAAGGAACATGAGAAGGGCCCCATAGATTAGAGTGAACATATTCTCGAGCATCCTTAGAAGAACGAATTGCCATGTCGAAGCTATTGCGTTTGGCCTTCCCCATAACACAATGCTCGTAGAAATTTAACTTTCCAATGCTTTCACCACACAACAACCCTCTCTTGCTCAGAAGCATCATCCCTTTCTTAGACATGTGTCCCAAATGCATATGCCAGAGCCTTGTGGTGTCTTTTGATGAAGTTGGAACTGCTGCGAAGCTTGAGATAGTGGAACCTTGCAAGATATACAGTTTGTGTGAATTTCTCACTGCATTCATGAGGACCCGTTCAACTTTAAGAACATCAAGAACTCTATTTTCAACGAAGAACTTGCAACCTTTGTCTTTAAGTGTGCCCAATGAGACCCGACAACATGTCGGACGTCCGTCAATGTTCTAACTTCACCATCAAACATCTGGATCTTTACCGTGCCAACACCAATCATCTTGCAAGGACGATCGTCACCCATAAGGATATCTCCACCTTGATGTGACTCATAGGTATGGAAATAATCCTTACGCTCGGTCATATAGTACGTGCATGCTAAATCAAGAACCCAACCTTCTTGTAGTCATAGGACGCCGATGAAGCAAGAATGTAGCCGTCGTCTTCAGAACCTCCATGAGCCACCTTTGCATGAGCTGCAACATCATTTGATTTCTCATACTTTTTCTTGTTTTGCAACTTGTAGCATTCATCCCGGGTATGACCTGTCTTCTTGCAATAGTTGCACCTCTTTGATTGCCATGACTTTGACTTGTTATTCATTTTCTTTGAACTTTCAAGGTCTTTGTCACGTGGACGTTCCCTTTCTCTAGCGGCCAAAGCTTCACCCGCTACTTTTGATGAAGTAAGATCCTTCTCTAATTTCTCTTAAGACGTCAAGGCCATTTTGACTTCATGGAGTGAGATAGTCTTTGACTCACGAAATATCATCATATTTTGGAGATTCTTATAGGACAATGGAAGGGTACATAGCAACAAATTGCTTGATCCTTGTCCTCCATCTTCACATCAATCTGCCCGAGATCGTGGATGATTTCATTGAACTCATCAAGAAGAGCCATCATGGAACCACCTTCTTCCATGCGAAGCATGAAAAGATGCTTCTTTAGTGCAAGATCGTTGGTGATGGACTTCTTCATGTAGAGTGCTTCAAGTTCATCCCAAACGTCTTTAGTGGTCTTTAGATGGACGATCTCACAGAGGACTTCATCCTCCAAATAGAGAAAGACGAATGTACATGACTTATAATTAATCTCCTCCCACCGGTCATCCATCATGGATTTCAGTTTCTTCTCCTTTCTAAGAAGAACTTTGTAGACTCCTTCTTGCGTGAGGTAATATTCACACTTGACTTTCCAGAGAGAAGCTCTTCAAATGATCAAACTTTTTGATGTTGTACTTTGACGTCATGGTAGAGATTCGAAGGTAGAACTTGCTCTGATACCACTTGTTGGTATATGGTGGTGTTAAGAGGCTGAAACAACGAGGCCCAACAAGTTTGTTGCGGAGATGCGGAAGTGTGAGATCGAACAATTAAAAAAAATGTATGAAGAAGATCAACAATGAACAAGCAATCAACCACAAAGATGAGATTTATAGTGGTTCAGCAAATTCCCAATGTGGATCCCTACATCCATTGGAGGAGATGATATTATTGATAGAGAGATTATAGAGATGATGATTACAGAAGAGAGAAGAAGTACCCAATCCCCCTTTACACCTGAAAGCCAACCATGGAAGAAGACGGTTGCTTGGAGAGGAGATCTTAGAGGCGTGAAACCCTAATGAAAGCCCTAGATTCGTCCAAGAATTTATGTCTTCAAAAAACGACGTCTCTTGATGTCTCTTTGTTGCTCTTCATGCTTGGGATGAGTTGGGGAAGTCTATTTATAAGAATAGAACCCATATCCAAAGTCCCGAAGTCACTAGGTTGTTTTCCGACCACGTTTATAGTTTGACAGGGACAGTATACGGTCTGTAACACAGACTATATTTCCAAATCAACAACATCCAAAATCCCGATGTCGCGGCTTGTTGTAGATGTCTCGTTCATCAAGGAAGCTTTTCTAGGGAGTTTAAGACACTCTATCAACAATGACACAGAAGGGGCTAGGCTGAATGAAGAAGTGCCACCTCCGGTAAGACTATACAAATAAGTACTTAGTTTGGTGTACTAGTAATTGTTTGGTCAGAAAAAGAAATATTTGCACGTTGGGTCTCAATATATTGGGTCACTAGGAATTTTCATCCTTTAACAAAATTATTTTTCAAAGAGGATATCCTACCTTATAAAGGAGATATTCAATTATGGATTGGGGGTAATGAACTTATAATCATGGAGGTGACTCAATTATCAGATTATAACTTCGTTCCATACCCAACTAAATTGGAATGAATAGGGTTATGTACATTCTCATTACAATATAGGCTGTAGTTCATACATAGGTAGTATGTTAACATATGAATTCATACGTCATGACATGGTATAAAAATGAGAGAAGAAAGTTGTTTCAAAATTTAGTTGAAACATTTCAAATTTAAATGACAAAGTTGGAGTAAATATAAATCAATAACAAGACATAGTTTGCACAGGTAAGTGGAGGGTATCGACTTGCCCTTACCCTTACTCTTACCCTCCAAGTGTGACAAGTAGGGACAAGGGTAATTTCCTACTTTGCCAAAAAACATTTCCAACCCCTTATCCTTACTCTCTTACCCATAGGGTAACTGAGGAGGATACACATGAAACTAAGAATTCAATTATCTATTAGAAAAGTGTGTTTACATAATAAAAATGGATTGTTTAGTATGCATATATATTCACACACACACAAATACAAACACATACATAGACACCAACACTGATATGGACACACACAAACATGATCATAGACAAACACATACAAACTCACACACACATGCACACACACATGCACACACATAGACACACAAATGGTTGTTGTTAGATTCTCTCATAGGGTGTTGGGTTAAGTTCAATAGACACCACATTCCTCGTATTTAGTTTCCACCACTGAGTTTGGAACCGTTAACATATTTCCAATGAGAAGTTGAAGGAAGGTGAGGATGACGTCAAATCATCATTCCCCTTATACTCTGGGCATTACACATGCTACAATGAACATGTCAAAGGGTCATATCCTATGAGGGTGCACCAAATCTAAAACCCATTCCTTAGTTTGGATTGTAGGATGCAACTCACCTGCATGAAGTTAAAATCACTAATAATTACTGTTCAACCATATGGTGGTGAATTTTTTTTCCTGAGCCTTGTTTTTACCACATGAGGGCAAGTAACCCATCCATATCTCAGCTATGCTTGTTCTACTAGAGGATTTAGGGAAGTAAGAATAGGAGAGCACTCATCTTGGGTTGGGATTACTATTTAGATGCTTTCAGTTGTTATGTATTCCACACTTGGCTATCCATCATTTACTGTGGGCATGATAATTGGTACACCAGAGGTGCATCCTTCCCACTCCTCTCATATTAGGGATGAAATTTGAGATAGTGATCTGATTAGACCGTGTGGAAGGGCCTTCACTTAGTGGATAAAAGTTACTCCAAGGATAACATGGTGATCTTCCCCAAGAGTTCACATCGACGGGAAGGATTGAAGAGTTCACATCGACAGGAAGGATTGAACTTATTGTGGTAAGTTGAGCCACATTAACGACATATGCCATTTGAAACATGAGTATCCATCTTATTATGGGAGAGGATGTGGCAAGGGATCTTCTCATGCCGATAAAAGCATGTCCACACCAGTCAAGCATCTGCCCCACCAACTGGTCATACACTGATTCCAATACAGACATCTTCTCAAAATTCTCACATCTCATTGTCGAATGAGGAGTACGAACACCTTCTCCAAGTTGCAAAATTTTATGGGGATCCCCCCCTCTACAACAACATGGCAACTCTACACCCTTTGAGTTCTGCATCGGTGACCTGCCTACTACTGCTTCTTCAGCTGATCTAGCCACTACTCCTCAAGGTAATTTTAGGGCTTCTCTGCTTGCCCCACATTCTAACTGGATTGTGGACTTAGGAGCAACACAACATATGACGGGTATACCCAACCTTCTTACTACCTTTGAATTTTTTTATTCTGCACCCCTAAGTTCATATGGTAGATGGGACGATAAAACAAGTCACTCATTGTGGCACTCTTTCTCTTTCTTCTACACTTAAACTGTCTGCTGTCCACTTCGTACCTAACTTCCCATATAATCTCATGTATGTTGCTAAAATTATTGATTCTCTTCGATGATTTGTGACCTTTGGTCCTTCTAGTTTTGTTCTACATGATTTAAGAAACTCAAAGATGATTGGATAGGGAGTGCACACTGGTGATCTCTATTACTTCTCCACTCAACCACCCAGTCCGACACATGCTATTCTTTCTTCCCCTCCACTACAACTTCATCTCTGACTTGGACATCTACCCTTAGAAAATCTTAATCTCTTAGATAATTCTATTTCTTCCCATTCAACTATTTTATGTAATGCTAGTTCGCTACAAAAACACCATCATGTGCCCTTCCTAGTTCGTACAATTAAACATTCATCCAAAATATTTGAATTAGCACATAGTGATTCTTGTGGTCCTTTTTAGACTACTAGTTATAATATATTCAAATATTTTTCTACATTTGTGGATGATTTTTCTAGAATGACGTGGATATACCTCCTTCAAACTCGTGATGAATTTTTTTCAATGATTTGCACCTTCCACACAATGATTTCTGTGCAATTTTTCACATCCATTAAAATCTATTGCAATGATAATGCTCTTGATTATACACAAAAGATTGTTTTGTCTTTTTTCCAAGACGTTGGGATTATTCATCAATGAACTCATGCTTATTCTCCACAACAAAATATCATTACTAAGCATAAAAATAATCATCTTCTTGACATTACACACTCTCTTCTAAATCATGCAAATGTCCCAAAACAATTCTGGTCAAATGCGGTTCTTACTGCATGCTTTATTATCAATTTCCAACCTTCTTTGATTCTTATACAATGAAATCCCTTTTCTGTTGTCTTTCCATAATCTACACTATTTTCTTTACCTCCTCAGGTTTTCATATGTGTCACCTTTGTACATAATTTTGATCCCAAGGCCGACAAGTTATCACCCTGAGCTATTCAAATGATTTTTCATGGGTACCCCTTCTCTTAAAAAGGGTACAAGTGCCTTGAACCTACCTCAGGACGAGTTTATATTTCTACAGATGTCACTTTCCATGAAGATGAGCTCTTCTTACCATCATACTCTTCATCCTTAAATCATTCTAAAATAACAGTCTAGCTTCCTGATCCCTTCATCCACTCACCCTGAACATAACCTTTAGATCAGACCATGGAAAACAAATCACATGCAACTCCTTCCTCTTCATCATCAGCTCTAGATCAATCTGATCTAGCAGTGGCACTAAGAAAAGGTACACACTCCTACACTATCAAGCATCCTATTACTAGCACATGTTGTCTAGCTCATCTCTCTTTTGCTACCTCAAAGTTTGTCACATCCTTGGACACAACATATATTCCAAAAAATGCAACTAATGCACTATGACATCCTGGTCAGAAATTAGCCATGATGGAGGAGATGAAGGCTCTACATGGCAATCATACATGTGATCTTGTCACACCACCTCCTGGAAAGAACATTGTCGGGTGTTGATGGGTGTTTTTTGTCAAGCATCACTCTGATGGTTCTATCGAGTGGCTCAAGGCAAGGTTAGCTGCCAAAGAATTCACCCAAACTCTTGGTGTGGATTACATTGAGACATATTCTCTAGTCACAAGGATTGTCTCTGTTCACATTCTAGTATCTTTGGTGGCTCATTTTGATTGATCCCCTTTTCATATATATAAATATATACATATATATAAATATAAATATATATATATATAAATATAAATAAATAAATAAATATATATATATATATACATATATATACATACATATATATACATATATACACACACACACACACACACACACACACACACACACATATATATATATATATATATATATATATATATATATATATATATATATATATAGAGTCAGGCTAGAATACACTCTAGTGTATCCAGAGAGGAATACACTCAAGTAGTTTTTCATGATGCAATATTTTTTTTGAAAATCTAATCTATTGATCTTCTTAAACATCTCGTGAACAACTCATACGCAAAATTTGAGCACATTTGGATATGTATAGCTCATGTTATGAAGACCGCAAATATTATGCATTTCAAATTAGTTTCGCGCGTCGATTTTGTTTCCCTTGGATGAGTGACTTACACTCATCCAAATGGGCTCAAAATTTGTATGTAGCCTAGTTATAGTATGATGGTGAAGATCAACAGTTTACATTTCATAAAAATAGTCTTGATATACAAACACACTTGAGTGTATTTGTGCAATCCGTACACTCGAGTGTATTCTAGCCTGACTCTCTCTCTCTCTCTCTATATATATATATATATATAAATATAAAGAATGTCTTCTTTCATGCTGACGTACTGGAAGAAGTTTACATGCAATAACCTCCTAACTTTGTTTTTGAGGGAGAATCTTCTCACATGTTGCCTTCGACATTCACTATATGCCTTAAGCAATCTCTACGGGCATGGTTCAATAAATTAAGCATCATTATCTAGAAACTTGGATTTCAAAGATATGCTACAAATCATTCTCTTTTCTTTTTCAAATCGTCCAATGGCCATATATAGCTTGCTATTTACATTGATGATATAATGATAATTGGAAATGACAAAGTGGGAATTTCTCAACTAAAATACTCCTTACAACCACACTTCCACACAAAGGACTTGGACACGGTGTGATACTTTCTTGGTGCAGAAGTCCTTTGCTTAGCTACAACAAATAACCTGTCTCAGAGACGTAATGTCTTGGACTTACTTCAGGAGGCTGGCATGACATAATCCAAACCTGTCTCCACTCCAATATAATATCACACCAAGCTCCTGCATGAAGGGAACTCTTTAAAGACCCAAAAAGTATAATCATCTAGTTGGGAAGCTAATCTACTTGAAAATAACTCGACCTACCATTACCTATGCTGTCGGGATAATCAGTCAACATATGAGTGCACCGCTCGAGGCTCATTGGAGCAGTGTTCAACACATCCTTTGGTATCTCAAAGGTGATCTAAGAAGAGATTGTTCCACAAAATCCTGATACCCAGACAATTTTTATTCTTAGACATTTTAATGTAGATTGAGAAGGTGATTCTCACGATCATTGATCCACCTCTAAATTTTGCATCATATTTGGCACTCACACTGTTGTTTGGAGGAGTAAAAGACAAGCTATTGGGGCTCGTTTCAGCACCAAGGCATATATCTGGCTACGACCCACACATGTTTTGACCTATAGCAGATCTGGTCCATTTTGACTGAGTTTGGGATCTCTTTTCAGACTCCATCCACTCTATACTGTGATAACCAGGCTGCTATACACATAGCTAATAATCCAGTCTTTCATGAATGTACAAAACACATTGAAGTCGATTGTCACTTTGTACAAGACCTGGTTAAAGCTAAGAAGATTATTACCCCTCATATATAGATAGGAGATCAAATTGCTTCTCACCAAACTTCTTACTCCTGCTTTATTCAAGTATATGGGCACCATATGGGACTTCACAATGTTTACTCTCTAGCTTGATGGGGCGTGTTAGTATATTTGGTTAATTGGGCTCAAACCCATTGTATTTTTACCTTGTTTCTATTTAGCCTATGTACTCCCTGGATCCTATATATAGGAGAGTCAGTTCTCTTGTATTACTTGTTGAAAGTAAAAACCTTTTACAACCTTCCAGAATTATCAAACTCGATATTTTCAATCAATTAGATCATTATTCACTTGTTTGTATGCTTGCTTGTTGAACTGATCATTTGATTATCATGATTGATATAACATTGAGCGTATAGAACATTAAACTTAGGATTAGATCCTCAAATGGATGGTAGGATTTTGGATACGATCACATGAAGAATTGTACAAGATGATTGATTAATATCCATGGATAACGAGACCTAGAGTCAATGGGGAATACAATCCTTGTGCAACTTGTGTTCTAAAAGGAGACAAGTCCACTTGGTCCTAGTCTAATTAGCTACAATTACTGAGTTGTAATAGTTAGGATGAGTACGTAGGCAATGATGGTGAAATTGAAAAGTCCTGGTGTCCTTTGAATATTGTTTTCAATCCACTTCAAATGTTTCCTTTGCAATTGCAATCTTCAATCCAACTTAGTTAATAATCACCATCAACAATTAGTTTTAAATATTATTCTCAACGATTGGTTTATGAGAAATTTCTTAAGTAAGTTGTCACTTGGGTTCAACCCTTTTGCTATACTATGATTGATCCATTTGCTTGTTTGTGAGTGATTTTGCATTTGTGAAAGAGAATTAAAAATGATTTCATTTACCTTAGGGAATTTGTTTATGCATTCAAATTCACATCAAATTTTGGTACTATTATCGAGGAGAATAGAATAGCCTATGAAATCCATTATTTTGAAAAACTAGGATTTTTCCTTTTCAATTGATATTCATTCAAATCTAGTGGAACTTTTCTTCCTCAAATATGGTCTTGTTCACTCTCCATTTTGGTATTGGTGGTACATGTGAAGTTCACATAGCATTGACTCAACACCTCTCACATTGAATTCTGAGGTTGAAAAGACCTTCCATCGCCTAAACCGAGCATACCAAAACATGATGGACAAAGAAGAAATCAACCACATGGTGAATCTAGCTCTTGCATCCCAAAGAGAAGATCTTATGGAGGAGATAAGAGTTGCTATAGTGGAAGAGAGCACGGCCAGAGAGGCCGCCACCCTTGAACCTGAATGACAAAAGCAATTCAGGGACTTCTCTGTCCCTAAATCTACCGATGCACATTATCCAGTGGTTCCTCCCTCTATCACCACTTGATTGTTTGAGATCTTCTTATAGTGGATCACCATGTTGCAAAGTAGAACTTCTTCAGGTAACATGGGAAACAATTTCCAAGACCACGTGCAACACTTTGTAGATCTTTGTGCCTTGAACAAGAAATTTGGCGTGTCTAAAGACACCCTCAAACTTTTATTGTTGAAGTACTTGTTGACAAACAAGATGAGAAATTGACACAATGCTATGGAGGAAGACAACATCACGACTTGAGAGGGTCTCTGTGCTAAATTTCTAGAAAATTTCTACCCTCCATCCCTCATCAATCAAATCAGGGGTCAGATCACATAGTTGCCCATGGTCTTAGGTGAGTCCCTTGATGAGCCTTGGGAAGATTCAAGTAGATTCTTCTTTCATGCATGAATCAATGAATCTCATAGGTTCAATTGATAGAGGCTTACTACAGAAGTCTTGATGATGACACCGAGCAATTTCTTGATTCTTACTTAGAGGAAATTTCGTGTTCCAAAACTTTCATAGCACATGGGAAGTTGTCAAGAGAGGATCTAAAAACCAGTCCAAACTAGACGAAGACAAGGAGGTGTCCTCAAGGTGGATAAAGCTGAAGACAACTTTGAAATCAAGATCATAGCAGAGTCCATGTAGAAACTATTCTTGAAGCAGGATACTCTCGAATCCTCTTTCAACGCCTATGAGAGAAGAGGGAACCCAAAACATATGGAACACAAGTCAAGTCTAGAGATATCCTCTGTGAAGCATGAAACAAACATGGACACTCTACTCTCACCTTACACCTCCTCTCTAATGTCCTGGCAAACAATGCTCAAGCAGAATATGAAGCTGGGCAAATGGAATACCTCAACTCCATTCACAACATTCTTGGACATGGCTACTACAATCCCAAACAAGCCAGAAGCCACCCCAATTTCTAGTATGGAAATCCATTAGGAGTAGAGAATGAATCACAACTATGACCATCTCAAGTGAACAACCTATTTCGTGGTCCTCCAGGGTTCCAATATAAATAACAAAAAAATTTCAGGAATCAAGGCACATTTAGAGGGTACTTTCATAACTGTGGCTACAATCAATCAAGGGAAATTTTTTTCAGAATCTAGACCAAGTGCCACACATACCGTAGCCAACCAAACTCATTTCCAATGATGACAAGTTTTACGCCATAGAGAAGATCCAACAATCACAACAATCCATGATTGTAGTCAACAAACAATATTCTCTAACAAGTAGGCCTACTAAAAATTGATTGACTCACAATTGGCTCCACTCTCTACTTCTTTACATCCTCCTATAGGTACCTTTGTCGAGAATATTGAAAACAATACTAAACATCCCAATAACATGAAGGTCATCACCCCACATTCAAGAAACATGTATGCACCTTCTCCTGTGACACTAAGCATCATTCACTTTGACTTTGACAAAAAAGGCACAAAGATAGTTGAGAAGGTGTAGATACATGACACGACTATTTATGTAGATGCAATGAGGGCACATGATGTTGAGAAAGCACCTATTGGTTCTATTGAACTTTACATGATATTTTACATGATAAGGGCCCCTTTCTAGGTACTTGTGAGGAAAATAAAGTTGGATGCCAGGTTCATGAAATTCAAGGAAGCTATAAAGAATCTTCACATGGATATTCCCTTCTTGGATGACCTTTATGAGATTCTAGCATGGTCAAAGTATTTGAATACTTTGCTGACCAGGAAGTATACTAAGGAGTATGAAATAGTGAAATTGGCTAGGACAATGTCAGCCATTATCACCACCAAGATGCCCAAGAAGCAAAAGGATCTCAACTCATTTGGGATTGCCTGCTACCTTGGCGACAATAGGTGGATAAAGGGAATAGTATATTTGGGTGCCAATATCTCAATCATGCCGTACAACATTTGCCAAAGATTGAGATTCATCGAGCTTCTACTGAAAGCCATGACGGTTTATCTTGCAAACTCATCCATAACGAAGCCTGTGGGGATCATAGAGGATGTTCCAATCAAGATTGACAATGATGATTATGTTTCTTACAATTTTGTGTTCATGAACATAAAGGAGGATCTTTAGTATCCTCTCATCTTCGACCACCTATTCCTTGCTACAAATTGTGCTCTAATTGATGTAGAGGTGGGTACCATTATCTCAAGGTTAGGGAGAGGAACACTCAAGTTTAGGGTGTCTGACAATTTGATGAGCCCTAGAATCCATGCATAGGTCTTCTTGATTGATTGCATTGACAAACTATCTCAGCTTACATGAGATATGAATTACGTGAAGACTCACTACAAATAGCCCTCACCATCCTGGACAGTTTAGCTTTTAATGATGAATATCTTGATCAATGTCAATTCCACTTGGACACCTATGTATAGAAACCAAATACTGAATTCAAAGATCCAAAGAAGATATCTATAGTTGAAGAAGAGGCAAAACCACTCAAGGCATTAGAGATGAAGGCTCCACTTGGGGGGATAAAATATTTTTCTGGACAAGCAGGAGGTCTGTTTTGTGATCATCAATTCAAATATCACTCAAGAATAGAAAGATAGGTTCATGAATGAGATAAGAAAAAGGAAAACAACCTTGGGATACATGATGGCTGATTTGATTGACATAAACTAGGCTATTTTTGTGCACAAGATCCCAATGGTGAAAGACTACAAGTTGTCTTGAGACCCCCAATACAAATTGAACCTCAACATGAAAGAGGTGGTCCATCTAGAAGTTATAAAATTTCTCATTGCCAGTATCATTTATCCCATTTCAGATTCCACTAGGGTGAGTCATGTGCATGTTGTCTCACTTAAGGGTGGTACTATATTGTGAAGAATGAAAAGAACAAGTGCTTTTCCACCTACCACTCACAAGGTGGAGGAGGTGTATTGCCTACTAGAAATCTGAACAAAACCATGAGGAAGGACCACTTCCTGTTCCTTGATCAAGTCCCAGGACACCTAGCCCATCAAGAATTCTTTTGCTATTGGACAGATACTCCAGGTTCAATTAGATTCCCATTCATATAAACAAGCAGGAGAATACCACTTTTATCTGTCCTTTGTCAAATACACTTCCAGGAGGATGCCTTATGGGTTGTGCAGTGAGATCGCTACTTTTCAACATCACATGGAAGGCATATTTGTAGGATTGACAAAAAATATGATGGAGGTGTTCATGGATGACTTTTATATGGATATTGATTCCTTTGACTCTTGTTTGCATCACCTTCCTCTTGTTCTAGAAAAGGGTGAAGGAGCACATCTGATGTTGAATTGGGAGAAGTGCCACTTCATGGATAAGGAGGGCATTTTCCTTGGTCACAATGTGAGAAACTAGGGGATAGAAGTAGACAAGGTGAAATTTGATGTAATTGCCAAGCTTGCACCTCCATCTATATTGAATGAATTTCGTGCTTTTGGGCCATGCATGTTTCTATATTAGTTTTATTAAGATTTCTTGAAGATTGCAAATATGTTGGAAAAACTTCTTCTGGAAGATGCTACTTTCTCTTTTCATGTTACTTTCATAGAAAGTTTCACCATTCTAAAAGCTGGTCTCAGTTCTACGCCCATCATCCGAGCATCAAACTGGTCTCAACCTTTTGAGACCAAGTGTGATGCTAGAGATTATGCAATATGAGTAGTTTGAGATAGCTAATAGGTAAGATGCACCATGTCATATAATATGCCTCAAAGACATTGGACCAAACACAATGTAATTATACCACAACCAATAAGGAGTTGCTCATCATTGTGAATGTCTTTGAAAAATTTTAATCATATATTGTTGGCTCAAATGTTATCGCCTACACTGACCATGCTTCCATTTACTATTTGATGACAAAGAATGACGCCAAACCCAAAATAATTTGGTGGGTTCTATTATTGCAAGAATTTTATTTGGAAATCCACAATAAGAAGGAAAATGAGAACATGCTGGCTGATCATCTTAGCCACATTCATCTTCCTAACAATGATAGCATTCCGATTGATGATTCCCTCCCCGATGACCAACTTTTGAAGATTTCTTCTAACATTTTATGGTTCACATACTTTTTAAACTATCTAACCACTTGACTTATACAACCGGAGTACACCAGTCATTCCAAGAAGAATTTCATGCACAATGTTAGGAACTACTATTGGGATGAGCCATACATCTTTCGACTCAAAGCTGATGGTTTGGATTGACAGTGTGGACAAAGGAGGAAGGCACTATATTCTTGAGTAGTGTCACTCAGGTCCAACGAGTGTCCATATGAGTGCAAAGAAGACCGTATTGAAGGTCCCCTAATCTGGATTCTATATGCCTACAATCTTCAAGGATTCATAGGAATATGTCCTCTTTTGTGACCGATGCCAAATATATGGAAACATATCGAAGAGGGATGAGATTCCCTTGATATCTTGGCAAGATGATGTGATATTTGACATTTGGGGAGTGGACTACATGAGTTAATTTACACTATATTGTAGATACTCCTACATTTAAGTTACATTGGATTGTGTTTTGAAGTGGGCAGAGACAATCCCCACCATCTCCAATGATTCTAAACCCGTCATTAATCTCTTCAAGGATATCATCTTTCCTAGGTTCAGGGTACCACACATGGTCATCTCTGATGGTGGGTATCATTTCCTAGAGAAGAAGTTTGAACTCATTCTAAAGAAGTATGACATTCATCACCAAGTGGCCACTTCATATAATCCTCAAAATAGTGGTTGATTTGAAGTTTCAAATCAACAGATCAAGGCCATCCTTGAAAAGAAAGTTGGGCACATGAAGAATGATTAGGTGTTGAAGCTTAATGATTCTCCTTGGGCTACTAGATAACATTTAAAACTCCATCAAGCACCACCCCATTCTTTCTAATCTACAAAAAATCATGTCATCTCCATGTTGTGATGTACATAAATCTAGCCGGGCGATTTGTTTTTTGAATTTTGATCTACCTCTTGTAGGATAGAAATGATTCTACAATTGTAAGAGCTAGAAGAATTCCATATGTCTTCCTATGAGAATGCACTCATTTATAAAGAGTGGACTAAGATGTGGCATGAAGGTAGACCTATAAACAAATCAAATATGAAGTGGATATTGCTATATCCAATATCCAAATCTGAAAAAAAATCCGTTTCGATACCCGATCAGATATCCAACGAATATCATGTAGTAATATTCGAATCCAATCCGAGCAAATAATATCCAAATTTGGATAAATATGCAATCAAAACCCAAAATCATAAATTTATGTCAATTAATATATTATATATAAAATATTGATATTACTATGAATATATATGATAAAATATTTATATTTTGATATTTTTATAAATAGATAATATAAATTTAAAAGTATATGTATATATTTGTCAGATTTAGATTTTTTTTCAGAGTAGACACCCATATTTAATATCCTATCCAAAATTTTTGGATATGAAATTTGATATCCTAAATCCAATCTGGATTATGTGAATTTTGGAATTTTTTCTTCAAAATTTTGGACTTGAATCTAAATCAAATGTGCATATTCTAGATATCCATTTGCAGGCCTACACGATGGCCACTTGAAGAAGAAAGATATCCAAGTAAGAGATCAAGTCTTGCTCTACAATTCCATATTAATATTGTTTCCCAAAAAGCTGAGATCCCAGTGCCATGACCTAGATCTTGTGAAGAAGATTTATCCACATATATCATTCATTTTATGGGACAACATCATAGGAAAATTTGTGCCAAATTGCCACTAGTTGAAGTGGTGCATAACTTTCAAAAACTTTGCTGCAAGGGAAGCAACGATGCTTCTCATTTCCAATCCAACTATCGATTGAGAACTCAGGTGTCAGGCCAACGATGTTAAAATAATGTGTTTTTTTGAGAGTAAACCTGGTTGTTATATGATTAGATTTTAAATTTTGTAATTAAGACTAGTTAGATTGCATTTCAATTTTGCTATTTCACCTCCTTATTCACACTTTATAGTTAAACATTTAGATGATAAGATATTTTGTTTGCAATTTCTTACAAGTTGAAATCTAATTGATGGAAACCCTATCAACCCCCAATCAAGTGACTGGATCATCCATTCGGCTGATTGAGAGGGTTTCCTTTTTGCCCGTGACAAGCTACAAGTAGATCAACTGATTGGATAACCTAGTCAGGCGACCAACCTATAATAGAGGACTTTCCCCCATTTCCAGCCGACTAACAAGCAATCTGACTACCGGACTGGAATTTTGCTCAAATGTCCAGTAATCATTATATTTGCAAAGGAGCTTCCAATTGTCTAGGTGGTCACTTTGGTCATTCAACTAGAATGCACACTCAATCTTCCATGAAGTACTGACTTTATGTGATGCATTTCCTATCGGCCAACTTCTCAAGTGAGTCGGCTATTGGCCTGGGAAAACACTCACACATGAAGGATCCTGATCAGCCGGCTGGAACCAAGTGAGTTGGGTGACTGATGATTTCCCTTCCTCGTGCTTTAGCGTGCCCAATTAGTCAATTCGAGCATTCCAAGTTGGCTGACCGAAACTTTTTCTTTTCTGCCACACACAGACCCTAGTTGGGTGGCTTTGTTGGTTCCATTTGACTAATTAGTATAAAATTGTCAATATAAAGGACCCTAGGGGAAAGGAGTTAACAACTCAATCTACTCCTTCCTTCTCCTAAGAAACATCAATTCCCAAAATCCTCACCTTCCCACTCTCACTGTCTTCCTTCTTCATGAGCCACCATCCACAGCCTGATCGACTGACCAAAAAGCCAACATATGCCATTTTGTTTCGTCACCAAGCAGCAATGCCCTGCCCAATATGGCAACCAAGAGGCCCTCCATCAAACAACCCTCTCGTGTCTTCACCCTAGATCCTCCCTCATTTTGCCATTGACAATCCAACAAACACTACCCAATTGACCGATGATGAACGTTATCATTCACTTTATCTTCACAACACCAGAATCTGCTTTTTGGAGTTCTTCTCTGACAATAGCCTGACTTGCATCTTGCAAATTGGCCTGTTTTCCCCACTGCTACCGCCCGACACCCATACCCAGTTAGCCTACTTAGATGCCTCATGTTTCCTGACCTGTGTGGCCTCTAGAAACCACCATAATCCATTCCAATAAACTGACCTATTCAATGTGTTGCCTAATCCATGCAAGCCTCAATTCCATTGGCCCGTCCCTCTATCCCAGTCGGCTGGCCGAAATTCATCTAGATGCTCAATATGCCATGCATAATGGGAAGATGGTAAGACCAAGCGTCAGGTGGCTTTGGTCAGGGTTTCCTTGAAAAGTTCAACCCGTTTGTCTCCAACAAGTGCAAGGACACTCAAGTGACTCCATCACTCCCCCACTCACACTCAACTCACCCTACTTCCATGTACCACATTCACATTTGGGATTAAATCACTGAGCAACTTTCCCTCTCCAAAAAATGTGTAGGATGATGAGGCCTACACCGAGGAGGCCGTGGCTGTTGACACTACAATAGTCAAGTAGTTCATTGATGACATAGATACTCAACATGGAGCTATCATCCTCCATTAGAATTCTTTTTCTTCACAACCCAGACAATCTTCATCATAAGATGACATTCCCCGCTCCCAACCTTTGGATTTCCCCAGCTTCTTTGCCTCCCTTCTTGGAAAATACAAGGCTTTACTTAGTTCTGGAGCTTAAGAAGAGGTACAAGATATTAGAAGCTTTAGGAGTACGACTTCCTTGATGGGAGTTCCCATCCATGCTCAAGGCCCTTAAACATTAAGGAGGAATTGGAGACCTTGCTTTGCCGCTCTCACATCTCCCTCTTCCTCTTCTAAGTGTGGCCAGTCTTCAAGGATCTCACTCTTTGATTCTTCACCACCTACACTAGGCACATCACCAATGACAACCGCTATAGTTTCTCCTTCCATATATTCAAAGAGGAGCACTCCTTGGATGACATAATCTCACCACCACCATCATATATGTTAACAAGGAGTGGCAATACAAATGTGATGGAGAAGATCACAACAACCATTGAGAAGTACAAATTCTACAAGTTATGGGTAGAGATCACCGACCAACTCCCCTCTTTCCCACATGGTGCCAAGGCATCATTCATTCATAACCTAGATCTATTATCTACATGACATCCTCTCCTGCACCATTTTTGACAAAATTGGTATATCGAGAGCCTTCACCACCATTGATCTCTATTGCCTATGGTTCATAGTGAATGACAAGCCATTCAACTAGAGGAGTGCACTCGTTGATCATATGCATATCCAAATATAGAAATACACTAGTTCTATGATTTGTCAGGGTGGAGTCATCACCATCATCTCCTCCTACCTCGACTACACCCACATCTGTTCTTAGGGCTCATGAAAAAAAGCTATCATGCTCGATTGATATCAAATATTTGATGCCTTCTGAATTCTTAAAGTATCCAAAGAGGACAACATCTACTACTAGCTATTTTAAGGAAGCCTCGCCATGCTTGAGATGCTCACTCAAGCTTACTTCATGACAACCAACACCGTATATGACCTTGATGACCTAAGCACACACATGTAGCAATACATGAGGGAACACCCCCTGATGAGGGTGAGGTTCCTGAGCATTCGTCTAGATGATGCATTGCTTCTCTAGAAGAAAATGAAGAGGAGTTCAAACCTTTGCCACCACCCCTAAGATGTCACATGAAGCTACATGTGCCAGACAATACAAGGACATCTAGGCCCAAAGGATTCATCGATATCCAAAAGCTAGATCATATTGAGGGAACCTAGAGCCACATGGAAAGAGAGAGTAGTAGCATCAGGGACACCAAATAAACCATATCTACCTGATGCAACATGTACACGAGTAGTGGCATGTAGGACAACATGATAACACATATAACTAGACCTACTAAAAAGGGCATGGTGCCATCCAGAGTTACCCTTACCTTACCTTTCGATATTAGGGAAATTCATTGAGCCTTCATCATTTGAGTAGCCTCAATATTCAACCAAGAGATGAGATTGGTCCAGTCAAACATATTGGGAATCTTTTTAGGGGAAACCTCACCCACCTCCTCCTCCTCAGAAACAACAACATGCTGGGTCATCATGGCAGTTGGTGGCCATTCCAGTAATTGTCTTCCCCTCCATTCAGGACCTAGAGTTTGCTCAGGACAAGCAAATTTCTAAGTTCCAGGTGGAGGGTGGATGGTACATATCTACTCCACCTACTTTATCTTTAATTTTGTTGCTTCCATTTCATGATTAGCCTGTGCATGTTATTTATTCCAATTATATTTCAAATTTTTGTTGTTAGCATTACCTGTAATTGGCCATTACTTATTCATCCTAGACTTAGTTCTTGTTTTCTTATTTTGTTTATGCATCAATCATCAATGTACCCAATTAAATGAAATGAATTCTTTTACAATGATGAATCATGAATTGTCAATCCTAGAACCCATTTCATCACCATTGTTCTCAATTATCATCATTCTTTGGAAAACATGGCAAGTTGTCTGGAATTGAGAGGAATCATATACAACGTCTCCTAATGATCATCATAATTTGCTATGGAAATCTCATTTATTTTGCATGTCACATTAATGTAATTGAATTGGTTGTTAAGACTATTCCTATGCTTTGAATTACAAAATATAAGACGAACAAGTTCAACTCACTTCTTCCATCATCTTCCTACCCCATCATTTGCCAATAATAATAAAAAAGCCAAAATGATGTGCCAAACTCTAAATTTAGGGCGGCACCCTCTCCCTCAACCCATTTATTCTTCAATACCCATGCTATTTAATAAGGGTGTATCACAAATAAAAGATACCAATGTGTACACCAAAAAGGAAAAATGCAATCAGTGTGATCACAACAATAAAAATCAATTTTGAGTCGAATAGAGGAGAGACCAAAAATGTCTTCCTTCCATACCCCCATTCAATCCATTTTATTCCCAGATTCAAAAATCACCACAAAAACATCCATCCACAATTGAACAATGCTCTTGTGCAAATCTCATATGAAAATGTAGAACTTTCTAAATAATGAATGATATTATTATCATGATGTGCATATTTTGAAGTGGAAACATGTTCACGAAAGCAAATTCAAAATAGGGAACTAGAAGTTGCATTATGTAATTCCATGAAATTAGGGAAGCTTGGCCATATCTGGTTGTAGGGAATTAAATAATCTTATTAAAGAGAGGATGATATGCCAATAGAGATATTTGGCATGTTGTTTTGATTCTATGTTGCTCGAGGACATGAAATATTCAAATTTGGAATATTTTGATGATGCATTTCCATCACAATTTCATTACACTTTTAGATTAGTTTTGCTCAATTCAGTTAGCTATTGCTTATTGTTTTTCTTAGTTTTGTTCTTTTTCTTTTGTTCTTAGATATTAGGATTTTGATAAGATTTATTGATCTTATGTAGGGAAAAGCACAACCCAGTTTAAAGGCTCAATGGAAGTCCTTCCCTAAATTCATGTATCAAGTTTAGAAGGAATAGGAGGGAAATAAGGAACAATTAAGTACAAATTAGTCAAGTTAGTCATGTGAATGGGTTCCCCAGTCAACCAATTGGCCCAACCATCCAAAGGAGCCTTCTAAGAAAAATCTAGTTGACCGACCCACTTCATTAGTGGGCCAATATATATTCAGGCCTCAAAAATCAAAGAGCACAAGAGATACTAAAGGAATTCCAATAAGCTAACCCACTTTACTAATTGAATGATTGGGATTCGAACCTCCCTAAGAATATAGCATTGTCATTTTTGGAGGCCCTCCAATTGGCTGACCCACCTTATCAGTCAGCCAAATCTTTTATAGCATAGAGCCCAATCGATCAACCCACTTCACTGATCAATAAATTGGAATTGACTCCCTCAAAGTTACTAATGACTAGAGTTTTAGGCACCCCTTCGGTTGGCCGACCCACTATCCCAGTCAGCAGACCAATTCTCTCTTCAAAAGAGTAATCATACAACAAGTTGCCTAACCCACTTTCCATTTGGGTGACCAAAAGCTTATCAGCCGCGCCATGTAAAAACCGATCAGTCAACATGATTCCTTAGTCTCCCATTTGGCACAACAGTCAGGCACACTGCAATTATCTATCAACCCAATTGGGGAGGTGAGGAGTCATGGAACAAAAAAAAAGACATGACCTAACGATCAAGGTTTCATGCACACAGAGTTATGGTCTAGTTTTTGGTGCAAAAGCTAGAGAAGTAGAGAGGGAAATATCATCCTCTTTATAGACTTTATCGGAGCTATCGATCCTGAAGTGAAGAACTGTATGCCTACTCGCTTCCACATTCTTAGTAACATGGTTTCTTCATACCTCTCTTGTATTTGTTATTTATCTATGGATATGAGCAAGTAGACTCTATTTCTATGGCATGGGGAGTAGATGCAATGAGAAAGTAGACTCTATTTCTATGGCATGGTGAGTAGATGCATTTATTATACTCTATATTAATTTCTATCAACTCAATATTTTTAGATAATTCAATTATTCTTCATTCTCTAATTTTCTTGCTTGTATACTCATCATTTGATTAGCATTATTGGTATATTCCCAAGTGTACAAACCACAAAACTTAGTATTAGATCCTCAAATGAACGTGTATGATTCCTAATGTGATCACGATAGTAATCTTGTAAGGCAATTGAGTTATCATCCGTGGGTAATGAGACCTTGAGCCCATGACAAATTCAATCCGTGTGCAACTTGTGATCTAAAAGGAGACGAGTCCACCTAGCCCTAATCTAATTAACTGCAATTACTGAGTTGTAATAGTCCCTATGGCGGTGAAATATGAATGTCCCAATGTCCTTCAAGATATTGTTTTCAATCATTTTAAATCATTTTCTTTGCGATTGTAATTTTCAGTCCAATCTTAGTCAATGATTACCCTTAACAATTAGTTTTAAATGTTTTTCTCAACATCTGGTTTGTAAGAGATTTCATAAACTAGTTATCTCATGAATCTGACCCTTTATCTATACAGTGTTGATTAGTCTACTTGCAGGTGAGTAAATTTTCATTCATGAAAAAGGATCAAAACATGGGTAATTTACCTTAGGTAAAATATTCGTACATTAAATTCGCATCACATAACAATTTGGTCCAGATCCACCTACTACTAAAGACGATATCCTTATTTTTTTTTCTATGTTCTACTGAATAAGATTTGTGCATTTTAATTTATGTACGATCTTGTACACATTGACAAGCTTTGACTTCTACATCTCATGGTTTCTCGACCTGCTAAAATTATTCTTTTTTAGTCCATGCATTGAGAAATTGAAAGGGTTCTTTAGCTAACTAACCAATGGTCACTAACTATCGTAGGTTGTATTTCGATCTATATGTTTGGAAAAACATCAAGACGATTCCACACTTTGTAGTGTCCTATCCAGTTTAGATAGATATGCTTATTACCTTCTTGGTTGTTGTATCAAGTGAACTATAGCCCTTTTGCTGTTAATTTAAACAAGCTCATGTTCAAAATATCTTTGTGAAAGTCCTTGATGGAGCATTAATTGGAATTGCATATCACCCGCTATCCGCACACCATTCAAATCCTTAACTACCACCCATGAAGCATCATTATGCTTGCACAACTTCCTAAGCGAGTCCCATAGCTTTGTTCTTTTGTTATCATATTTGGAATTGTATATCACTATAAATAGTAGTTGCACCGCCCTACGTTTTGATCATTACACGGTCGAGGAGGCTGATCATGAATGCTATAGGTTGGGAGCAATCCTGGTTATTCAGGGAAGGCTAAGATGATGCCTTGCATATGGGTTGCAAGACGATACTTATGCCCCAACAATGGGGCCTTATGGGGTTAGGCCCAAGTCAATAGGGACAACACCTCCCACTCCAAGCATACCTTTATATCAACTGAATCACTCTTTGTTTGGTCAGTGGAACTGGTGAACAACATGAGAAATTGTGATGCCTAAGATAGAGGGCTAGTTGGGGCTTGCGAATAATAGTCATTTCAAGATAAACAAAATAATCTCACTCTACTAGATTATATATATATATATATAGAAAATTAGATTCAAGCTATCATTGTTATGCTGAATGGTAACTCTCACAATTTGTAAGCCAATTAGACTTTGGCCAAATTCTTTGAGCCACCTTCTTGCATTCATCTGTTTAACCTTTTTCTTGTCAAGGATAGCAAAACTAACTTTCACCTATTAAATTTCTTCCCAGACCATGTTTTAGTGCTCAACATGATTTAGCCTCTTTACATTTGAGGACATAATGGAGTGGGCCTCACTCATTAGAATACCTACCGAATGCTATCAATGTCACCGAGATTCTTTAGGTCTTCATCGTCTGCTAGATTATAAAACCCAATCTTTACAAGATCAAATTATAACATATTTTCATTTCAAGAAAGATGCAAATCCAATTATTTGAAAAGTGAAAAAAGTATGTTGCTAACTTCCTTGAATTTCAAAGAGAATATGCAAAAATTCAACATATAGACAAGTATCAAGTTGTAAACAAGGGCTACCAATATGATCAAGATTCATGTTCAATATTCAAGATTCAAAGCTAGGAGTTGAAGATATTAGTAGATATTACAAATCAATACTATTTTGTTAAGGAAGCCATGTGTTCTCTTCATAGAGAATGGAAACACATCAACTGTGTGTCCCAACTCAGGGGCCTCATGTCCTTTCTCTATGAAAATTTATGGAAGCATAGTTTCACTTAAACTAGAGGGCACCAACCTAACCCTTTTAATGCATAAATAGTGTGCTACTATCTTTTAGGAATCAATATTGGCAGCCATTCAAATAGAAATGCCATGGTTTAAAAAAGCAAATTTTAGGTTGAAGCTACAAGTGGAGAGGGAAATAAGTTACTATTGTCTTTGAATTATTCAATTACCTATGCTTACTTGTGTAGTTATTGATTGTCTTTCTATATAGAAGTGCTACACATTTGGTTTTTTACGCTAGTCACTTCTAGGTCCTTGAACTAAGTCATATATAATCAGAGTGTCCATATAATCTCGTAATATTATTTCATTTTCCTATCCTATGACCAAATTATAAACCCAAGATGGAAGATACTTCCATATGTGTACAACAAATCACGTGTATGTCTATGTTTGGAATTCAAGTACTTACATAAGTACAAGAGTGTACTTTGTGCCAATTTAAATGGATGAAGGACATAACGTTTCATATATTTTTAAATATGGGATAGTCTAAAGTGATTTCCAAAAAATCATGTCAATCCATCCTTAAACATTCTTATAATATATACACTCTTGTAACTACACCCCTATCAAATAGCATCTAGAATTAAAACATTTTGTATGGTGGAATTGTAGAAAGTTTAGATTTGTCATTTACTAATGTACCTACCATATTCAATTATGCACTCTTACCTCTATGCTATCACATTAATATATTATTAACTTGGACATTCTATACATGTATATAAAGAATACTAGCTTAAGGCTATAAAAATTCAGAGGTAAGAAATAAACAACTTTTAGTATCTCTTGCTTCTTTGTGACTTTGATTCGAGTGACATGTGCAATTGGCACATGCAATATTTATATAATATAAGGATGAAGGGGATAAGGAAGTCAAAGTAATAAAGTCAATATTTTCCATAAGACGAGTCTTTCTCCTCCTCTGTGAACACTATTATCTTAGAATCTCAAACTATTGCCTATGTGCACTAACAACCATACATTGAAAAAGTGATGATGAAACATCATTATCCTCTACCTTGAATAAACTAATTGTTTGATAAGCCAAAGTCTTCTTTTATTTTCTTAAATATTGATATGTGAAGTACCCACCAACATATGCAGATGAAAGATGATGACATACCAAATAGTGCTTCTATACTTATTATGGGCATTACGAGTTCTTAGTCATGCTTTTTGGGTTGACTAATTCCCCTGTTGCTTTCATAAAATTGATGAACTGAGTATTCAAACCTTATATTTGCACCTTTATTGTGGTGATCATGGACGACATGCTCATGTAATCCAAGTTCATGGAGTAACGCTCTGCACATTTTAAAGTGATTCAGCAATCACTGGGGTATTACAAGATCTATACATTTTTTTAAAGGTGAGTTTTGTCTTACTAGAGTTCTATTTCTTGTCCATGCAATAAAGAGTGGTCACATTACTATTGAGCATACCAAGTTTAAGGATTTGATGTGGCATAATATTTAGAATCATTGTAATTTACACACCTTTTTGAGTCTTATCATCTACTACATAAAGTCTATACATAACATTTCCAAGTTATATTAACCTTTGACTAAGATGAATCACCATGAAGTCAAGTTTGTGTTGTCTCTGGAGTGTGAGTGTATTTTTATTTAGATGAACAAGACTCTACCATATGTAATTGCCTTGCTAGTTGGAGGCAAACCCCATGTAATTTTAGTGTTACTTCAACAAAAGGGTTTGAGTGCATGCTGATGCATGATAGATAATGACCACATGTGCCTCACACCACTCATGGAAAAATGAAGAAAACTGGCCTACACAAGATCTAGACTGGCTTCCATCATTTACACTTTGAATATATGATGACATTATCTTAACGAAGTTCACTTCAAGGTGTTTTCTTAACATAAAGACTTCATTGCCTATTGACGTGAAATGATCTTAATTTTTGACAATGAAGATGGATGAATCATCTAAAGGACTATGAATTTACCATTGCCTACCATCATGTTAAAGAAAATGCAATATCTGACTCTTCAGTAAGAAGGATGGCGTGTGTTGCAAATTCAGTGTTTGGTACGGAGAAAACTAGAACAAATTTGACATTTCTAGTCAGAGGCTTCTGCTTCTTGATTATGAAGATGTATCTAATATGGGAATAATTTTCATGAATATGGCTAGTTCAAATATTACCCCTTTTAGAATTTTGAGGTTATATATGTAAAATTAGATACCCCAAAAGTTTAACATATGAAAAATCTAGTGGACAAGAAATTCTTCGGAGTTCTCTTATAAAGAGGATGGATAATCCGTTTATGGCAGCGATTGTGGATTTATGATGTTGACAACTTATGACGATAAGTTATTTGAAGAATACATGTATCTAAGTATACATTTCATCAAAGTACAAATAAGAAGTATGGACATATACATTGGAGTTTTTGGTGAATGAATATGATGAAGGACATACATCTTTGTAGAAAAGTGTTTGACGGGCCATAATATCAAGATAGAGCATCAACAACCTAGTGGTTTCCACCACCCACTTGAGATACTTGAGTGGATGTGGGAAAAGATCAAGATGGACTTTGTGACTGGTTTATTGAGGACCAAGAGTGGGTATAGTGCAATTTGAGTTTTTATTGATCATTTGACCAAATAACTCACTCCTTCCTTTCATGTCTATTTGCAAGGTTGCCCTCCAAGATATTTTTTACATGAACTAGATCATTCTATTGCATGGAGTTTCTAAGGTGATTCTATCCAAACGTGACCTAAAGTTAACATCACATCTACAGAAATAATTTTAGGACAATATGGGTTTTACCTTTGGTTTAACACTACCTACCATATTTAGATGAGCAAATAGTTTGAGGGGAGAGAATCTTGGAGGATTTTTGGTAGGCTTGTGTAATGAATTGTGGAGGTTATTGAGATAGATATATCTCTCTAGGTGACTTTTCTTATAACACCAACTACTAAGCAAGTATCACGATGCCAAATTTTTAGACATTGTATCGTTGTCCTTAGCATTCTCCTTTGCATTGGAATGATGAGGGAAACTGTGCGATGGTCAAGAGTTATGACATACATGTGATGATTGATAAGATACGACCGATTAAGAAGATAACGAAGGAAGGGTCAAGATAGGAATAAAAAGTAAATTGACAAGAACACGACTTATTTGAGCTTCTTAGTGGGTGACTATGTGTTCTACAAGATTTTACCATTTTGATCTATTGCAAGGAATAATGGGACATGGAATTCTATACAAAGATATGTTGGATGATTTGAGATCTTAAATAAGGCAGTGGAATATTCTTATTATAGAGCATTTCCTTCCACCGATGATGAGATCCATAATATCTTTCATGTATCCATGTTCAAGAAGTCTATAAATGATCTCTCTCATGTGCTATCCATTGAACCCAAGGAGATTTATGAATATTTGATCAAAGAGTTCCTATAAAGATTCTAGACTCTAGAGTGAATCAATTGAATTAGTGAAGGTTCTATGAATCATCACAGATTAGAAGACACTATCAGGTTCTTAAGGATGAATTCTTGTAGATATAATGCTCTCTGTCATCTATGATTTGGGGATGAAATCAATTTTAAGGGGTGGAGTGTTGTAACATACTACTTTTGGTAAGTTCTTCATTCCTATTCTCATGCATGCATTCTTAATATTTTGGATCCTCCTAAATTATTTTTACATTAGTTTAGCATCAAATCCAGACATCTAGACCCTATGAGGCAATTAGTTTAATCTATACACTTAAGAGTAAGCTATTAAGGGAAACTAGTGGTTTTGTTTTGAAATTTGGTTAGGCGAGAGGTTGTTGAATGAAAATTGCCCAGATAACTATGTAAAGGATAACTGAACATTAATAGGATATGAATATACTACTAATAAGTAATGTATGGAATAATATTTAGGTAATAGTACAAGAAACACTTGTCGATTAACATTCTTAAATATGATCTCAAACATGAAAGTAATGACATAGTCAAATTCTACATCAAATTAAGTTGGTATTAAGATTTCATCTCTCTTGGATATATTTTAGTAAATTAATTAAACTAGGATTGAAAATACTTAAATATTTGACCTAATACTAACTGAAATAATATTTCAATAAATTGATGCTTCATTTTACCTAACTATTGGTGTCAGATGCATTGCTTTCATGATTTTGGATTGAACTCTAGGTTTGAATAGGATTGAGGATCCTTACCTATCTCTCTCTTGTTTTGTGATGATGTAGTGCCATGTCCTTCCTAAATTCTAATATCTCTCTCCCTTCCCTATTGATGTTGGGTTTTGATCTATTTATCTTCTTTGTGAGCTCTTTATGGCAATGATGCCAAAATTAATTAGGATTTGTTGAGTGGATGGTACTAGTGGATACTGGATTCATTGAAACCCATTTTTCTTTCTCTAATTAGATGTATAGTTACCCATGAGCATGTTGTCTATAATGAGCATGTGCTAAGCCTACATAATTATTTCTGTGTATTGCTTTTACATGGCTTGAATGTGGTGTAGTGTCCTAACTTTGACCATCTACTACCATCTACCAAAGTTTGACAAAATGTTCTTGACTGTAGGATGAGTGTTTGAACTCATGGCTCATTTCCATGGACCTTGGAGAATATAAAAATGATGTCAATTCCATTAATGGATTTTTGTTTTGGAGTTCTCTCTTTTCTATTTGAATTCTATCTACAATTGAATCTCTAGGATGATTGACTATTTTCATTATTGATGAATGCATATTCATCCCATTTTTAGTTGCATTGTTAGTCTACTTTAGCATTCATATAGGTTAGATTTCATTGGAATAGCTTTGTTCTAATCTACTTAGGTTTTTATGCTAATATGTAGGAATTTGATACTTCTCTTAACTCCCTTTGTAGGTTTTGAATTCTATCACTCTACAACAAGTTTTCCTAGGGGTACCTCTACCCTTCAGTAGACGGGAGTCGAGAGGAGGATGCCTCTCGCAGGGTGAGGGGTAGCACCCCTGAAAAAATTGGATTTTGAGCACTTTCAGAAGGCATACCGATACACAAAAATTGCATCCGAGAGAAAAGTCTACCTGTCGATCGACATGCCAGTCAACATCTAAATCAACCAGCAATTAAGAGGTTAATAACCTTGTTGACCTCCCTGCTTGACACACTCAATGTTCGACAACAATATCAACCTTTTTGGGTGACATTGATGAAGAATGCCATACAATCCATCGATAAGCAAGGTTGACACCTTTTTCGACCCCCCTGCTCGAAATCATCATCGACCAAGCAACCGACAAGAAATCAAGTCATTGACATAATATTTTCGACACTCTCATCGACAACCACAACTTCAACTGACAATCTTGTCGACCCTCAAGGTCGACAGTCCCATCGACCTCCAAGAACCAAGGACATGAAGTCCAAGCATCATCACTTGTCAGTCAATAGTCTCGTCGACCGATGAACTCATCGATCGACACCAATGGAAAGAGGTAGACAACCTCGACTCTATAAATAGGCCCCCAGTGCATCCGTACAACACATCTCAAATTTTTTAGAGATAGAAATGTCGAAACACTGCCACTGAGATCATAGCAAGGATGAGACCTATTGACTAAGCTAGTTCTATCGACCTAGATGGACGACACCTATAAACCTCAAGCATAGATTGTTAGATCTCCTTCTTCAACAACTCCAAAGTCGTCAATCCTACTACTGCAAGGTGATCATTCTCTTCCCCGACCTACCGTTCACCCACCTACTTATGCTGCAAGTCAGGGTTAATACTTGAAGGAGAAAGAAGGAAGGAAGACTTCCATCACACACCACACCAAGCCGCTTCCACCACCATCATGACCATGATGGCATCCTATTCCTCTTCTTATGATATTAATCTTGCCATATCGAGGGAGTAGTCTTTTCACTGGGGTGTGGGGACTAGCCCCACTACCCATTTCTTGCAATTTCATTAATGTTCCAATTCTTGTATGAACACATATAATTCACAGATAATCATTTATTGCATGTTTTGTGGATTGATCACCCACTTTACTTGATTTATTATAGTCTTTTACTGTGAGAACTCCAACATTTAAGATTTGAGTACCAATTAGCTTTGGTTGACACCCTGATGAGAACTTCTGAAGGAAAGTCTCTAGAGTAGTGGATAGAGGATCTGTAAGTAACAAGACATCGAGCTTACAGGGATATCTACTCATGCAAGTTTCTAATGCCGAAAGGGGAAACTTGCATAACTCCAATTATATCTTCATACATGCTTGGATTTGAATGATTGCGTAGATTTGGGTAGTGGCGGTGAAACCCAGTTCCACCCTAGTGTTTCCACCCATTGATAACTAGAACCTTAATCTAGCTCTTTTTATTCTCACAATCTTAGATTAACTAAACCAATCTCAACTTTTGTGATAAATACTAGTTCTTGGTAAGTTACTTTGATTAGATAGTTCTTAAAAATGTTGTACCTTGGGATTCAATCCTCAACTATACTACGATAAGATCAGTATGCTTGGGGGTGGTACTATTGCACTTTAGTTTTGGTAAGATATAGTAATAATATTCCTAGCGAATTTGTAGTGCGATAATAATCCACATCAATCATCATTTATACATGTGCCTTTTTTCTTTCTATCTGAGTTTACGCTAAAGTTGCAAAGCTTTATGGACCCATTTCTATTGCTATATTTCCTTTCTTTTTGGGTTCTACGTGATGCTGCTTTTTCTCTAATTGTGGAAAGGGTAATGGCTACTCCAGGCGCCACAAAACATCGAAATTGAGGGTCACTGGGGGCAATAAAACATGATGGGTGTGATGATAATGTTAGTTCATCATCTTTTCAATGAATATTGTGGAAAATCCATGGGCTTGAGCATAAATAGATTAGTTTCTTTCTCAATTGAGGAATAACGACACGTCTTATGGTTTCTCAATTTTGCACTTGATTTTGTTTGTATAAGGGAACAAATCGATTATATGATCTTTTTGACATTAATATTGATGTTTTTTCATGCATATTCTAAGTTAGTCATTTGACTTATACACATCAACATTTGATATGTTATGCTAGGGTAGTATGCTCTACTTACATAGTTTTTGATTATAATTTTCTAGTTGAACAAGTTAACTTCAGAATTTTAGAGTATTTAATTTACAAATTATAGAATAATCTAATATATATTCTACAATCTTAAAATTCGTAGTAATGATGGATTTGTTTTTCAGGAGGTGTTTTTATCAGTTGTCAAATTTTACTTTTATGATTACATCACTAAATGCAACTTTAGTTAGAAGATTATCTAAATTATTGTGCTAGGTATTTTGAAACTCTAAAATAAAGACTTAGGTACATTGGGTGATATCCTTGTACATGTTTATGGGATGTTTCTAATTCTTAGTTAAATTGGGAAATTCGATTACTATTGTGAAGTGAATTTGAGAAACCCTAAAGTTACTCTAATTTCACCATCACTGCCCAGATACCTATTTCTTACATTGTTGATCCTTGTCACATAAAGTTTCCATTATGATTGTTACGATCTCATAATTACTTGAAAGTTACTTGAGATACATGAAATATGCTTCCTCTCTCTTAAAAATGCACATTAGTTTACTAGACTATTCTATATAATCTTAGACATGTATTGTAGGTTCTCCTGCCTACTACACAACCATGCATTTGGCTTTAGGGTGTTGGTGACTAGCTGTAGGATTTTGATTGTTGGTGCTCTCACCTTTTTTGTATATTTTTATCATGAATGAAAAATGGCATGAGAAGCTGCTTAAGCGACCTATCCCATCAACCATTTAAGATAGGTCCTAGTGTCAATTAGATGGATAAAAAATGGATTCTTTATGCCCACTTTTATCACTTAACCCTTTTCCTAGAGGATACCAAAAAATCAGCTTCTTTGACCCAATCTTAGAAAAAGTGCCTAGATGCACCACCAAAAGGCCATCTTAACTCACTGAACCACTAATATGATGAAAGAAACCCCCTATGAAACCACTTTCCTGGGATGCAAGTAGCTATGTGCGTAAGTCCTCTTAAACATGATATAAGCTATTCCATTCTCCTTATCTCTGATGATTCTATGAACCTTCCTCCTATCCTACAATTCCCTCTCTCCTATGGTTACTCTTCTACACCCATGACAATCTGGTACCACAAGATTTGGAGGGCACTAGAGATTCCTCTCATTTGTTTGCTTTCAAAAGTTTTGGGTGCCAACCTGCTACATCAGGTGTCCCTCCCTTAATAGTCAGATACCAAAGAAAGTGTAGCTGCTACCTATAAATATGAAGGTATTCTCAGAGTGCACATACATAGAGGTAAACTTTGATATGTTATTATCTTTACTCCATTTGTTCCTAATCAACATTTCTACCTATCCACTTGTGTTTTGTTATCTATAAATTGAGTTATACTAGATATATAGTTATATCCCTAATTATATGTGATTCTATACATCATTATTCCATACTCTATACTTTATAAAAATTAGTATCTCATTTTTGTATGTGAATTTTTGTGTATTTAGTTAGTTCTTAAGTACTATAAGTCTATAACTATGTTTCTATTAGTCTTTTAGTCACAAATTTATTTCTAGTATGCTAAATACTAATCTAATACTGATTTTGATGATCTTAATACTATTGTAACATTATTTAAATCATGTGATTCAAGTACCATATACTAATTTATTAATTCAATATTGTTTAACTAACTTATTAATAGAATGCATATTCTTATTGAATGTTTTTTGAAGTATGACTAATTGATGATATGTAGGTGTGTGATTAGTTAGAGTGGTATGTATAATAAGTATCTTGTTTACTATTTTTCTATGTAAACTTGTGATGTAAAATCATTCTTGTATCATGTATTCAAACTTATCGATTGTATTATTTTATAGATGGCTGATGATCCTAGTGCTACTCTTGAAAATCCACTAAATGTTGTTCCCAATGCTAGGTGTAAGACAACTAACATTGATTAACATTTTATCATATTTTTAATCTTTGTCATTTTTCTAGATACCTACATGGTACGTGCTTTGTGGTGCATGCCTTATTTGTGGGGTCATGTACAAATTACCCATGGGTGAGGGTTTCATTGTGATTTGTCCAAATTCATATATGTTTGCCTTCTTTGTACAAATTCACATATATTTGCCTTCTATCTCTCTCTCTCTCTTGTTGGCCTTGGTGGATGTACTTAGGTGATCCAACCTAGCCCCACCACCTTCTCATTGGTTGAGAACCGATGTGATTTGTCTATTCTTCCATCAATAGAGAATCGATGGAAACATGCCTAGATTTCATGAGTTGAGAATTCAAATAGCTTGTCAGACTTTTTGTTAGTTGTGTGTGCTCAAAATTTTCTTAGTTGGATATCAACAAAGCTCCTCTACCCTTCCATCAGTAGGGACAAATGGAAGTGGTTGGGTGAGTGATCCTTTGTGTTTTGCTGGTTATCTATTGATGTAACAATTGGTTGGTCTAGAGGCATATTTACATTGACTGAAGTACCTATGGGAAGCCTATGCTATACACCAATGGCTTTGTAAGTAAACTCAAATGATGATAATATAAGGTGTGTCTTGTGATGGTTCTCTAAAGGGCCTGACCGATGAAGTTTCTGCTCACATTTGCTGATGGAGCTTTTGGTTGTATGTACCAATGGAGTTTGTAGTTGTGTGTACCGATAAAGTGCTAGGGTATGTCTGCTGATGAGATGACTAGTCAATAAGGGTACAATGATATGATGGATGACATGACAGTTTCACAATTTTTCTCTCTTCCTCTAGGGCTATATATATCCACCCTTTGTCTTTCCTTATCGTCTCACTTGTCCAAGACTAACCTTGATGTGATGCATCATAGCAAGATGCCATCGGTTCATGACAACCGATGAGATTTTTTCTTTCATTGGTCTTCACCTCTGACACCATCTACGTAATTTCTCTTATCTACCAATGCAAGACAAGCCATCTAGTGGATTATGAGCTTGGTATATGAGTAAGCCTAACCTCAATCTTATGATTTATTGACGATCTTTTGGCTTCTTTTCTCTTGGAAATTTTCTAGGTTTTTTTTCTAGGGTTTGGCTGTAGAGTCCTATGCCTTATTCCACCTTCTTCTTACCATCTTAGTATCCTAAGGGTTGTGATCCAACAACAATTAATCATATTTTTGTGAAGGGCTCAAAATTTTCTTACTTGGAGATTGACGATGTTGCTCTATCCTTCCATTCTCTTGGTAAGTAATAGACATTTCAGATTTTATATCATATCAATGAGACTAGGGGTCTCACCCTTATTATTTTCTACATTTTTAGGTGGGTGACTGATCTATCCTGACAGTAACAATAAAGATCAAGAGGGAGGAAGTGGGCCCTAAGTTCTAAGATGGGTGATGTTTTTGTGAAGGTATCTCTGAACTAGGTCGTGTTTGTGTGACCTCATCCAAAGATAAAGCATATAGGGATAGAGTCTTATATGTCCCTACACACTCAGGTCAAGATAGGAATATTTTGTAGTATCATTTGTCAGCCTTGAATCTTTACATGCATGCATATTCTCTAGGGCCATAGCCATAAGATATTTAATATTTTATACACATGTTCTATAGTAACACCATTGTGACAAAGTGAAATTTAGCATAAATATGAACTAATTCCAATTTCACCCTCCTTCTATTCACTCATGAACTCAAATTATTTGTCTTGGCTTCTAAATCAATACTGATACTCAAAATCGAAATATGGTGATCAATGTGAATTTTATACACATTATAACACCACAAATTAGATTCATTCATTACTTTGTCCAAAGAAGCAAATTGGTCAATCAAACTTATCCTTTGATTCTCAAACTTTTCCTAAATATTCTCCATATTTTTGTGAAGCTATGATCCAAATTTCATTACACTTGGACATTCCTACAATTTTCTATGAATTATTGTAGTTATTGTGTTGAAAACCATTTTGTTTGCCCCTTTATTGACCTTTTTTCACATCATCGATCAGCTTGCAAAGGGAGGGGATGAACCCCAACCCTTAGATCTCTCTCTCTCAAAAATCCAAGATTGATTCAGCAGCCACAGGCTTGTCTCGTACCTCCCACTGATTGTGGGGAGGAGTTATTGAGACCAAAAATCACAATAAGCTCCATACAACCACCATTCGAAATTTGGATCACAAAGAATCATTGCTCTCGTGGTTTTGTGCTCAATGAGCCCTAATTTGACCACATTTATTACATCGTTACTCCCTCCCAACAATTTCCTTGCCTCCCACTCTCACTCCGACAGCCATGGCTGCCACCAAGGATCGATAAAGCCCTAAACCTAATCCTAGTGCTATAAAAACCCCTACAAATGATCGCCTCCATCATCCCATAGGAGAACCCATTGTTTGCATGCCCTCTCACACCCAAATCACCCCAAGTTCCATCCTATTCTTCCTCCTATTTGTACGACACCACCGCCTGGGGTAGGTTGGGCATTTCACCCTTACACCACCAGCTTGCCTTCTTCGACCGCCCACAAGTTCACAGGGTCCTGACGAGTTGGAACGGCAGCTCCACTGCCTCCATCAGCTGCCCCTTCTCCCAGCTCCCCCTTATGCCAGTGAGGTCCTCCACCAGGTTTTTAGACTCACATGAGGCATGTGCGATGAAGGGGAAAAGAATCCCCGAACCATGGTTCAAGGAGATAAACTGCCGGTCCAGAGGAAAAACCAACTGGCCCAACAAACCCCGATTGAATTAAGAAATCAAGCATCGAACCAATAAATTGAAGAATTGAACCAAACCCTGAACCAAGCGAGCCACCTCACCTATATGGATCAATCCTGGCCATCCATCATGCATCATATGACCACTCTTTTTCCACAATTAAGGTAATTATATCCCTCTCTCCTCGAAATTGCAATAAATAGCCAGATCTTATTTTAATCATAATAAATGTATCCTAGCTCAAAAAATTACGTATAAATAGTCAATCTCGATAAAAAAAACTGAATGAATTTATTAAAATACTATTGGAACCTAATTTCTAATGTATTTATCTGATATCCATAGATATTTAACTCTTGCTCATTTATTTTGTCATATGGCTCAATAATGATGTTTAATCTTTGAGAAACCCTAATTCTGACTCTAGAGATCCTCTTGAAACCAAACTTGACTAAATATGAGTTTAGATTTGATCTTGTGAGTCATCTACCTTAGAATATGAATCATGCACCTTGAGATAAGGATTAACCTTAATATTATGATAATGGATATAAATCTTGTGAAATCCTTGGTCATATGTATGATCCATGACTCTAATTTTATCAAACTAATCTTTAATTCCAATTATGCTAAGTATCATGATGATGGCCTAGAAATGTGATGATGACTTGGATAATGATCATAAAATTGTGGTTAACACATATGATCCTAGAAAACCTAGGTAGGTCATTCATACTAAAAAAAATGCTTGACACTTGAAATAATGTTGGACATATTGAAATATTGGTTGATTATAAGTGGATGACCTAACCCTAAGGTTGAAATAGGAAAGTGTAACCATAATATCGAATATTGAAACATGATCTTCAAATATCATGATCTTGACCCTTGATCCAAACATTGTGATTAAGGATCTAACTCGAAGGGTTGACCTATTACTGTTGAAATCTGCACTCTAAATCTTCGATGAAAGGTATGCTATTATACTACCTCCTTGGTTGTATTGAAGATACCTTTTATGTATCTTTTGATTGTATACTTGGATATATACTTAGTTGAGCTACTGTTCCCTATTGATTAGGCTTCCATTTTTTCTATGTTATATTTTGAGACAAACTCAAAAACATAAATGATATTGCCCATTATGACTTCCCGTATATTGATGTTGATATTGAGTACAAGTGACCTCCTCATTTGGAGGGTGGAACTTGTACATGTTGAATGATATTGAATCTTGTATATGTTGATAAACCTCCTACCTCATATGTAGAGAAGGAGCCTGGTGACCTCCCCCATCTTGTTGGGGCGATGGAGCCACACAATATATATAAGCATGCTTCTCGAATCAGAATAATGGCAACTCATAATAAAAATTGAATTGTTCGAAATAAACATCTTATCGAATAAATATTGGATTTGGAAAAATTTCTTGTTATACTTTTTTTAATATAAGTCCTGCCAAGTATACTCTATTTCTATAAACTATCTTACTTGTGTTTGGTAGAGTACCGTGCAATTGCATGATTGTGTCTTGATTTTCTTGATTTTAAGAAAAGTAAATGGAACTTTTCTTAGATTGCTTCCACACTCAATATACTCTGATAACAAGGATAAATGTGCAATATCTCCTATTTTGGGTTAGTTCGTTCTTTAAATCCCATGTTTATGAGTTATCATTTCTTATTATATATGCCAATGTGTGAGATCCTAATGGGCCACTCAGGGATGGGTGCTTCAATCCTTTTACCATTGTCTAGGTAGTGGGATTGGGATTGGGGTAAGAATAGTTCCGTGACAGTTGGTATCAGAGCATACACACTCCCATATACTTTAAGTAAATAATTTCTTGAGTCTCTTGAACCCCAAAAACCCTAAAATCCATAATGGTGAAAATTAAGGTGTCTAGGCTCGGTTTTCTGGCATAATTTCTCCTATCTGTCTTCATGGTGGCTTAGATTCCCCACTCTACATGGCCTTTATTGATCCAGAACTAGACCTAAAGGTTCTCCGTTGAAACCCTAGAGAGTATTATAGCATCTCATCTCTTCATTAAGGACTACCATAAGCCACCCAAGTAGATGATGATTAGATGGTCTTCTCATCTCATCATGTGGTCCTTCTCATGACCTTTTACCACATAATTTCTCGATTATGGGTAGCTTATGCATAGGAAAAATGAATGTCACTAGAAATTATGGAAGTTGATTAAGAAATTGATGTGACAAAGTGAAATTTAGCATAAATATGAACTAATTGCAATTTCACCCTCCTTCTATTCACTCATGATTTCAAATTATTTTATTTGGTTTCTAAATCAATACTCATACTCAAATCAAAATATGGTGATCAATGTGAATTTTATACACATTATAACACCACAAATTAGATTCATTCATCACTTTGTCCAAAGAAGAAAATTGGTCAATCAAACTTCATCCTTTGATTCTCAAACTTTTTCTAAATATTCTACACATTTTTGTGAAGCTATGGTTCAAATTTCATCACAATTGGACATTCCTACAATTTTCTATTAATTATTGAAGTTATTATGTTGAAAACCATTTTGTTTGCCCCTTTATTGACCTTTTTCCATGTCACCGATCTGCTTGCAAAGGGAGGGGACGAACCCCAGCCCTTGGATCTATATCTCATGGATATGGGCCTGATCCAGTGGCCACAGGCTTGTCTCCTACCTCCTCCTGATTGTGGGGAGGAATTATTGGGACCGAAAATAACAATCAGCTCCATACGACCACCATTTGAAATTTGGATCGTATAGAATCGTTGCTCTCATGGTTTTGCTTAACGAGCCCTAATTTGACCACATTTATTACACCATTACTCCCTCCCAACAAGTTTCTTGTCTCCCACTCTCACTTTGGCGGCCATGGCTGCCACCAAGGATTGATCAAGCCCTAAACCTAATCCTAGTGCTATAACCCCCCACAAAGGATCACCTCCATCATCCCGTAGGAGAACCCACTGTTTGCATGCCCTCTCACACCCAGATCACCCCAATTTCCATCCTCTTCTTCCTCCTATTTGTATGGTACCACCGCTTGGGGCAGGTTGGTCATTTCACCCTTACACCACTAGCTCACCTTCTTTGACGACCCATAAGTTCGTGGGGTCCTGACGAGTTGGAACAGCAGCTCCACTACCTCCATCGGCCGCCCCTACTCCCAACTCCCCCTTACGCCGACGAGGTCCTTCACCAAGTTTCTGGACTCGTGCAAGGCCTGTGCGATGAAGGGCAAAATAATCCCCAAACCGTGGTTCAAGGAGGAAAACCGCCGGTCCAGAGGAGAAACCAGCCGGTCCAATGCACCCCGATTGAACCAAGAAATCAAGCATCAAACCAACAAATTGAAAAATTAAACCGAACCCAAAACCAAGTGTGCTGTCTCACCTACATGGATCAATCTTGGCCATCCATCATGCATCGTATGGCCACTCTTTTTCCACAATTAAGGTAATTATATCCCTCTCTGCTCAAAATTGCAATAAATAACATGATCATATTTTAATCATAATAAATGCATCCTAGCTTAAAAAATTACATATAAACAATCAATCTTAATTAGAAAAACCCAATGATTTTATTAAAAATACTTGTAGAGCCTAATTACTAATGGATTTCACTAATATCCCTAGATCTTAAACTCTTGCTCATTTATTTTGTCATATGGCTCAATAATGATGTTTAATCTTTGAGAAACCCTAATTCTGACTCTAATGATCATTTTGAAACCAAACTTGACTAAATATGAGTTTAGATACGATATTATGACTCATCTACCCTAGAATGTGAATCATGCACCTTGAAATAAGGATTAACCTTAATATTATGACAATGGATCTAAATCTTGTGAAATCCTTGGTCATATGTATGATCCATGACTCTACTTTTTATCAAACTAATATTGTATTTCAATTATGTTAAGTATAATGATGATGATATATAAATGTGATGATGACTTGGATAATGATCATAAAATTAGGGTTAACACATATGATCCTAGAAAACCTAGGTAGGTCATTCATACTCAAAAAAATGCTTGACACTTGAAATAATGTTGGACATATTGAAATATTGGTTGATTATAAGTGGATGGCCTAACCATAAGGTTGACATAGGAAACTGTAACCCTAATCTCAAATATTGAAACATGATCTTTAAATATCATGATCTTGACCCTTAATCCAAACATTGTGATTTAGAATATGACTCAAAGGGTTGACCTATTACTATTGAGATATTTACTCTAAATCTTTGGTGAAAGGTACACTATTATACCTCCTCCTTGGTATTGAAGATACCTTTTATGTATCTCTTGATTGTATACTTGGCTATATACTTGGTTGAGCTACTATTCCCTATTGATTAGGCTTCTGTTTTTCCTATATTATATTTTGAGACAAACTCAAAAACATAAATGATATTGCCCATTATGACTACCCGTATATTGATGCTGATATTGAGTACAAGTGACCTCCTCATTCATAGGGTGAAACTTGTACCTGTCGAATGATATTGAATCTTGTATATGTCGATCGACCTCCTACCTCATATGGAGAGAAGGAGCCTGGTGACCTCACCCATCTTGTTGGGGCGATGGAGCCACATAAAATATATAAGCATGCTTCTCGAATAAGCATAATGGGAACTCGTAATAAAAATTGAATTGTTCAAAATAAAAATCTTGTCGAATAAATATTGGATTTGGAAAAATCGCTTGTTATAATTTTTGAATGTAAGTCCTGTCAAGTATACTCTTTTGCTATAAACCGCCTTACTTGTTTTTGATAGCGTACTGTGCAATTGCATGGTTGTCTTGTTTTTTCTTGATTTTAGGCAAAACAAATGGAACATCGATTAGATTGCTTACACACTCGATATACTCTGATGACAAGGATAAATCTACAATATCTCCTATTTTGGGTTAGTTCATGCTTTGAATCCCCTATTTATGAGTTATCATTTCTTATTGTATATGCAGTGTGTGAGATCCTATTGGGCCACTCAGGAATGGACACTTCAATCCTTTTACCACTATCTAGGAAGTGGGATTGGGATTGGGATTGGGGTAAGAACGGTTCCTTGACAGCCACATATGTAAGTTGGTTACTTTTGTTATGATATTGTGGACATGGACTCTAAACTTTTACAAATCTATGTCTTGTAAGTGGATGAAACTATAGTATGTCATTGTGAACTCTTGTGTATATCTCAAGTTAATGTTAATGTCACATGTGATATATAGTGTTTCTTTATATCTTTACTCTCTATGTCGCTTATGTGGTTAATGATGCTAATGGTTTTTAGTTTGAGTTTTTGTTTTGAGTAATCTCTCTTTTGTGGTAGAGCAATGTCACATGCTTTTAATATTAGATCCTACATTCACTAAGTCTATAGGGATATAGGATTAGGCCGCCATGTCCATTCTTCAGAGTCCACCATATCCAACCATTGTTTTTGGTTGTGCATATATGGTTGGACATCGTGAAGAACATGCAAATAGTAGTTACATTCTGCCAAGTGGTGCTGGGAGGAAACAACCAACAAGGAGAAGGTACCCATGCTTGAGTGGCCCAAGCATCCTGAGCAACTCGAGATGTTACCTATTGATCTAACGATGCATGTCCATCTAGCTTTCCAGGCCATGTTTGGACACACAAGGTCTGTGTTAACCCAGTTCATGGCCACTATCCCAAAACAAGTAGGTAGGGTGCAAACTTTGAATGTTGAGCCAATCTTCTCTATCAAGAAGTTCAAACAAGTGAAGGGGGTGGTGTCTGTGGATATTACTTGGGTACTTTGGACCCAAGAGATGTAGACTTTTGGCTTACGAAGCTTGAGAAGCCCTTCTAATTATTGGACATATCATATGGGGACAAGGTGAAACATTCCATCTACATGTTGAAGGGGAACATTGACCATTTATGGGACACAGAGGAGGATAAGAGACATGGGGAAGTCATATATTGAATGAAGTTCATGAGGGAGTTTGTGAGTAGGTACTTCCCTCTATCTAATCAAGATGAAAAGGTCATGTAGTTTGAGTAGGTCCGGTAGAGGATGATGACAATGATGACGATGACAATGGATGAATACAATGCTAATTTTGAGGAGTTGCTACGATTATATTCATATATGGCACCAACTGAAGTGGAGAATGTTTGGTGGTTTGAGAAAGGGTTGAATACTAAGTTGACAAGATTGACACTGAATTTGGTGTCATGCGAGAAGTTTTCCAAGAGGATTTAGAGGATCTTGGTGGGCATTTGTGATAATATTGCCCTAAAGATATAAACCTCTTTCTATTGATACCCTTCTAATTAGCCCTGTTGGGTCTAGGGCACTAGAGGGGAGGGGTGAATAGAGATTCAAAAATTCTCACAAGAATAGTTAGATCTTCAAATTATATCAATTTAAACCAAATGCTAAAACTCAATTTGAAGTTCTATCTAAACAAGCAAAGCAAGGATGAGAGAGACTGAAACAAACACTTGGACAAGGTGGTTATAGTGGTTCCAATCTCCAAACTAGGAGATCATCAATCCACTACCTAGAGAGGTCAACCTCTAGGACTTTACAACCCATGTATACTTATATTCCGTTATAAGAGATACAAGAATACCACCATACATCCAAGGACTTACCTATTCAAGACAAGAGTATTTCACATACATAAGGACTTACCCACTTGATCAAGATGTCTTCAACCTTCACCAAGGACTTACCCACACTTGCATCAAGTCTTTGTCCTCGTAGGAATTACCCACTCTTCTTGACTCTTCTGCATTGTCCTTCTCCTTCACTTGGAGAAGATCTTCACACCTTCTTCAACCTTGAAGAATAAGAACAACTCCTCCTTCACTTAGAGAAGATCACTTCAAACTTTGCTCTTGAGAAAGGGGATTGTGAATATGGAAGGATGGAGAGCTTTATAAGATAACATTGAGGTATCTCTCTTACAACATGACTAACTCACTTATAATCATGAAATGATTTGTAAATGAGAGAGAGAAAGGGGCTTAAAGGGTCGTATCACACTCAACTATATCAAGGACCAAGGATAGCATGAATGAGAAACATTGGAATGAACTTCAAGATGTCCTATTTATAGCCGTGGGTGTTCCTTTGAGTGTGGGATCACTTAAGAACAAAAAATATCCATTTTCCAACTTGTAATGGATCTATTTTCATTTCTAACAACTCTCCAATGGTTGGAATAACTTTTGATGCACTTTCCATACAGTACATTCATTCGAGTTTCAATAACGATAATTTGACCGATCCACTAACTGACAAAGCCAATTTTCAAACTATTGGCCGGTTTTGTCCTGGAAAAACTTGACCAATAAGCTAAAATCCACTTTGGTTGGTCAGTTGAGTTCTATGAGTGTACAACTCAACCGATTGATCCATTTCCAAAAATCCAACACCGATCGGTCGAGATTCAAACTCGACCGACAAAGTTGTTGTGAATTTTTTTTCAAAATGATTTATGAGTGATAAAATGTTGAAATTAAGTGTCCCTAGTTTTTTCTCATCTTAGTTACAAGTCATATCATCAATATAAATGATTACAAAAATATTCTAAGGTGGTTTGGAGTGATATCCCAAAATGCACATTTGCATTGCTTTTGACTTGAACTAGGACAAGCTAGGGCTTGTGTAATTTGATCCTTTTCATGTACCTGAAACCTGAAATCAATCTTAAACAAACATATTAGATACATATGAATGGAATGGTTGAGTCATTATCAAAATATGGACAATGTATAACTCTCAAGTCAACATGCCCCACACTCATGTGTTAGGTGTGTCCATCCTATGTCCCTATCTTATTTGAACACAATATTCAAGTGGACCTTATGCCACTTGAGATTCATAGTTTAAACTTGATCCTTATAATAGACATGCTCGATAAGTATAGGGGTGGTGTTGGACTGTAGGTACAAGGTTGTTGAGTTTTGGGAGGAGGATGTATCTTGAACTTATCAAGGAGGTCAAAGGATTCTTCCCATACATTTGGTGTCTATTGCCATAACTAAGAGGCCGATGAAGCAGTGTTGTGAGGATTTTGTAGCTCATATGGTTGATCCTAAGATAGAAAATCCTAGTATCCCTGACGTACCTATAGTCTGAGAGTTTGAGGATGTCTTTCCTTATGAGTTTCCTAGCGTTCCACCTCCTCAAAAGATTGACTTCAAGACCAGTCTTTTTCTTAGATCTCAGACCATATCATAATCTCCATATAGAATGGCATCGACAAAAATGAATGATCTGAAGAAATGAGTACATGATTTATTATACAAGGGTTTCATCCAACAAAACACGTCACCATGGGGTATATTGGTCCTATTTTTTAAAGAAGGATGGCTCATTGAGACTGTGCATAGATTATAGATAGTTGAACAAGGTTACCATTAAGAACAAGTATACTGTTGAGTATTGACAACTCATTGGGTTAGTTAAAAGGAGCTACCATGTTTTCAAATATATATGTGGTCAAGGTACCATCAATTGAGGATTATGGAAAAAGATATACCTAAGAAAGGCTTCATAACCATGTACGATCAATACGAGTTTTTGGTTATGTCATTTTGGCTAACCAACACACCAACAACTTTGACCGACCTGATGAACAAAGTGTTCAAGAAATACTATAATAGTTTGTAGAGTCTTAATATATGTTATATTGATCTATTCTAGGAACTAAGAATAATGTGAACAACACCTTCTGTCAAACTTGTAACTCCCGAGGCAACATTTTCTATATGCAAAGTTTAGCAAGTATGAATCTTGGCTGACAGAGGTGCCTTTGCTAGGCCACATCATATCTAGACAAGGGATTTGTGTAGATCCCAAGAAAGTGGAGTCAGTTCTATGGTGGGAGCAGTCAAAGATGCCAACTACAGTACAAAGCTTCCTTGGGTTAGTAGGGTAATACATGCTATAGGAACTTCAATGCGATATCCTTGCCATTGACTAGGCTGATGAAGAAAGATGCACTATTTGTATGGACAACGAAGTTTCAATAGAGATTCCAACAACTAAAGAAGAAATTGATACCCACACTAGTGATGGTGTTTCCATATCTTGGGAAGAAATATATATAGTTTTTTGTGATGCTTTAAAGGAGGGCCTTGGATGTGATTTGATGCATGATAAACATGTGATATGTTTTTCTTCAAGGAAGTTGAAGAATCAAGAAGAGAAATACCATAATAATGATTTACAACTAGTAGTAGTGGTTCTGGATTTGAAAATATGGAGACATTATCTGCATGGGAGAAATGCCATATTATCACAGGCCACAATAGTCTCCAACACCGCTTCTCAAAGAAGGAGCCAAACATGAGGCAACTAAGGTGACTCAAGCTGTAAAAGGATTATGACTCACAATAGAGTGCCACCCATGAGATAAAAATGTGGTAGCTAACACTTTAAGTAGGAGGAAGTCATCATCATCTATGGTTGGTACCACACAATTATATTTATCGATATGTGCTAAATAGATAAGTCTGTCTCCCTACAACATATGAATGTGTGAATGGAGGTCTCCATGCTTGTGGAACTAATAGCTCCAATGCATGCTGAGCCTACAATAATAACCAAGATGCTTAACAGAATGGTATCATGGTTCAAGATATTAGATCAAAGTTGGGTAATGGAAAGAAAAAATAGTTTCACAAGTCATATCAAGGGGCTCTTTTGTATCATAATAGGATGGCAGTACCTAATGTGGATGCGCCAAGGAAGACCATGCTAGAACAAGCACAGACCTCTATGTACACCGATGCATCCAGGTAGCAACCTTAAGGATCTATACTAGTATCCTAGATGGAAGAAGGATGTGGAAGAATTTGTGCTTAAATGTCTGGTTTGTCAATAGGTCAAAGCAAAACATCATACACTTGTGGGAACACTACAACCCCTACAAATTTCAAGGTCGAATTGTGACCTTATAACTATGGATTTCATGGTTGGTCTTCCTAGAACAACCAAAGGACACAATTCCATATGGGTACTGGTAGACATGCTGACCAAATTGGCATATTTTTTAGGTTAAGAATACCTTTTTGAATGAGATGTTGGTACAAATCTACATAGATGAGAGTGTACGACTGCACAAAGTTCCTGTAATGATATATCTAATAGATGATCACAATTTATGAGTAGATTTTGAGATCATTTGCACTCTACATTGGATACACAACCAAGTTCAGTACAACTTTCCACCCATAGACAGATGGTCAATTAGAGGAGATGATAAAGACCTTAGAAGACTTTCTAAGGTTGTGTATTTTACAATTCCAAGGAAGTTGGTATGTTCATCTCAACTTGTTCAAATTTTCTTATAACAACTACTATCACAAGAGTTTGGATATGGTGCCATACAAGAATTTATATGGGTGACATTGCAGACCCCCTTATGTTGGTATGAAGTAGGCGAATATCATGTTTTGGGGTTAGAGTTGGTGTAATAGACAACAAAGAAGATCAAAATGATCATACACCAACTGAAAGTGGCACATGACAAGAAAATGTTGTATGATGACAATTGCCACAAACCCTTAGAGTCACAAGTGGGGTTTAAGGTCTATCTCAAGGTGTTACTCTGGAAGGGAGTGCTGAGATCTAGTAAATGGGGTAAGTTGGTACCTAGATTCATCGAGCCTTATCCTATTATCTCTCAAGTTGGGAAGGTGTCTTATAAGTTAGAAGTTCCACCTAAACTTCAAAGACTACACAATGCATTTCATGTATCCATACTAAGGAAATGCATAAGGTATGGAGTAGACAATTCATCCTATAGAGGTGAAATTTGATGATGACATTTCATATGTGGAAGTTATGATGTTTATTTTAGAAAAACATGTAAAGAAGTTGAGAAACAAAGATATAGTGCTGGTAAAGGTGATATGGCATCAACATGGAGTCGAAGAGGCAACATGGGAACTTGAGGAAAAAGATGCACAAGAAATACCCATCTCTTTTCTCCTAGGATTTTAGGGGCCAAATCTGTGTTAGGGTTTCATAGATATAAGATCCATGACCTAGCTTAACCCCTTTATCGTATTTGTTATCTTTGTCATTTGTCTGGATGCTTATGTGGTCCATGCTTTGTCGTGGGCATCTTGTTTGTGGGCCTATATACAAATTACCACTGGGTGAGGGTATCCTTGCAATTTGGACACATGATGTTTGTTTGCCTTATTCTATATCTCTATTGGCCTTGGTGGATGTACTTAGGTGATCCAACCTAGACCTTCTATCTTGTTAGTTGACAACTGATGTGGTTGGTCTAATTTTCCATCGATAGAGAACCAATGGAAGTGTGCCTGATTACATATTTATTGAGAATCGATTAAGCTTGTCTTCTTTTTTGTTAATTGTGTGCACCTGGCCTTTCATCGATTAGAGGCCATTAGCATTTCTCTATCCTTCCATCAGTAGGGGACCGATGGCAGTGTCTGATTGAGTGACAATTTATGCTTTTGTTAATTTTCTACCACCAAAACAATTAGTTGGCGTAGAGGTGTATTTCCATTGGTTGAATCACCAATGGGAAGCATGTGTCATGTACCAATTAATTTGTAAGTACACTCTACAATGATAATATAAGGTGTGTCTTCAGATGATTTTCCAAATGGCTTGAACCTAGGAAGTTTTTGCTTGCTTCTACCAATGGAGCTTCTGGTTGCGTGTAACGATGGAGTTTCTGATGATGTGTACTGATGAAGTGTCAGGTTCTATCTATCGATGAGATGATTGGCTGATGAGGGTACATCTATCTACCAATAATGTGACTATTTGATCAATTTTCTATTTCCTCTGGATCTATATACACACCCCTTGTCTTCTTCTCATCTCAGTTATGCAAGATGAACCTCGAGGTGCTGCTGTAGAACAAGATGCCATCAATTGACAACAACTGTTGAGATTTCTACTTTCATCGATATTCACCTCTAATGCTATATGTCTTTGTTCTCTTCTCTTCTATGTAGGACGAGCCATCTGGTGGCTTACGAGCTTAGATATGAGTAAGTTGAACCTCAATCTTGTGATGTTTTGATTATCATTTGGATTCTTATTCTCCTGGAAATTTTCTATGTGGTTTTTATCTAGGGTTTGGCTGTAGAGTCTTGCACCATTTTCCAAATTCTTCTTCCTTGCTTAGCCTCTGGGCCACCATAAAAAAAAGAGTGCATTTGGGTGAAGGGGATCAACACTTGGAGAGTTTTCCTCTGACAACAAAGTTTGTCATGAAGCTTGGAGCTTTATGGTTGTTCCTTGTGCATAGACTTGTTCCTTCCTTTGTTAGGTGAGTGATATAACCATTGATTTATTTATTTCCTACTATATATTTGCATGATGAGTATTTCATTGCAATATTCTTTAAAATGTTATAAGATGGCAGTTTTATATTCCTTGATCCTAGATCAACATATATCTATCTTGCATATTGAAGCCATTTACCACAAATATTTATTTTGATGTTAGAAGATGATTATCTGCTACTATTGGGTGCATATACATTTATTAAAAACCTTAGTTGATAAAGAATCCTTCTTTAAGTATGTCATATAAAATACATGCCCGTAATACATTATTTGTAAGTTGTTCTTTTATGATGTATGACCTAAGTACATGTCTTTATTTAGTACTGTATGCTATTGGAATACATGAAAATGGATCCTTTAAGTGAAAAAAGAGGGCCACAAATGTATTATTTCCTATTCATCTTTGAGTACCTATTGGTACAACCACTGATGGTTTTTAGGGAACCTATTACTTATGATTATATTAGAAGATTGATTTTTTTTAATGTTGAATGCCTTTGAGTGACTAAGGACACAATATATGTGACTTGTATTGAGAATTTAAGACACGATGGTTAATAATTTTATATATTCTAAAGTTATTACTGCATAACTACTTGCTTAAATATAGTAGCTTGTCTTATACTTGGGTTGATGTAGTTTTAGATTAAAAAACTAATCATAAAAAGAGTAGCATAAGTTGTAGAGACCTGAGTTTGTAAATATATTCTCCTGGTTCACTAGGGGGAGTACTAACAAGTAAACCTTGTAGCAACATCAAATTGTAAGAAGATGCTCCATATATTAGTGAACATATGGGGACATGTAGGGTAGTTATACCATGTCGCATTTAAATCATGTTTGGACTTTGAAAAGGTCGACAGTTCGATGGATATGTATGAGAACTAATATGATTAAATGGAATATAGCATGAATTGTTATTACACTTTATTTGGCTCTGTGACCAGTTACCCAATATGTCTTGTGTTTGGTGGATCTAATTTAAAGCGTAATTGTGACGATCCCAATTTCTACATACTTTCCTTAGTGACATATACAGATATGCGTGCACTCATATCTATAAATGTCAAAAGGGAAAATAATAGAAATCAAGATAGCCAACGAAAATCAGAGATAAGCCAAGATCATGTTCACATCATAGTAAATAGCCACACAACACTTCATTCAATAATGAAAGATAAAGTCATACATATTGCTACTGGAGAAAGAAGAAGAATAAGTCTATGATTATTACATTGGATCTCAATCATCCTCAACATAATCTAGGGAAAGAAATAAACTAACATCTAGTAAGAAAGAGGTAAGAGGACTAGGTCTATCTAATAAATCCTCCATGCTTATTATTTGTGCCTTCAGGTACTTTGAAAATGCATTGCACTTTAATCATCAATTGTTCCTTGCACCTAGAAAATACGAGAAACAAAAACATCAACAAAGTTGGTACGTGGAGTAAAAGCTATACTATGCTGGCATATAAAATACTCGAATTGAAGAAAGAGAAAGAAAACGTTACTTAAAGGTAGAAAATCAGGTAATCCCAAGTTATTAGCCTCATTTATAGTGAACATGCATTACTATGGTGGACTTAGCACATAATTGCATAAATAGTGGGCCCTTCCCCGTGTACCTTGTACTCTAGGGATCTCCCCGTATACCATGTACTCTAGGGAGGTGCTAGTCAAAATTAAAGCTTTCCCTCTCTAATAGGGAGTTTAATGAACACCACTAGTAACTACAATTCACTTATATTCAGTTATGTTCTTTTATGTGCAAGACGGTAAATAATCAATTAATCATATATTCACATCCATCAATGTATATC